>OZ037777.1:17625676-17693176 GCA_964035525.1 Porites cylindrica
TACTCTCAGTACAAATAGTTTTGAGGTTGATTTTGATTGTTTTGGATCTGAGTGTTTCTCCTGTTTTCCTTTTTGTAAGCGTTTACCCTCATTTGAGTCTTGAAAGTGATTTTTGGCCTTGCATTTTCTGCAGACTGCTCCCCAGACGGGGCAGAGTTTCTTGTCTGAAAAGCTACGAGCTCCCTTCTTGTTTGCACAGTAATTACACATGAGGACTTTCTTGGGTTATCTTTAGAAACCGCTTTTATACTCTCTTTTTCAGAAGTTCGGTTTGCACTGCACTCTTGGACTTCAATCTTTGTACTTTCATAAGCCTTGCCAATTTTAATAGCTTCAAATCTTGTGAGAGTGTCTCCTTTTTCTAGCAATCTTTTCTTTAGTTCTCCATCAGAGACGCCATAAACAGACTGATCTCTTACTTGTCTATCTTCGTCTACATAATTACAGTCTTTCACTAACAGCAGCAGATCAGTGACAAAAGCAGTTATTGTCTCTCCAGGTTTTTGCAATCGTTCTTTAAATTTCTTAGAAGCAACAATCTCGTTACATTCTGGACTTACCGCTCGCTCCAACTTAGTCCACATCAGATCATAGTTGTTTACATCCTCACCTTCAAACCAGTCCAGGCTGTCATATATCTTTTGACCTTCAGGGCCAAGCCAATCTTGAACCAAAATACATTTTCTTTCATTCGAAATATTCACAACACTTCCTTTGAAGATGTAACCACATTTCTTTTTGAAGGCTTTCAATGCTTCTAGCCGATTCTCCTGGCAGGAATGGAACTTGGGTCGCTTGAAGTTCATAATATTACCCGTAAAGAAACCTTGATTTTGATCTTGAGCTAGAGCCACAGCTTCGACTCCTTCTTCCGACATGTCTAACTTGTGGTTTTGCAGGGTTTTGGCACGAAGATGTCGGCAGTACGTTTGAGCGATCAACGAGATTCCAGACAAACAAGATCACAGAAAGTCAGATCGATAGCAGATCGATAGCAGCAGAATAATCAGCGTTTGTTCACACTCCTGGTACCATGTTTGGATGAGAGCTCTAACAGTAATAAGACAGTAACTCGACTCAACGCCATGACAGAACGTCGCTCTGTCGAGCCCCTTCCCATGATGCCTAGCACTAGGGTTACCACCCTCTAACATATTCAAAGAAGCAAAACCAGAGTCTTTTCCAAAGAGGTGCAAACGATCGAAACTATTAGATTGACTCTGATTAGTAGAATTATATTTAAGCTTACATAAATAACCTCGTTTTTTTAAACTTTGTACAGGTTTGTCGTTTGTAGGGTTTGAACATTCTCGTTGAAGCTTCTAATTTGTATTATTTGAACTATTACTTTTTCTTCTAACTAACGAAAAAAGATGTAAACATTCAAATGTTCAAGCTTGCACTGTTGAAAGCTTGATGGTGCAAAAGTTAAACTTTGTAGTATCCCAGTACAAATATAATAAACAAATAACTTCATGGTTGGTTCATTTGTATGATTTTTATTTACGAGTTGTGAAGAATCACAAATGAACGAACTACGCCCAGGACTTTGGAAATTGAGTGAAGAATCCCTTAAAAGAACTACGAATTCGAGGTGGACTACATTCATGAAAAGTCAAATTGTCCCATGTCAAATACTTTCATGCCTTTGTTAGCACTCTGAACTATGTCTCTCCCATTGGTGCAAACAATGACAAAAAAGGTAGCTGGGATGGGGATGAACTAGATAGAGAACTTTCGACCTGTTGGACAACAAACTATAAGAAGTGGATCAACTCAAGATAAAGCGGAATCTTTACCATCAGTGTCATGGGACTATGTCATGCTATTTGCTATCTTTTTGAAAAGCTAAAACGTTTTTCCATCAATTGAATTCCAAAGATAATGGTACAGTTTAGTTATTTAAGACTATTTTGACATGGATATTGTTTCCTGTGATCTGTTGCAATGGATTGCAAGGATTGAAAATGGACTGAAACTTAGGCCAACAACAAGATACACAGTAAAAGTGAAGAAGAGCTCCCCTAAAAGTCTGTCAGCCGACTGTCGGTATACTGTCAGCCAACTGTTGACCAACAGTATACAACCAGCTAACTGACAGTTGACCAACAGTAAACCGACACTTAAAAAGTTGAGAAGTTGAGAAGTGTACTGACATCGCCGTCACTCGACCCTTACCGTTCTATTTGAATCAGTCGCATCATCTACCACAAATTGGGCTAAAATTGCACCATCGTATGTCTTGAATAAGTTTATCTATGAAATCGCCCTATAATGCATTGTGGATCATTTTAGCACGTCATATATGCACTTTCAATTCTCCGTCTGTTTGAATTTTTTTTTGGTTAATATTTTCAGTTAATTATTTTATTACCTAGTCACTTGTCAGAGACAATAAAACCTGCTTACAACTTGGTCATTGACTTTTGTTTTATTTGGATATACTCACTGCTAGTTGGATTCATCCAGGTAGCTGGGTAATTGGTACTTGAATGTGTAACACATAGTCTTCAACTTCTTCGTAACAGCATTCCAAACTCCCTCTACAGTGTTCGTGTGAGCTCCGGTGTACAGGTCGACAAAGTTCTCAGAATGGTTCACCATGAGATGTGTGTAGCCGACGTCGTTTAGGTTAAAATACGGAGAAACTTTGTCAGATAGGATAACTCTTCTACCAGCCGGGTTACTAAGGTCTCTCGTGATTTGGGACATGAAATGTGAGTGCGCAGCCACTGCCTCTTTCCACCATACCGAACACCTACGCACCTTCGGAGACTTGGCAACAGTTGCACTTGGTCTTATGCCCAAACATTGACTCGTCGCTCTCCACCATCTTTCCTCTTCCCCCTAACTCGATATTACCATGTAGGATCTTTAGAGAGCAGATTTGTCTGATCTTCGCCAGTGTGGTGGCGATAGCGCGGAGTAAAAATTCGGTCATGAGGGAAAGTTGCTTATTCGAAACATCAATTGACCAAGGTAAATAATGTTTAACCACTGTCCGAGAGAAATCTTTGAGTCTTCCAAGAATGATCCTGCTCTGATAGACCGTCTTTTCCTACAGTTCCTTAATGGGCATTCCCAGATAAGACCGTCCATGACATTCCTATCTCGCAAAACCATCTCAGTCCCGCACTGGCATTGTTGCCTAGACGAGCAAACCACGATCAACAAGGAACGTGAAAATGCCGTGTACACTTTGGATTAGTGTAAGTAACACTGGGTGATTTATGACTGAAAGTGGTAATCAGTTTTGTTGTTGGCCCTTTATAAAACTTTGGTCGGATCAAAATTAGCCACTAAGAAAAAAGCCATTAAAACTCAGTAATTCATATGCAAATAGCATTAAGCATTTATTTTCCAACCACCCAATAGCGCACCTTAAATTGTTAATCAGTGGACTAATCCGCACTCTCAATTTGTCAGTTAGTGTAGTTTTGACCCGGCTGTTGGTATAAAACAGAAAACATTCAAAGCCTTAAGTTATTTCGAACAGAAACCGTTCAAAGCCTCTTGTCTTACAAGTCATAATGTCTCAAAGAAACTTGAAATATACTGTTTGTTCTAGCAGCCACTACCAGCTTCATTGCACTTTTATTTGCAAAAGCTGTGGTGGGACCAGTGTCAGTGCGAATGAGAAACTGTCTACTGCCAATTGAGACCAAACAAGCGCCAACAAAACACTGAAGCCCAGGACAGTGATTCCAAGTGTAACAACCCACCGCAACAAGAATCGACCCGCGTCAGTAGCCACAGCCACAGCAGCATGCACTCCCGATACGACAAAGTACTACAGACAGCAACTGGTTGTCCCAGGAGCACCCTCCGAGACTTCATCACAATAGCAGAGCTGTAAAAAGTGGACTTAAGGGCATTCGAGGTTGCGCTACCAAACTATCAAGGAGAGTCAGTCAGCGAGCTAGAGCAAATGTGCAGGAAAAGCCTCAGGCGGCACATGCCATTTGCGAGCACAATGTGCTGTGAGGGGCAACTGTTGCCTCTTAAATTTGACTAGTGCTTTTACGAGTGAAGTTTCACTTGTAACAAAAATGGCTCCTCTAGGAGCCACCACGTTTCCAAAAATCAATGGCCAATAATAAAGATAATTTAATTGATAATGTTCCCATTTAGTAAAGCAAAAAAGAAGCTACAGAAGGCCGCTTTAAATAAATTTTTTGCTTCTTGACTGTTAGGATGGTACGATGGGACTGCAAGGGTTTTGGTACCTAAAAAACCTAAAACATGGGAGATTGCGAGGGGATTGGTCCCTAAAAAACCTAAACAAAATGGCGGACTCAAGTGAAAAAGTTCCATTTTGTGTCGATATGCAATGTTATTCCCTGTGAGCAGAGGCTTTTCTGGTATTCGACAGGTATTCTCAACCAACACTTAGCCGACACATTACCGACATGCTGTCAACAGTCGGAAAATGTTCGCAAAAGGCAGTAAATGACAGTTGGCCGACTGTCGGCCAACAGTTTTTGGGGGGAGCTGTTTTTCACTTTTTCCAGATACAGAACACACAGTAATTTCAACCAGATAAGTACGTGACTGATTCAGATAATGAAACTGAGGAAAAAGGTGACCTTGAAGTAGTTTATGGCAGGACATGCATGACCAGGTTGGGAAGATCAGTATGAGATCATCACTGGTGTGTCTGGATCTATGAGGCTGGTGTCATATTGATGGTTATACCTTATTGGTACTAATTTTCGTGGGCACTTAATTTTCAAGAAAAAAGGGTCAGCATATTTCGCGGATCTTTATTTTCGCGATTTGAGGGCAAAATTATTTTCTTAGGGAATTAATTTTCGCAAAATGAAAAAAAACATTTTATTTCGAGAATTTTAATATCATTTTCACTTCTTATTGCTGAACATCATCAACTCATGACAAAACCAATCTATAGAAACCGTATCATGTACCATAGACGTAGCAGACATAGTCAAAGACATTATCCTTATGCTTAACGTTCTTTCCTATTGTATAATACATATTTATATTGTAGCTGTGAAGTAGACTACCGAACTGATGATGCCTTTCTTGCAGCCATTGTCATTCTCCCAATGGGAACATACCAGCAACGGGTTTGATCCGCATTTAACACCAACTCAGGAGGAATCTTGTTCTCTGTAGTCATCTTGTTAATGTCACTGAGAAATATAAGTTTACATTCTTCGAACATCCCTCTGTGATTTGAAGGACGAGTAGTTGTTCCAGCTTGGCGAGTAAAATTGCAGCACCTATAAATGGCCTTCACCCAAGTCACTGTAGGCTCAAATTCTCTTAAATATTGCGTCTTATTACTATCAACAAGCACCAAAGCTGTTGCCTTCACGACACAGAAATTAACTACTTCACCTCTGCTTCTAATGCTCTTAAGAAGAGAGATTAATCTGCTGTCCAGTTCACGGAGTATTGGTGGCCGCCCATGGGTATCACTCAGGATATCAATGCCAGTTGCATCTGCGTTACCTTCTTACTTCTCCTCGTGTAGTCTCTTCTCGTAAGCCTGCTTGAAAGTTCTTACAGTGCTTTCCTTTAATGTTGGGAGTTCCTCCTTAAAATGATTGATGGCTTTCGAATTACCATTCTCACTAGCATATTTCCCAATCCACAGTGGGCCGTTATGTATTTGCTTAAGGACAGTGCCCACTATTGTTACTGCGCACATTTTCTGCGTATGCCAAGGAAGTCGCGCGCGATGTGAAAGAAATGCGCAACACGCAGGACACGCAGACTGGTTTTGTCTCCTGTAAGTAAATCTGGGAGGTTCGAGTTATTTCTTGTGGAAAAAATGCGTCGTTTTTCAACGCATGAAACAATTTCTATTTACCTTGTCAGTTCTTTGAAAACCAAAAAAGTATGCACATGTTGCTATTTCTACGTATGATCGATCTGACCGAACATTTTATAGTCAAAAACATCAAACGTTATTGCTTCAAGATGTTACGCTTTAAGTTTGGGTATTAAAAAATCCGTTAATAGGCAAGGAGCAGTAAATCAGAAGGAAAATAGCTCTAAGTCCTCCGCTTAATCGAGAAACTGCAAGCTTACCTTTTACTTGCATCCTTCGGGTTTTATCGGCCAGTCGGCTATAGATACTTTCCCGAATATTTCTTTTATTTTATAAGATTTTATGTAAGTATTAACCAGAAGATAGATTTGAAGCGTTCGAGTACATACAGATGCCTCTTTTATTGAGAGTCGGAGGCTTTTATTTGTTGAACAAACAAGAAAAAAACTACCACAAGATTGTTGGATTGCTGAGATCGCAGCTTCACAAATAGTTGCGGACCGCAAAGGAAACGCTTTCATTGTGGAAAAAACTTTAAAAAAAATAGTTTGCTTTTTACTATTATCATTGTTATTTAAGCATTTTGGCATTACTAAGCATTGAAATTATTGACTCATTGGCAGCTTGTCGTGTAGATAGTATTTCTTAAGGTTCAATTTCACACCACACATAATCAGGACATTTAGACATAACTGCCATTTGGCTGTTTACAAACTAAAGATGGAAGGTAAAATACTGTATTTTACAAATTGTTGCCAACAAATCTGGGGGTGTTTAATAAAGCAACCTTTTATAAGTATTATACATCACATTTGAGGTGAAACAGTATTATTTACCATACCGACCTCGGACAGAATGCGGTATTTCACAATTCTTCAAGACAAATTGCACTCAGTCAATATTCAGGACAATCAATCGTGGGCTTAAAGCGAAACAATTCAAAAAATTTCCAAAATCACCCATACGGCCAGCCGGTTCTCATTTCAATAGTGCGAGCTGTCAGTGTGGTCGAGTGTTTGAATGAACTTTAATAGAGTTAGGCTTCAACATAATGAATTTATTATTACCATTTTTTATTTAATGGTTTCAAATCGAATTACTGAATTTTGACAAGCGATGCATTTCTCAACTAAAAACCCAGTAAACAAACCAGCCATGAATAACAGAAGACTCCTGGTAGCAGCTGTATTTCATTTTGTACATCCAGAGGAAAAAGACAGTTAAAAACATCACAAGTTGACACAAAACTCTGTCAGCTTCAGCTGTCAAAGTAAACAACTTTCAAGATGCTGCATAAATGTTCCGCATGAACTCACCTATCAAATTTTGACCAATGAGAGCATAAAAATTGGATGTAGAGCGTGACCAACAAGTGACCATGGTAAAAGGTCTTCCCCGCCTGTAGTTATAAAAAAACTGGCTGAATTTTACGTGCGAGGTCAGTTTGAAATCAAAATCCTAATAGTGCGGGGCCATAGTGACATATACACAACATATTTGATATGAATCATTGGAAAAAATAAACTTGAGCCTGCAATCATTTGAAACTGGTAATTTGTCAGCGGATAACTTCAAAAAATACTCGACCTTGATGGGTCGACATGAGCCTGCAGTATGGTCAGGTGATACTGGTCAGCGGATGCCCTGTTTTGACAGCTGTCAATTGATCACAACATTGATGTACAATTAGTTTTCTGATTTTTTTTTCAGGCTTCTTCTTTCCAGTTGCTTAAATTGCAAAATTAACTGCGATGATCATTCTTCACTTTCAATTAGTTTTCTCTTGGGCTCCCAAACTAGCTAGGGAGTGTGACGGTAAACATTGGTTTCCCCGTGGTGTGGACGGACGGTGTACAGTCACGTGATTACCAAATTTTCTGGGATGGGTAGATTTACATAGCTAATGAAAATTGTTTTTAAACAGAGTTCCTGTTTTTTTTAGCAGGATGGCCAGACTGCTGATTGCTGTCGTTGTTTCATAGCTTCTTGATGTAGCTGTACTTGTTGTTGTTGAAACTCCTGTTGTTTTTGCTGCTGTAGCAGAATGTTAGAGGTCTTCGTGCCTCTTTGCTTCATTAGTCATCTAGGATTGTTTTGATTCTTCTCCCTTAGCATGCATGGCCATTTAATTCCCTCTCTGCCTTCTCCTTAAGGTATGCAATCATCTCTGAACCAATTGACCTTCTAATGATATGCTTTGCAGGTCTATTCCTATCCTCATCTCCTCTCTTTTTGGTTTGGCTTAGGGCCTTCATGGCCTTCAGCCTGATGTCTGGTCATAGCCACCTCCCTTTTCTTCTTTTCAGTCTCTTTCTCATTCTCTGCCACATTTGTCTCCATCTTTTCTATTTTTTTCATTAAATATATTATCCAGTCCTGATGGTTCTGGGCTAATCCCATTAGCTTCCAGCTCATCCGCATTCTTCTTCTTGTGTTCTTTTTCTATTAAGAGCGCTATATGGTCCTCGACACCTCCTTGAGGTTAGCTTCTCGAATTTCCGTGGGTAATTTGTTATGACCTTGTTGACAAGATCCTGCCATGCCTGGACACAGAGCAGTGCTCTCCTCGAATTGAAATGGTTCAAGGTAAAGAAGCTCAAGGGCGTTAAGTTGGATAAACATGAAATATTCAAGTCTTGAAATATTCTTCAGCTCTGCATACTATAACTATATTTAGTTATAAGTTTATCAATATAATGCAAGGCGTTCAATTGAAAATTCTTAAATCGGCACTGTTATAAGATGTTTAAACTGCTCATGATTAGGTGATGCTGTGAACAGCATAGATTTTATAATTTTCAAATGAACATTACATTTAAATTTCTACAATGGACAACGATTGTTGATCTCTATTTTTTCTCTAAAACAATATGCATGAGCAGGCCTGTTTTATACTTTGTGCGTACAGTAATACACAGAAAGAAGTTTTTCATACTTTCTCCAGTGAAATTTCCAACAAAAGAAAAGATAACAGAAGTAAATTAAAACTAAGCCTGTGAAGGGTATGGCAAATATCACTCAAACATCCTCCAGTCTAAAAGGGTTTAATAGCACCAGTACTCCACATGCTTGCATGCAGATCTACAACAAGCGGAAACCATAAAATAACGAGCTAGAGAGGCAAGAGAAAGGTATACCTGGCTTAGAAGCTCACTAAGGTAAACTTTACAGCCTGATCTCATGACTAATGAGGAGCTGGATAGAGTTGTTAGATTGTCTACATTTGGACCTCGGTAAAATCCCGCCCTTGGGCCACTTGTTCGCTGTTGTCAAGTTCAAACTGGGCTGGAGGGCTGTCGATGGATTTGTTAGAGCTATGATTCTAAGGCGGGCATTCAAGTTTCTCTTGTACACCAGTGGATTGAAGTCTGTGCTGTAAACACACGGATTGAAGATCAGTGAGAGACAGAGCCCTAAGCAGGTGGGATTAATGTTGTGTTTCAAGCGTTGGTGGGAAGTCAGCCATATAAGATAGGCTAGCATCATCCTGTTCAGTCGAAAAGATGCCATCAAGACTGCACACAGTAATGTAGAAATAAACTTAAATACGGGCAGATAAATGAATCAAACGTGAGAACAGTTACAAAGTTTCAAACAGAGCAGGACACGTATTCAGCCAACAGCGAGGGGTGAATGAACTCCCTGAGATATGGTTCATGCTCAGGGCATGTGAGTCGATTGACAGAATCTATAGTTTCACTGCCACGCTCTCCCTTCTTAATACTGCATGTCACACAATCTAAACATGCAGTCACATATGGTTGTCCCATTGACTTAAACAAACGCATGCATAAATTGATTTCTATACCATAAAAATAATCAAATTCACCAACTGATTTTTTTCTTTCCACTCACTCTTAAAGGTAAGCGCAATAATGTTAACTGATTTGTTTTGCTCCATTAACAACACCCATTGCGGTGATGGCATTGTCAAACTCAAAACAAAATAACAGTGACCCAGGATTCCTCCATTCCGTTTCCCATCTAAGGATATCAGCAAAACAAGTAGAGACTATTTCGTTTGTATGTTGCAGACTTCTCACACCAAATTCACCCGAGTAGTTGAATTTGACCAAAAAAGAACAAGCTCCGTACTACACAAATTGGAGACCCTTAAAATTTGGTTGGTGTGACAGAACAAGATGGTCAACTCTTTGTGAATCAAACAAACAATGTTGTTCAAGTAAATACAAGTGACATGAACTTTGAACATCAACCACCAAAAGATAAAAAATCACCACCACAAATAATGGTGGCAGCTGATATTAACGTAGCTAACATTCATAAACGTAGGCATAACCAGAGTGAATGCCCAAGGGGTAATAACCGTGGGAGACTTACCACCAAAGGAAGTAACGAAGAGCAATGGAAAAGTCGGAAAACTAAAAGAGGACTGTGTCATTGAAAAACAAAAATGATCTTAAAAATTGTTATATGACACATTTTAAAATTAAGAACTAAATCCGAAACTAAAATACAAGAGAAGCTCTAGGTGTTACAAGCAAATGTTTTCGTGAACAAGTACGTCTTAATTGCTCCTTGAACAGATTTTAAACTTCAATTGCTCATATTCCAGAGGGTAATGTATTCCATAATCTAGGCACGGCTACTTGGAATGATTTATCTTGAAGAGCTTTCTTGGTCTTAACCAATGGTGGCACTAACAGCAGTTCCTTGCTCAAATGCAGGTTATATTGTGTGTGTTCTTTAATCTTGATTAAGTTACAAACCTAAGATGGTGCAACACTTTAAGTTGCCTTAAAACTTATGATCAATATTTTATACTCGATTTTAAAACGAACTGCAAGCCAATGCGTAGGAATTAATGTAGGTCTTATGTGGTCAAATTTAGGTGTTGGAAAGACTAATCAGGATGCACAATTCTCTATGCACTGTGTTGAAGAGCAAACTATTGCAATAGTCTATGCAACCCATAAGGATGGCATGAACAAGGGACTGAGTGGCCTCACTTGTAAGATACTTTCTCGTACGTCTTATGTTGTAGAGATGGAAAGAGGTGGCTTTACACAGCTTATCTATAATATATAGATTTAGCCAGGGCTAAAACGAAAGCTCCCTTTTACAAATTTATAATTTAAATCAAACAATAAACTTGTAATCCACATGTCAGTTACCTTAAGGGCACATTCGTGGGAATTTTGAGGAAAAGGCAGATTTTTCTATTTCTTAGGGTGTGTAAGATGGAATGCCAATACTTTTACCCAAACAGTTATCACTTACGGCTGGGTGCAGAGAAAAAAATGCACGAGAAGAAAGGAAAAGAGAGAGCATTCAATGACAACGTTTATTCTGTACCTCTTTTTTCTATCTGACCAAAGAATTTTTGGGGGGATAAAATAAGGTTTGAGCTCTGACCATGTTTCTTCCCTTTCAGGGCGTAATTCCACTTTTTCAATGAGCATCCCTGCACCTGTCACATGGAAGTCACCCCCTACGGCAAGTACCAACAACACATAAAACAAAAATGATAAAGTACTGGTCTAACAGTATTCATCAAAGTATGTGTCTATAAGTTAACATTTCTCTTAAGGAACCGAAAAGCCTCAACTGGATTCTTTGATTCTACTTTTTCTGGATTTTGAAGTATATCTTTACATTCTCTCTTTACCTCTGGGTCCATAAAATCAAGCAGATCCCCATCCATGACCCCTGAAAGCGCAGAAACCTGTCGTAACTGATCATTGCTCAATTTCATCCCCATATTGGTTCATCCATATTGCCCAGGGAAAGAAAACATATGCTCTGGCACCCACCCCAGTTGGAATTTCTAAATTTTCTTGTCCTCGAATTCTGTGAGAGTTTCAGCACTTACCAAACATGTCACACCTTCTTTGGACAATTGGAATGAAGACATAGGCAAGAAGCTGTCTGTTAAGTGCACTGTGTGGATCATGTTCTCCTCCCCTTAAAGGCACTGTCAATGGCACTTTAAAGAATTTTTCTAGTCTTTCATGAAGATCTCGCCACCATCGCTCGATCTTGTTGCTAGTTGAGGGGCCATAAATAATTGAATCAGTGGGGTCATCCATGACCTTATGCTGGTTCAAAAGGTATGCATGTATTGTGGCCATTTTCCGTCTCAGTTACCTCTGTCTCAAGCAAGTACTGAGGATACATCCTGCCAACGATTATAGGGTTCGAGTTGGAATAACATACAAACAAGAACAAGACCTTGTGAGAGAATGTGTCAATACAGCCATAAACTCCCAGGGGGAATGTTGAGTTCCGATACCCACGCAATGTGTCTTGGCCATCCAAGGAGACTCTCCATATCACGCACTCAGATGAAAAGTGACCCTTTGCTTTCTTCCCTTTTCTTTGAAGGTTTCTTGCTTTCAGTCCTTCAAGATCCAATTCAGCCATCATGTTATGAATAAGATGGCGCAGTACCAGTATGTTGTGCCCTGTTCTAAGCTTTTGATTCACAGCTCTGTACCTCAATATCTTACCCGGTCCCTCTAATTATTTCTTAACTGCAGCAGAAACTTTCCCAAGTGGAGTGTCATAATTTATGTGGTGAATGCCATAGTGATGAAGGTGTCTGTCATGGGTTGCGATACTCCATGTGTATTGACGATAATCCTGTTTCACAAAGTCCAGAACTTCTTACAACACTGCTGCCATTATGAAAACTGAGTGGTCACACAGAAAATTAGTCCCAGTTCTTACCGCATGGATTGATAAGGGACCGTTCATTTTTTACGAGGTAGGGGGCCTGGTGGAATTTTTTGAACCCCCATTACGAATTAGCATGGCCCCCTCAGTCCTCATTTTTTCTCCTGCCCCCTCCCCCCCACAGACGGTCATTTTTTGGGGGTGACCCCCCTTTCAAAAGAGACATTACCATAATTAAACCTGACACGCATATATTTTGCAGTGTACAATATGATTTGTATCTTCTGTTGAATGTAAAGCTGTTGTCAACTCATTCTACAGATGTAGCAAGCACTTTCAAGGACCTACATAGAGACCGCATCAGCAAGGGAAGAAGAAAAGAAGAAAACCATCGAAAATCGAATGAAAGAAAAAAGAAAAGGTTTGAAAACAACGTCCAACAAGTGTATAGTATTTGTGTCGGAAACCCGCTAGGTAATGATCTTCTGAAATGTCTTCTGTATCCTCCTTACTTTGCCGTCCCTGAAGGATGCATCGGCATTGAGAAAGTTTCTGAATTGCTTTTTGATCAAGATGCGGCATACATTGCACAGCTCTTGCAAGGAAACCATTTCAGCAACGCCGCAGGAAGCAGAATTATCACAAACCTCAAGCCGGATTATGGCTGAAAACGATGAAAGCGACTCTAGCAGCAGCATGAGCGATGAGGAAGAGCTTGGCAATGATGACGAATAGGAACAGGAGCAGAGAGACGCTGCACGGCACTAACCTGATAAAGAATCTTTTAATGATAGTTTCCTAGCTTTGGAAATTGTTGTCGTGGAACTGAACGCTGTCATGTAAACACAGAACAAAAGTTTTTGATACATTTATATACCTTTTGCTTGTTTCTCTATATGTATTTTTATTTAATAATAAAACATCATGTCAACTGTACATAAACTAAAATATTTCGCGTGACCCCCCCTTCCCTCCCTTTTTTTTTGGGATGGCCCCCTCTTCAGCCATTTTTCTTGCGTGACCCCCCTTAAATCCCAACAGTCCCCCCTACCTCGTAAAAAATGAACGGTCCCTAACACTGATCCATTCATATTTTTTTTTAACAAGGTAACGCTTTCAAGTTTTTTTTTTGTTTTTGCTGTTTTTACTATGACCACTAACTATAAATATAATAATATAATTTTTTAACCTGTAATTTCAAGTCATGTAACGAATTTAACGTGATTACATTTTGCCTTAAAAGTAACAGATTAAACTGATTCTTTCAAAGCAACCAGAAATCAGAAATGAAATCATAATTTTAGTGTAGATATAAGACAAGAATTGACATCAGATTACTCATTATAATATAAAATGACATCGACTTCTGACTTTTATGCAAAGAAATTACCTGTTAATGATGGGCCACCATACTTTACCTCCCCCAAAAAGCAGCAATGGAATCCCTGAGAAAGTTCGAAAATGCCATGGCGTTGTTAAAGAGTGCATTTTGTTTACATGCAGAATGCACAGATGTGTCAGGTCGTACGATGACCACCAACATACGCATAGGAACGAGCTGCAACAAACATACAAACGTAAGTTGGATACTCAGACTGGTCTGCTAAAGGAGATTTGCTAGTCAACCAAACAACAGTTATGGTAATACAGACGCAATCATTTTGTTCATGAGCAGCAGCTAGGCAGGGACCTCGTCTGAAAACACCTCATATAAGCATCAAGAGTTTCACGTTTCCAGTTGCATTGCAATGCACCGTGGGACAGACAGTGAGCACCACACTCACCATACTGGATTTCTCACTCGAATGATTTCATTGATCTTTTCTCTCTGAATATTTGCCTTTATCGGATAACATGCTTCTCAGTCTTCAATAAATTTTGCTTTTCTATCTATGGGATTTGGGCACCGATCCTGTGCAGTGATAGGTTGTCCAAACAGTTGCAAGCGGCTAAAAAAATGGTCTTCATTGATATGTAAAATCCACAAATGTTTTTATGGCAAAAGTCCTTGTAATTGTGAGCCTCCATTCCGGCTGTTTACCTTCCCAATGGAAGTTAAGAACAAAGAGGCATGTACTCGTTGGACCCAAGGCTATTAACAGGCAAAATGAAAAAGGGAAACTCTGGCTGCCAAAGAAATCGTCAAAAGTTTGTGAACACTTTGTATCTCGTAAACCAACCGAAGATAATGCTGACCCAGAACTGAACTTGGGGTACAAAGCTCCATTATATTTTTTTTTACTTCTCTCTGTAGCAGGGATATTAATTCACGTCAAAGAGACGCAAGGTGTTATTCTTATTTTGTTTAGGACTTGACATTATTCATAAATAATTGAGAATCATGTAGTGTTACATTTCAATTTTTCTCTTCTGTTCTTTCCCGATAGAACTGCTTTCCTCTACCATCCTCCTTTTTCTAGAAGCACTAACGTTCCTCCACCGGCTAAAAAAAGGCGCCAGGCAACGCCTAAGAATACAATATATTCAAGAAACGTGGTTTGTCTTCCACCAGCTAAGGACAGAACAAAGCCAATTCCCATCCCACTTGGAGATTCAAGAGCTTGGTTAAATGAGGCCGGATTAATTGGAAGAGTGGCCATCGACTCATTCTGGAAAGCCAATGAGGTTGAACACGAGATCAGCACCACTTTTGCTTCTTCGTTTTTCCTTCCTGATGGAGATATATTAACGTTTAACTATTTAAGGTACGTGGTCATTGTTAGTTTAAGTGCATGCACCTTTCCATACTGTAAAATGGAATTCAATTGACAAAGAGGTCTCCATATATTGAGATAGTCAGCCACTTCCAGGTACAAATTTAATGATTGAGGCCATTAGGTAACGTAGCAAACGTATCAAGCACTTGTGCGGCAGTTTAAGCGTATAATTGCTTGGAATTTATATCTTTATTTGGTATTCATTTACTAACTTAACTAAGTCAAAATTGGTGCAAATTCCCAGGTTGACACTTGTTAGCATCCCAAGGTTCCCTTTACATGATGGCCAAACTGCATCCACTCAGGTTCAAATCACAGGTATATAAGACTTGGAATCTATGCCCCTAATAGGTTGGTTGCTTCCAGTCGGTTAAGAGTTAGTTTGGGAAACGTACTTGTCGGTAAGAAAAGCAGACCCATTTAATGAATGTTTCCCTTTGGAGTTTCTTCCGGAAAACGGCGATTGTTTGGTCCCTAATTCGTTGTCAGACAACTGCAGACACCGTTAGAACTCACCAAGCAATCCATTTCAATAAAACTATTAACCTTACATTCTATCATCCCTTCGGCCCTCGCTGTTATTTTCTATGAGTGTAGTTATACCCTTAACTGTGCATTGAGACTCTATTTCTTCAGATTTGCAACTTCAGTCACGCGCGTGGTCATTTGCTTGTCTCGTTCGATGGACTAAGAAAAAAGAGAGACTGCTCGTAGTCTAATTGACACTTATCCTTTGTTGTCAAACTCACAATTCATCGAGTGATAAACCAATTGTGTCCCCGCATTTCGGTCACATGGATGCACCTTGATACCGCAGTAAAGAACAGCATGTTAGCAATACGCAACTTGCACAAAGCTTTATTACTTATATTGTTTGCTGTTTACATTTACGTTTACAGTTTACAGTGCCTCCTTCCTGGTTTCAAGAGAAACACCTTTGCGCGTGGCTTCTTTCATTTCTACATCTAAGCATCGACCAAAAATAGCAAACGTGAAAAGTAGTAAATCATAAATTTTGTAAACATTGGATTATTCCAGAAAAGATCCACACCCCCACAACAGAAGGCACGGTTTTTTGACCCCCCCCCCCCTTCCACCTGAATTTCAAAAACTGCTTAAGCCCCCCTTCCCCTCAGGATTTCCAAGTTCAAAGACCCCTCACCCATCTGGATTTCCATAAAATTGCTACACACCGTAATTTTAATTTACTCCCAATGTAGAAGAATCCTTTCAGGCACTTAGGTGATGTTTTCATTAAATAAGTCTCAATTTTCCGTGAATTCGGTGTTTGCTGTGAAAGTTAAGATTCCATTTTCACATCTTCTTAAACAGGCTTACAAGTTTTGCAAATAAGCTCAAATTCGAGTGAACTTCTCTTTTTTCTAGAACAGGCAAAATATACAGCAATATGTACCACAATGAAGCTCAAAACTAACTATGTTCTTGAATGAATGGTTCTCTTCTTTGTCGATAAAAAATGACCGCAAAAGAAAGAAAAAGGACACTTAGTGGAATATTACATGACGCGCTATATGCTTGCCACAACACTCGCCTTTCAAAATGGCCGCCAAACGATCACGAACAACCTTGCTTACTTGTAAGGCGTTTTTAATGGTAAATCACCCTGAAATAGCATTGACCTTGGAAAAATGTTTAATTCAAGGTAAAATCATCGTTTGCTTTCCTTGAATTCAGCCCTTTTTATGAATTACGCGATTTTTCTTGATATCTTCAAGTTATCGCAGTTCGCTTCTACAAAAGTAACGAGGGCGAGCCTATGGATGGAAACTTAAAATAAATGTGGTAAGAGGTCTGTAGTTTGAAAGAATAATAAAATTTGAAAAGGCAGAGCCATTTTTTGAAAACTTATTGATTGAAGCGATTGAAACATCAATGAAAATCGATAAGGTTACCCCCGAGGATGTATTTTCGGTTCAGCGCCCCTCACCCATCTGGATTTCCAGAGCCGTTAACCCCTCCTCCCGTGAGATTTTACAGCATGCCTTCCATCATGGGGGGGTGGATTTTTTCTGGAATGACCCATTCTAAGTTTCTATATCACATAAAGCAAACTAGATTAAAGTATAACTTCTCTAAACGTACCTCTTATCTTTGCTGTCTAAAGCATTCAATGCATTCCCTCCATTTACGTTCTCCAAATACAGCTTTAAGCCACAAACAATTCCATACAAGGAACGAGACAGGTAGCGACCACCGTTCTTATTAGCAACTTCTTGGACGATTTTTGTGAGCCAATAGTTTAGAGAAAGACTATCCAGGTCCTCCAACTTCTCTTCAAGACTTTGCACACGGTAAACATCAATCTTTGAACATGCTTCCCACATCAAGTATACAGAATTTTTGCTTGCGCAATGCTTGCCAAGTTCTGAAAACCTCAACGGCCCACTTGTCTTTATACTGTGTACTTTTAGGCTTGGACTGTACAAGCAAAGAATCTTCTTCTTGCACACTTTTGGGCAGTCAAAACCGGCAAGATTCATCCTCAGCTAACCCGTCCATGTTTCGGAACTAGCAGAAAGCCACTGAATGCAAATTGTGACTACTTGAAATAAACAAGCTTCAGTTGTGAAAAACACGGACATTATCATCACAAACTATGCCCCGATTAAACAAAAGGAGGCAAAAATCACATGCTTATGTGATTTTTGCTTTCTTTTGTTCTTTTGTTTTACTTTTTTTCCTTTGTTTGCAATTTGGCACGGATTGGGAAGCCATTTCAAAAACTCGTGCTCCGTGTTTTACCGGTGTTTCCAAACACTCAAAAACATCAGTTTCTTGTATCTGGAAACTCCAGTAAAACACTCGCAACTGTTCTGAAATATTACTTCAACTCTAAGGAGAATCTGACCATGAATCAGAGGATGACGAGGTTACTACAGCCTGTTGTTGACCCTGACCCTAAACCAACAGAGGTCTTTCTTGTGAGATAACAGCCAACAATACTTCACAGGGCAAACAGCGCTCCAATAGTCTACCGGCTGTTATTCCCAATCATCAAGAAACCGTGTAGCGCGGAACTGCTCAAGACTTATTTCGGTATAGAAAATAGTCACTTGTATGTTGAATCAGAAAGTTGTACTTCTTTAAGAATTGTTAACCATGTTACCAACAATAATGGAGATGACAATTGCAGTAAATTCGTCTTTACAACTGAATCAGATAGTTAGCCTAGTTAAAGGAACTGGGTCAAAGTTGTCTGAACACGTTCAGTGAAAGGGAAATTCTGGTGCAAATGCCAGTAATTGCTTCAATATATATTCTACATCATTTTTAAGTATCCTTTTACAAATCAATTTATCGTTTCCCTATGGCCTGAGACTGAATTTTTTTGTTGTTTTCACGTTTATAGGTCTTATGTCTCAGTTATAATTGAAGATGTCATTCAGTTGGACTCGGAAGACGACGACAGTGACGCCGGTGACCCCTTTGAAATTTCAAAGGGAAATAAAACGGCAACAAGGTGCACTGAATTTTAGACTTCTAAATTTTCAATTACAATATCAGCAGTATTCTCTCTCCCCATTGATATGTATAACAGGTTCGTCCTTTCAGCAAGAAAAGTAAAGGGACTCTGTTGTTCACCCTACTAAGGCTAGATCACTTTCTATATCGTTCATATCAACTGGTATGAAGTTACTTAACCTAAAAAGACTTGTTTGGCACATTTGTGATGGAATCCTAAAACTCTGTTCATTTCCCTTTGTAGCTATAACAGAACATTGCCTGAAATTCTCCGACAAGTCCAAGATAAAATCAACACGGGTATAATATAAATATCTTTCACAAATGTACAGAGAAGTGCAATTTGGATGGACACCTGTCGCCAACTTATGCAGGAATGTTTTTCTCCATACAACCGCATTTCCGTAAAGTTTGGCGACAACGAGGGGAATAGCCAGGGGGCTGTTGATGTGGGTGGCCCGAAATGAGAGTTTTTGCGATTAGTTGTGAAAGCTGCCAATGAGGATTCAGGAATCTTCATTGGACCGGCAACATGTTGCAGTTTATTTCCAAATGTTGTTGCTATGCGCCTACTTTGTTAGAAGTCAAGGTAAATATAACTGTGGACCATTTAAATGATAAACAGCGTAAATTAAGTTTTGGTTCGGACTTGTGTTTTGTCTCCAGCACACAAGAAAGACCTGTACCGCCTTGTAGGGGTCGTCTTAGCATGGTCACTGTGGTATGGAGGTCCTCTTGGTAATTTCTTCAGTGGTACGCTGTACGATTCCATTGCTTATGGACTGGGTACAAGGCCACCACATTTGGAGGACATCCCTGATCAAGACTTAAAACAGAAGATTATTCAGGTAAGTCTCATGTTTAATTGATACCGGAGGACTAGTCTTGAGTGTTATGGTGTCACTAGCCTTACGGTTACCATTTGGATTGTTTAACGACACAAGATCTGATAGTGCTGTAGCATCAAACAAAATTTAAGTGCCAGGTTTCTATCTTTCAGATTGCTGATTCCAAAACAGACAAAGAGTTGAAAAACAACCTGCATCATGAAGATATCCAAGGTATCCTGGATGCTCAAGGTACAGTCAAGTCACCAGTATTACAAAGTAAAGATTCCATCTTCAAAATCATCCTTCGTCACGTCCTTGTAGACTCCACGAGGTATCTCCTGGAAGACTTTAAGAAAGGCCTGGAAACTCTGGGTGCACTGGAGTCCATTCAAAAACACCCAGAGCAATTCCGAGAGCCGTTTACTACGGAGAATATTCGTCCCTTGGATTCTGCCACAGTAGATCCAATTTTTCGCATCGACTTTGATGAACAGGGATCCAACTGGAGAAACAGCCAAGAGCTGGCAATTATCCACTGGAGGGATTATCTTCAAGATTGCAAAAGTATTTTTCAAATTGACCATCTAAGTTGAGAGTGTGGGAATGTACTTCAAGCCTGACAAAAGAGCCGACAATTCGCGACGCCACCACAGGTTTCAAAGTTTCTTTTTCTTTTTCATTTGTTCCTCAGGCGTGGTTTTTAAACCAATGGTGACATTGGGAATTGTCAACTGTTTTCTCAGGTAATCATCACAAAATCCAATGGAAACAGATTGGATGCCTCATGTAAGCGTTCATTTGCTCTACATCCAAATAATACATTGACAAGTGCTTTATGTCTACTAACACTTTCATACCATATGCAACCTTTTCCTCCAGTCAACTTGTAAAGACGGACTCAGTAAGAACGACAATCACTCATGTATTCCCACCATACCTATGAATGATTGGACACGAAAAGGCCAAATACTGTGATAACTATTGACCTTTTTTCTTTACACTTCAGGCGGAGACGCCCGAGCAACCCTGGGGGACGTCCTCTCCTTCGCTACTAGAGCAGATGTTTCCCGCCCGTGTTAGGGTTCGATAACAGCCCCGTTATCGCCTTTACAGATATGGCTGTAGCAACTGCCAATACCTGCACCACAACATTGAGGTTACCAACTGTGTATGACAGTTATGATGAATTCAAGGAGAAAGTGGACTTCAGTATTCTGAACTCTCCTTGTTTTGGACAAGCGTAACAGATTTTGTAAGATTTCGAATTAATATTTTTTTGGCTTCTTTACCGCACAAAAACCACGTCCCTGTTCTGACTAATTTCAGAGGCGTTTTTCATAATCATGATCGTTTTTTAAGTCTGTTTGTTACCAAATAATAGTGCAATATTAACAAGGGCAGGAATTGTACCTAAAAATTTTTCAAATATTTAGGACAGTGCTAGAAAGAATATCATTGCGGACTTTGTAATTCAATTTCTGAAGTAAATTTTCATTGTTTTGTTGTAGTCGAAACAAATTTTAATAGGTAAGTTAAGTTTGTCTGTTGGTTGTCGAAAGCATCGGACATGAAACAAGGTCGGCTGCTTTTTAATAAGAAAAGAATTAGCTGTCTCATGCACCGGTTTGTGATTGGTTGAAGTTTTGAAATTTTGTTCAAAGGCTAGGGAGGGCGATTAGTTTTTCTAAAATGTTAATTTTAATAGGCAAATTACTGTTTTTCATTTACGCTGGTGTTTGCATCAAGCCTTTGCTTTGCATGCACCAATCATGTACAGTCGAACCTCTCTAATACTAACACTGAACGGAAAGAGCGAAGTGTCTGTATCAGGGTGGATTTGTTGCATAATTTTTACCTGTGTACGTGCATAGAATTTTCCTTCGCAAATAAAATAGAGGCAATGCAAAAAAGTTCGCTTGTAAGCGTAAAAGTGTTATTACATGTGGCTAAATTTTATTTAGGCTAAGTTAACCTCGAGCCAATGCAGCCAGCGGTGTCCCCGTATTAGCATGCGTGACATGCGGGGTGGCCCACTTGGGGTTTTCAGGGCTGCTATCCTTTTGCATTATTTTGCAAGCTATTCTAGCTGATCGTTGCGGATCACCTTTTTGCTTTGTGCTGGCGAATCTTGGTGGATTCTTGCTCCCTCTCCTCCCTCCCTGCAGTCATGCGGGGGTGTGCAGGTAAGTATTCCACTTGGGTAAGTATTTTCCACTGAGTATTCTCTCAGTGTGACAGTGCCAGTTAGCGGCTGCTGGCAGGGGTGGTTCCCCCTCCCAGGCTGCCTGGCTACCTTTTCACAGTTGGTCTCCCCACTAACCTTTTAGGCACCAGTTCCTAAGCTCATCAATTGGCGATGAGTTTAACTTCCGTCAAAATCTTGTGATTGTTATGAGCAGAAACAAACTTCGTGAGATTCTTCTTCAATCGCGGTAAGTAGACATAGTGAAGACAAAATAGGTCGGTCTCTTTCAGAGGGTCACTAACACCCTCCCTTTCTAGGTCATAAAATTCGGACTTGAAAACTGATAGCTCGTGTTCGTTAACTGATTGGCTATGTCATTCTATCCTCTGATTAAGTACCGGGACCTGACGATAACAGACCTTGCATCCTCTCCCCAAGCCGACGTCATATCCCTCCACACCAAAACATTCTCTCCACCAACCTGCGAATAGCTTCATTGAAAGAAAGAAGAACAGTTTCTGACTTATTGTTTGTTGAGCAGTGGCAGAAAGTTATGAGGCAGCCAAACAATCGATACAGTGATGTGTCACAAACCTCCATCTAATTAATTTGTGGTTAGTGTCAAGGTGCCACAAATAATTAGGATAAGGCAGGGAGTAAACACGTCGCCCAATTGCTGGCCTCTTCCTTGTTGTTATAGAGGGATCTAAGTCATGTATAGCCTTTCGTATTTTGCTACGCTGAACGTTGATTTGTTGGGCTGTAAGGTGACCTTGCAGCATAACCTCGCCAGCATTGGGATGATTCCCCTTGATAGAAGAGACAGCATGCTGAATATCTGCCTCTGAAATATCAGAGTAACGGTTTTCTTGTAGATTGTATTCTGCCATCGCTTTGTACACTGTAGGATGGGATACCTGTAAGTCTTCGACAATATGGGAAACCAGTATCCCATACCCATAGCAACCCTTCCAATTGCTCTTTGGATAAGGCCTTTCAAAGTCAGTATAAAAGTATTTCATTGGTTGTCATGATTAATAGCTTACAAATAATTATCAGTGGCGGATCAAGGGGAGGCCCCCCCGTTACTTTTGGACCAAACTGAGGCCTGAATCACGAGGGGCCGGAAAAAAATTGTTGGAAGCCCCCCACCTTATCTAAGGGTCTGGATCTGGCACTGATTATTGTCATAAAAATGTTAGTAACCGCTCTGGTTTTTCTATGTTGTAATTCCCCAAACTCCTCAGTTAGTTTTACTCTGGGCCGAGGAGGGGGAAGACCATAAATTATCAGCCTAGAAACGGGGCTGGCATAATCGTTTGACTCCACTTCAGTACTATAATCCAAGAAGTCCTTATCACGGCACCTTATAATTAAAAAGCAACGAAATTAAAAGGATGGGTAGCGTTATGATAAGTCACTTCACATGACTACAATGGTTAATAATAATAAATAATAATTCCCAGGATTGAAACAGTCCTCAAATTTACCATTTGCTAGGAATAATGTATTCTCTCAATAATATTTAGGAGACATTCACAATGATAATATGTAGTATAGCTGCAGAGCAAGTGTTTTTTTAACAGAAAAGCAGAGGTACATTGATCGTGCCCGACATCTTGAGAAGCCAATAAAATCAGTTTTTGACTCGTCCCAACTCTAAGGTGGTATTGACGTCTAAGATGGCGGGATAATGTTATTTCCAAAAAAAAAAAAACATAGATCGCCCCAACCTCGTCCCCAGGGTCGAGGTTAGGTTAGGGTCAGGGAAGAGGTTGGGATCGCGCTGCTAAATACGCCTGCTTTTGCAGGCTATATGTCGTAGCATAGCTAGGAACTTACCGAATTTAAGGCAAGTTCACTCCATTGCTTGAAGCTGCCTGATTGCAAGCTGCAGTTAGTTGGTCACTGGAAGCTGGCTATAATATTACAAGGAAAAGATGATTAATCAGACGTGACATACATTTCTTACCGCCTGGAGCGATTTTAATACACAGCTCATACTGCGTAAGACAAATGTGTCACGCGATGCTATGTCTCGGAAAATAGGTTGACAGCAGAGGTGTCACCACAAAAGGACGAATTTAGGTGGTGTTGCTGTAAACTCAAGCAATTCTAATATCCTAGATGCTCTATGGGAAATTACCTTGGCTTGAGCTCGAGTTAGATTAGCCGAGGTGACTATTAAAAGATCAAAATCGATCTGGGGGGTGTACTCAAGGGAAGATTACTGCACCAGTCAATGTAAACCCCCGCACCCCCCCCCCCCCCCCCCCCGGCCAGGACATAGCTGGGCATTTGCAGGGAATTTTCCGTTTGACGAGCGAAAGGGCCGCAGGTATCGGGGAGTTTGACCTCTTTAGCATGTCATCCAAGAACAGCAGGGGAATGGACCGGGGTATTTTCCACAGAGGTGGACTGGGTCAAGAATCGCTAGCCCGGCAAGATGGCGGCTTTTGGCCATGAAAAGAAGTCAAGAGTCGTTTTATCTTAATCACCTTATATCTTTAGCCGAGTATGCTATCCGTCCTTTAAGGTCGTTGTATAATGCTAAGAACACATATATATATAATTGATTGTTTTGTGAACAAAAATCTTTTGTCACGGTGTTTGCTCGTTGCTGCAATTTTTGCAATTCTTAAAATGGCGACCTATTTTGGCCGATAGGGATCTGGGTAGCGGCATTGCTTAAAGCGCGCGGTGCATCATACCATACGAAATGAAAAGTTGAGCATGCTAATTTTTTTCAGAGAACACTGCAAATTTAGGGGTTGAAAACAGGCTGTATTTATTTATTGCGGGCTATTTATCTGGAGTTTAGCACGATTATATGACAATGGCCATATAGAACAGAAGTAGATACACCATATTTATTTGGAGTTTAGCATGTTTATATGACAATGAGCATATCAAACTGGAGTTTAGCACATATATCAAAGGTTTGCAATAATGTCCAGTATGGCGCCCCATACAAAAGCCTTTGACACTTTGAAAGAACATCTCATTCTTCCAAGCAAGAGGCTCATCAGGTAGAAACATGGCTCTAACATGTTATTCTTGCTACAAACACATTTCTTGGATGCAAAATAGAAAGTCTAACTACGGATCAGTGACCAATAATGATATGCTTATTTACAAGACCAGGTATTATGGAGGATTCATAATTTATCTAGAGGATGGGCTATGATGATTTCCTTATTTTTTCCTTTCATTTTTTTGAAGCCCCCCCTGATCATGTCAGGTTTTTTTTTCTGACCCCCCCTCAAGAGATGTTGATTTGTCAAAGGAAAATATCATAGCCCAAACCGAGGAGGAGGTTTTCAACACCTCAAACTCCCAACATTGGCAAAGGTGAAATTTGTCAGAAAAAGTAATTTTTCAAAAACTTTCAGTACTTTAAAGACAAAAAAATAGGGCATCGAAACATCAACTGATGAGATATTCATTAGTTAACTAGGAACATCATGATGACGTGTAGTCTCCTTCGCAGCTGTTATCAGGGTCGTCAGGCAATGCTCTTCCCCACTAAGCATCACGTGACCACCCTAATAATGGCTGCGAAGGAGACTACATGATGTGAGACTAATGCAGAAACACAAAAGATAAAATGATGAAACATATCACCTCAACTCTATCAAGATCGCAGAACATTTTAACAACAATTAATCACCTTTCACTTTTTTAAAAGACAACAATGATCCTGAATCGGCTTCAAAAGTGATGCAGTTTGCATTAGTCACCGACAGTGGTTTTCGATTTGCCTTAGCCCATTCTCCTGTCAAAAGCTTGCCTGCAGTAACACTACTAGAGAAATTCTGGGAAGGTATTGCACGCTGCTAGAGAATGGGATTTAGGTAAGTAAGATATTTTGATCTTAATACCATTCCATCTGAGAGTCACATAAACAAACAAGATGCTGCAATAACTGTTGCTAAATAAATAAATGTTTACAAACTAGGCTTGAAATGGAAAACTGACACACTTTGTATTTCTTAAAATTGTCAAATTTTTAGAAATCTTGAAGGGCAAATAAAAAATCAATGTTGAATATGTTTAAATAATTGAAAATAAGCAAATAAATTAGCACAGCTTCAAGTGTGAACTGAATTAGTGTCACTTGCCATCTATATACAGGTAGCCATGCATTACTTTTGAAGTATATGTTCTTTTTGAGTTGGATAATGTACTACACTTATGACTTTTAAACAATGGAAAAATACAAACAAAATAGCTGAAATGAAAGTTATGTACATCAAATGCATTTCAGCCTGAACTATAACACTAATAATCTGTCCCTTGTACTTTCTTATTACAGAATTTATTGGGTGTTGTGTGATGGAGGGGAGCCAAACAGGTCCTTTGTGAAGCTTCTTTACCCATATGGATCAGATCCAGCAGAACATCACTTTGTTGCAGACAACTTGCACACAGGATGGAAAATTGTAAAGATGGCAGACTCCAAGGTAGAACAACGAAAATACAATGAAATCACACCTAAGTGAAGACAACCTGCCTAAAAAATATAAAGAAAAATCTTCCATAAAATAAAGAGCTTTAATAACTTATAGACAGTTTTAACTCAAACACAGTATTAAATAAATTTCTGTCTTCCCTTTATAGCATAACTTCAAGAAAATAAGGAATCACCTCGAAAAAAGTACCCTGCAATCAAACAATACAAGGCAATTGACAGTGAACAATTTAAGAATACTCTTCAAGTTCTGGAAGGATGCCTATTAGTGGGACCAAGGAAGCCACTCCCTGCCCCTGCATGAGAGATTAACTGATGGACACGTCTAGCTGAAGATGTATTAGACAAAAGAATGTTGTTTCTCATGGAGGTATTTGACATTTTGCTTTAGAAAACTATTGTTCAAGTGATGTTGCCTGTAATGTTAAGGTAGTCAAAAGAAATATGCAACAGCATATGTTGTGGTTTCCTTGTCCTTTGTTGAAATTATATTTTCATTTCTGGGGGGTGTAAGGTGATGTATAATAAAGGTGTTGAAACGAAATAAATAAAATTGAAACCAAGGATAACATTGAACGAAAAAAATACTCACTGAATTTTTAAATCCTCTTTTCATCGGTCGATAACAGTACATGCAGCACTTCTCTATATGGACAGGCCTTTTAAGTTCATAAAAAAACCGTTAACATCACAGCCTCATCTATTACTTGTGGAAGTATAGACAAATAATTGAAAAAACAACAACAACAACATCACTAAAATGCTTCAAAATTATATTATAAAACAGAAAGAGTTGACTCAAACTTAGTAATTGTTAATTGGTGTAGAAGGTTATTTTATTTATAGACATCATTTTCATTTCTTTAAGAAATATAAGGAACATCTGGCGAGCACAGGACAAACAGCAGAATCAGCAGCACTGACTGAACCCATTATATTCCTGAAAGATACGCCGAAATTTAATTCACATAATGATCTCATTTTAAATATAAGGGCAAGCTAGGTGACAAAGGAAAATAGAGACTCAACCAATGTTAAAAATTTTTAACCTCTATACATTGTATAAATTTAGACCTGCAACTGCTACATTCATTTTAGTCATTTCATCTTGGGAGAAAAAAAAATCTAGTTTATGCTTTTGCATTGCAGAATACTGTTCCTGATCTTATGTTTTACAAAGCAATGTATGCAATATGTTACACCAAGTGAAGACAGAAGCAATGACTTAACTGAGAGTTGAATAAAACAAGTTGAGCAATATTGATTTGATAAGAGAAGTGAAATATATATGGGAAAATATATAAAGAAAAGAGAAAATGGAAAATGAAAACATAATCATATTGTTCTTCATCTTTATAGTACAGTTTTATAATCCTGCAAATGATTTTCACCTTAATTAAGATATTTTATCCTACCATAATATCAAAACTGTCAAACAGGTCCCTCCATTGCAACCTCAGGCCCTGGTCATTCAACAAGCCAGCTTCAACAACTTCAACCAGTTTGTCGCCATGCACTTTGAGCATTCTACTATTTAGGCCATTCATTCTTGAACTGATCTGAGACATGGATCAGTCCATGAGTTCTGTATTGTCGTGACTCTGTCAGTTCGAGTGTTCCAGGATACTTTGTTTCAGAACATAAAATTCCACAGGGAATCACGACGATGCTTTCAATAACTTCAATCTTGTGAAGGCACTTGTTAACTTGGGACCTTGTGGCACTGCTAGCAGTGTACAAGTTGTCCCTTACATATTTTTTTGCCTTCTGTAGTACCCTGCTCACTGCCCACGCAGCCACAAAACGAACTTTTCCTTTGCCAACATCATTCATTTGCTTAACAGAAAATGTCGACACCATGTCATCACGTGACTTTGCTCCGACAGACTCTCCAACAATATGTAGTGTATTGTGGAATACACCTAGGACAATGTCGAAGCCAATGCTAATCTCCACTGGTTTTAGTAAAGTGCTTTCAGGTGTCTGAAAACATTCTTTGACCCATCCTCTATACTCTAATGTTCTTGAAATGTCAAGAGATTGTTGATAAAACTCTTTTAAATACTTTGGGGAAAATACAATATCTTGAATGTTTTCTGTGAGGTGTTTTTGCAGTAAAACGAAAATCTTATGCCAAACAATCTGGACTGGTGCAGAAAACTGATCAATGTTCCTCACAGCTAAATCCACGGCAGCATTCTTATCACGTCCAAAGTTTGATTCTTCCCCAGGCACAGATTGCTCTTTGAATAACGCAACGAACATTTTCATGTCAAAATCTTGAGGAGGTTTGCTCAGGATGTGTTCGTTTTCCTCAACCATTTCCAAAACGTCTTCCATACTTACAGGTCTCTCTGATTGTTCCTCAGTGTTACTCTCTTTATCATCAAACATCTCCTGTACGATTTGAAGTAATTCCTCATCACTAATGTCTTGAGGGTTGATGGGTTGTTCTCCCAAAGAATGATGATCCATTTCCTTAAAGCATGGGCGGTTTACAATGTTACTGTTTGGAAGATTGTTGAGTTCATTCAATTCCTGGTTTCGTTTGCAAACATGCTTCTTATTAAAACCTAACACTTGCACGTCATCGATTGATCTAACTCTTGAAAAAGCTGTATAAAGCAGTCCACCGGTGAATTCATAGGCTGAGTGAACTACAACTTTTCCAAGAGTTAGCCCTCACGATTTATCGATGGTTGATGCCCAGTGCAACTTTAAGGGCACTTGCAACCTGGACCCAATGCTGTGTCCATCTTCACTGACGTTGGTCAAGGATATTTTCTGGATGACATATTCACCCCCACCCACGTTGATAATTGCTGCATTCTCCTCCAGCTTTCTCACAAAAGCTCCATGGGTTCCGTTGTGAATGATCTCGTTAATAGGGACCTTAAGCAGCTTCGTCGAGGACGAAAACGAGAACGAAATTATGACGTGGCATGCTCTAGGACACTGGGACGAGAACATCGTTTTCGGCGCGAAAATTGAAAGTTAAGCACCTGCGCCTTGTACAAAGACGAAGACATCAACAAGTGAGGCTCAACAAGTGGTGGTTTTAGTTATGTCGTCGTTTAAAGACATCAGGGATTTTGTTTTTGTTGGATATGCCCACGACATGTTTGATGACGAAGAATTCTGCCTTCTCTATGACTTTTATCAGTCGAAGAATCCGGATTTTCCTTACAACTCGTACGCGTCGTTCGATTTGGGGGAAATGGATCCTGCTGAGTGTTATACCGAGTTTCGAGTCGAGAAATGGCACATTCCCTTGCTGGCAGACAGGCTACAGATTCCCCCAACATTCCAGTGCCCACAGCGTTCCGTTTGCGATGGCATAGAAGGGCTATGTATGCTACTGAAGCGACTGGCTTACCCCTGTCGATACAGTGATATGGTGCACAGATTTGCAATGCCAGTTCCGGTCTTAAGCGTGATAACAAATACTGTTCTCGATTATGTCTATAACAGGCATGGCCACAGACTAACTCAGTGGAACAATCAAGTTATGGACCCCAACCATTTACAGCAATATGCAGACGTAATTTTAGCTAAAGGCTCTCCCTTGGACAACTGTTTTGGTTTTGTCGATGGCACGGTTCGACCAATAAGTCGCCCAGGACAGCACCAGAGGGCTGTATACAATGGACACAAGAGAGTCCATGCATTAAAATTTCAATCTGCTGCTCTACCAAATGGGTTAATAGGAAACCTATATGGCCCAATAGGTAATAATTATAATAATGTATGGAATTATTTATGCATGGTAGTCACTTCAGTTTAAAATTGTTAACTAAAAACAACCCTGAAAAATAAATAGAAAGATGAAGAAAATAAAAAAACTTAAGATGGCAAAAAAATTCAAAAGCCGGTTCCTGAAAGGTGGAACAACACTATCCGGGGATAAAACTGTCTTATTCCAGTCATAACTTTGTCCTGGGATAAAGTTATGACTGGAATAAGGCAGACTTATCCCTGGAATAGAGTTATTCCACCTTTCAGGAACCGACCCCTGAAAAAAAGGTCAAAAAGGGTAAAAATCAGGAATCAAGTACTGAAAAAGTCCCATCAAGTGGAGGTGACTGATCTCTTCAGAGATATAATTTTGCAGATTAGAATACTGAATGAATTCTTTTGCAAAGAACTTAAATTTCCATCAGGTTCTCTACTGAGTATGCACCACAAGGTCACAACCATTGTCCACGCATCTAATTGTTTTCTAAACCTTTCATTTTCAGAAGGTAGAAGACATGATGCAGCTATGTTAGCTGAATCAGGCTTGCTGTAAGATCTCCAGCACCATGCAGTTTCCCCCCATGGTCACCTAATGTGCTTATATGGTGATCCAGCTTACCCGCACAGAGTGCAACTCCAACAACCATTCAGAAATGCTGTTTTAACACCCCAGATGCAAGAGTACAATGCCAGAATGAGTTCTGTGAGGGAATCCGTTGAATGGCTATTTGGGGACATAGTGAACTACTTTAAATTCAGTTTGAGTAGTATTGGCAAGATGTATATTGTCTGTGCAATTCTGAGAAATGCACTTACATGCCTGTATGGAAATGAAACTTCCAAGTTTTTTGAATTAGACCCACCCTCACTTCATGATTATTTTGCCTGAATGTCACAAATGTACAGAAGCCAGTCACACTAAACAACTTTAATAATGTTTTTTTACAGCATCACATGATGTGACGTAACTAACACAAGTAACAGCAGGCCATTAGCATTTTGTTTACATTAAATAGGAAAGTACCTAATGTCAGAAGTACACTGTAACAAAAACTACCAAACAAATTGTAAATAAACAATGCCTTACAAAGTGATATAATTATGAAGGCTTTTGAATGACAACAAGTTGGGACAAGGAAAAAACCCTTGTCACCTTTACTTCTTAACAACTTTTTCTAGGAGAGCCAACATGGCTTGTGTTTGCTGTGTTTGCTGGCTTACAAACATAGCCTGCAAATTCTGAAGTTGCTGCTGTTGCTGTCTCATCATAGCAGTCATTGCTTCTTGCTCACTCCTTCTTAAATTTAGTTCTTCTTTTTTCATTTGGTGGTCCCTCTCAGATTTGTTCTCCAGAAATTCAAGCATCTCATGTGAGCTGCGCCTTGTTTTTTTCTTCTTTGAAGAAGTTTCTCCCACATCACTTTCCCTGGTTTTAGTCTGAGACATCCTTTCCATTGCCAGTCTTCTAATGTTGTCAGCACTTGCCTTGTCTTGCTCTGCTTTTCTCTTTTTGGCATCTCCAGACTCAATCTCAGCTCTAGCAGCTTTCTCTTTCTCCAAAATTTCTTCCAATAACAAGTCAATTTCTGTTGGTGTAACTTCTATTCCTGAAGCTTTCTCCTCCTCTCTTAACTGCTCTGCTTTTCTGGTTGTCAGAAGTGTGTAGCGATCACGTACGGATCTAGTTGTAACTCTAAACTTTGGAGCTTGGATGCTATTTAAACTGGAGGCAATCTGCTCCCAGGCTTTTGCTCTTTCAACACTTCTAATTTTGTGGGCGTATGGCTCAGTAACCAAAAGCTCTCTACAAAACAACATGTCATGGTCCTTTGTCCAGACAAAGTTGGTTCTATGAAAAACGACACAAGCCAAAAATTACTTTGACAGCTTCAGTGGTAGATCCATTATTTTTAGACCATTACTACAAAGGATTTACCAGGAATGGACAAAAATTAAAGGGGGGTGATTCCTATAAGGATATACTGGGAAATTCAAGGTAAATGAAGGTGGCCAGCAAACAAATTCACACACTCTGAATCAACTCTGGAGATTTTGCCAAAAATTCCTTCCATGATCTTTCTATTGAAAATATATTTTTTAGCATCCTGTTTATCACTTAATTACTTATTATTTTGTGTAATATTGTTGAATTTGTCTATCCTCTACCCCCACCCCTCTACCTCTGACACACTTCTAGCATCTCCCCAAGCTTTACTGATGCTATGATATTCCCAGTTTTTTATCATTTTCACTCTTTTTTATCCCCTTGCTCACACAAACCCTCCCAACAGGGAAAACAGGTGTACAAAATAAGGTTACATGTACATCTGAGAAGGGTGATGGGAAGAATAAAGTAATTCAGGTGAATTAAGGCTTACAAATAAACAGACTCCTCAATAGTGGTGTCTGTGACAGAGTATTTTAACAGGGTTCAAAAGTTTAGAGATGGAGAAACACTCACTATTAGGCAGGTACTTTTTAAGTTTATCGAAGGCTGAGGTTTCAATTATATTATTATACCAATATAATTTGTACCTTAGAACTAATGTCAATCTTATGCTGTAGTAATATTGTAGACTAATATTTATGTTTATTTATTACTGATACCCTCCAAGATTAGCTAATGCTACACGCGGGTTGTGTAAATTGTATTTCATATATCCGGTGGAAATAAATAAAAAGTAAAAGGTATGAAACACTTCTTTTCGCTAAAAAGGTTCGCTTTTATATCGTGATCAAAAGAAGCCGAACGAAGTGTGATTTGCGATGTGCGGATCTGCTGATTTCTGGTAAGAATGAGACAAATGAGGGCTCAGTTGAATGAGGGATAATATTCCATATCTAGCTAAATTCTAAAGCACAGCTTTGTCAAAAGACCAAAACAACTTGAGCTTACGTGTTTTTTCCCGCGCTTGCTGGTTGCTGTACGTCTATTGCATTCATCTACAAGTGTCAAATAAACAACATTTTAGAGAATTATCAAAACCTTGAACAAAATATACAAAGAATATTGCTTGAGAATTAGTTCCTTGTTCCGAAGAATGAGAAAGATCGTCACTTAACGGCAAAATGAAAGATACTTTACTTACGTTCTCACCACAACGAAAACGAAACTTGCCGTCCTCAACAACGCTACAAAAACGAAAACGAAATTTCATACAGTTACCAGTTTAATGTTAAAATTGTGGGTATGCCAGCTACAAGGCAAAATGAAACCTCCGATCAAACTGTAGCTCTCTGCCTTAGGCTGTTTGAAGCCCTTGGAGTTGAAAATGTTTCGCTTAACGACATCGATATTGCTCATCGGATACTGAGCCGTTCTGCCTCGAACAGGCCGAATGCTATCGTTTGCAAATTTACTCGAAGACTGGCAAAGGGAAAAGTTATGGCTGCGCGAAGGAGATTGGAGAACCTCGAGGCGTCACAGTTAGGCTTCCCTGACGATTTTGATATCAGTCATATTAACTTGTATGATCATCTAACTCCTCGACTACAGGAGCTTCTCTTCGAGAGCAAGAAATACAAGAACGCCAATAACTTCAAATTCTGTTGGGCGAAAAATGGAGCTGTCTGTCTGCGCAAAACGGAAACATCAACAGTCATAAAGCTAACAAGCCTCGACGAATTAAATGAACTGAGGGAGTCACGATAAGCTAAGTACTTTGAGATATTAGAGTTGCATTAAGCGGGGTAATTCTGAAAACCTTCTTTGCTCTATCGCTTAAATTAGCTTAAAATGAAGTTACGCCATAGAAATAAGGTCCAAGAAAAAGCTCAAAGATCAACACTCAAAGAGCTGCCTTACTTTACATTTAGAGGTAATCTAGCCCTCTTTCATGGCCAATTTAATAATTCGGTGTCCACTACTTCCCAGTGTAGGAGACATCTAGATAAATTATCCAGCTTATTTGATCTAGATCTATTTACTAATCTTGACGGTCAATTAAATAATAACAATAACGATCACAGACAATGTCGATATTTATCCCCGCATAGTTTCAAATTATTTAATAGAAAGCTATCCAACAGTGAGGTTAAATCTAGTTTTTCAGTTTTTCACAATAATGTTGTAAGCATTAACCAAAATTTGGAAAATTTAACATTACTACTGGATGAACCCGACTTTCAATTTAACTTAATTGGTGTCACAGAGACCAAAATTACAAATTCAAATGAGAACGGGTCTTTTTCTTGCATACCAGGATATGTTTTCGACTTTGTCCCAACACCTCTAGCATCTGGAGGTGTTGGCCTTTTCATTCACGAATCACTAAATTACACAGTTTTAGAAAAGATCTCTAATGAAGCTTTTCAAGCCCTTTGGATTGAAATATCTTTTGCAAATAACAAAAACATTGTCTGTGGTATAATATATCGCCAACACAATTCTCCGGATCAGTTCATGTCTTACTTCGAAGAAACCATCGAAAAATTGACATCTCTTAATAAAAATGTATTTATCATGGGCGATTTCAACATAGATCTATTGAAATGCGAAACATCTCAAATTAGCCATGACTTCTTAATGTCCTTACAAAGTTGCTATCTCATTCCAACAGTTGATAAGCCCACTTGAGTCCACAGGAACTCAGCTACGTTAATTGATAATATCTTTTTAAACAACCCTGACCAAATACTTCTCAGCGGTAACATCATCTCCGATATTAGCGATCACTTCTCTCAATTTTGCATAATCAAAGCAGCAAGAGATAAATATAGAGGGTACACTACCAAGATACGCGATTTTTCTAATTTTTCCGCAGACCAATTCAATAGGGAACTCTCTGGAGTTGACGGGCAATGTATCCTCGTAAATCATGCAACTGATCCAGACAAATTATTTTCAACCTTTTATAAGAAATTTAATAAGATTGTAAACAAACATGCTCCCATTACAAAGTTATCAAAGCGTAAAGCCAAACAGCTTTCTAAGCCTTGGATTACTACTGGATTAAAAGTATCCATTATGTAATCTTTCATCCTTATCAAAAAAAGTCACTTACCAACCGAGCCTCTACATGTTCGATAACGAAAAAAATGGAAATGTAACTCTAGAGTCCAAAAATTATATTAAATATCTTGGTGTGTTGATTGATAAAAATCTTACTTGGAAATATCACATTGACGCCGTTACGGCAAAAATCAGTAAAACCGTTGGACTAATTTCAAAACTTCGGCACTCCATACCCCGTCATATACTGTTATATATTTACCAAACATTAATCCACCCTCACCTAAACTATGGTCTTGCTGCCTGGGGTCAGGCATCCGAGACGTCCCTCAATAAAATTTTAATTCTCCAGAAGAAAGTGCTTCGCATGATGTATTTTATGGATATATACGTGAACACGCAATTCCTCTATTTATCGACGCTGACATATTACCAGTGTCATTTATGCATTATAAAACTGTGGCTAATCTAATGCACGATATTAACAACAACAATTTGCCAACAAATCTGCTCAATTTATTTGAAAAAACCTCAACAATTCATTCTTACTATACAAGATCATCTAGTTCAGGTAACTTTCATGTCAAAAGCTCAAAGCTGGAAATACACAAAAACTGCTTGTCTCGCTTTGGTGTAAAACTTTGGAATGAGGTGCATTGTCATATTAGAGATCTTCCTAAAAAGAAATTTAGGAAAGTACTTCACAGATTGCTTTCGGATATCTTAAAAAGAGAAGATGACTATATTGAGACGCCCTTAATAGTTGAAAAAGTTCGATTAATAGTTTAGTGATTTCTGTATTAAAGTATTTGTTTGTTTGCTTGTTCAGATTTAATGTAATTAAAATAAAACTGTGATAGAATATTATTTATTGTAACTTCAAATTGTAGTTTTTCTTTCCTTTTCCTTTCCTTTCTTTTCCTTTCAATTTATTTTTCTTTTAACTGGTCCGCCTAGATTAGCAATTGCTATTTTGCGGGCCAGTCTATTGTAACCAATAGTCTTATGAAATAAAGTTGAAGTTGAAGTTGAAGTTGAATTTCAGACATGCGCACTCCGAAGAAAAGGTGAAATATGACTTCCGGTCGTTCTCGTCTTCTTCTGCGACGAAGCTGCTTAAGAGCTCATGACTGTAAATATCGAGAATCCCTGGCCAGGCTATAAAAATCGAAAATTCTGATAATTTGTCAGAAAAACCCCTTTGGGGAACTATCTTCGAAAAAAATATTTTCAACTTTCAAGAATCTATAGTTTTCGAGAAACAGAGGAAAAACGAAAATAGCGGTTTTTACCTAGTTAATTATGCAAAAATTAGAGTAAAAATAACCTACTTTATCGCATCTGTACCGAGGCAAGATTCAAAGCTATAAATCCGAAATATTTTTGTTTAAGAGCATTTAATCTTTTCTTTCTATCCATGGTATGTTTTAAACCATAAACATGATTTTGAATTTTTAACGTTTTTTTAAAAAATACCACTAAGCGCACTTTTTAAAATGGCTAAAAAATGAGCAACCTCGGAGGCAAAAAACTCACCTTGGTATGTGTGATACCTAGCCAAAATGTATACTAGGACAAAGTTCAGCTCTTATATTAACAGAATATGCAATAAAAAATCTGGGTACTCCGGATTCGTCTTTACAAAATAAAATGTTTTGTGACCACCAGTAGAAAAATGTCGCAAATTTGCATAAGCCAAATTTGCAGAGAAATGATGCCGCCTGATTTTTCTTTGTAGTTTTGGTACGTGGTATATTTGAAACGTAGGAGAAAGGATGAAAGCGCCTTTAAATGAAGCTAAAACTAAGTAAAGGATCTGAAAAATTGATATCCCTGATAACAAATTGCTGTGAATGTTGGTGACACAATGTGATAAATTTGCATATAAATGCATCTGCATATTGCTATCGTACACAAGGACGGGTTTCAATACTGTTAGCATCACGTAATATTTGGGGCTTGAAATTCTTCTTAATTCTTAATTCTCTTCTTAATTGTACATTACAAAATTAAGGTTGCTCAGCAATGGTTGTTGGGTGTTGGAGTACGGTATTCTGCAATTGCGTGACCGTTGTCAAACTCATCACCGTCAGACTTTATCTTTACAGGTACGATGAAAAAACTGTGAGCTTATGAAGTGTGTAAAGAAATATTATTCATGTCAGATGACTTAACTTTACTTTATTCACCTGAATGAATTTCGCGGTCACACATCGTTCTTGGAGTGGGCACATGCTTTTATGGTACCAATAGTTCATTCGTGAAGGTATTTTAGGGGATTTGCCATTAATAACATTATACATCAGACCCTATGAGTTTTCAATCAATAAAAATCCGAAATAGTTAATTTTCTCAGTAGTTTTTCAAAGTTATATTTTGGTGAAATTGCCACGTCTCGCATATTAAAAATAACGTAAGTAAAGACAATATTAAAGTAATCATTGCCCCCTTTTCTCTCCTCTCTTTTCTGAAATTCTTCCACCTCCTCTTCCTGCCTCTTTACTGTTCGTGCGTTCAACACTTTCAAGTCCAGACACGATTTCGAACACCCAAAGATGGTCAAAGATCATCAAGTGGACCGACTCGTAATTGTGCGATTGATTAGTTGAAATCTTCATTGAAAGGACCCTCACGAATCCTTGCAATTGTCCTCTCAATAGAAAAAGTAAATCAGATGGAGGGAGTACTGCCGACACTGGGGTCGTTTTGGTGTTTTTTAACCATGAATATCCTTCATGAACCCATTTAGCTCTCCATTTATTCACCAAGGTTATAAACTGATCAAAATCAACAAGGATAGATTTTTCCACTGGTACCTCATGTAGGGAAATTTTCACCTATCTTCATGTCTCTTGAGAGAGTTACACACACAAAAAAAGCAACATTTGGGGTAAAAAAATCTACTTCTAGATTTTCTATTCACCTTCTATTCTCTACTGATTAATTAAATGTCCCTTTCTTGAAAAGTTTGCCAGCCAAAATTCTTTGCAAAGCAAAGAAAGTCAGAAGGCGATCAAGTGCCAGGGCAACAGAAGAAGAAAGGCAAAGGGAAAAAAGAGAGCGGGAGAGAAAGATCGATATAGGTTCGTAAGAGATGTCCAAATTTTGGCTTCTGTGAATGCGCCAAAAAAGCTTCTAAATTAGTGTACGTCCAATTGAGCAGTCTTGTGTTGCAAATGTTTTTCAGCCATTCGCATATCAAGCTAACTGGCTAGCCTGCATAACAGGTGTGCGTTTTTCAGGCGAGCGAAGGCAATTAAGCGCGAAGCGAGTGAGGAGAGCCATTAAGGGGTATGTCTGGGATGGGATGCCAAAAAGCAATGGCATGTGGACAGGCTGTTGTTTTTTCTGCGTCTTCCCCGTCGCGCTTGTCTGGCGCTTCTCACTCACTTTGTGATTGCTGTCACTCTCCTGCAAAAACGCGAAAAAAATAACGCCTGTTATGCAGGCCACTAACTGGTGGAAAGGCGGTCCAAAAGGGAGGATTTGGTCAAAAGGCAGGGTTTCCTTCTACTAAAATTGGACGTCAAAAAAGAGTTAAAGCGGATATGCCAAGCTAATTGCTAGTTCATTTTAAAAAGCTAATATGGTCTTCATTTCGCATCAATTTAGTTCCAAAAATTATGGTCCAGTTTTGTTATGTAAGACTATATTTAGGCACTGAAACTGTTTCCTGTCACGTTCTGTTACTACTGATCGCCAGGATGGACATGGACTAAAAATTGGAAAAATTGGGCCATCTTTTTCAAGTTTAAATGCATCACCCAAAAAGATATTTTTGGCTAGTGCTCCCTCATGAAATGGTACTTATTTAGTCTTCACTGAACATTTTTTGACTGGGTAAGGGCAGTAAGTAATGACTTTAGCACAGAATTAACCTAAAACAGCAAATATACTGATTTGGGGTCTTCTTGACAAGAACTGTCACAGAGAGCCCAGATCCCCCGGTTCACACATTGACAATCTGTAACCAGCTGTTGTCATGTTTCGTTCCTGCGGATATATAATACTAGATACCGTCCAAACTTAAGGACACTGTAATTAGAGGGTGTGCTGCTAAGAGGGGAATATTTAAAGATTGGATTTTTTTTTGGCCTGGTATCACAAATGGCTAGATCTAAAATTTTCATGGTCAACCTCCATGTGCGACCACCTATCCAAAACACCAAAACCCACCCAGTTAAGTCTCACAGATGGAATCTCTCCTGTAAGTGCTCGCGACCACTAATTGGGGCTGTTTTTAACCTCTTGTAAGCGACCACCTGGCGAGTTTCTGATCTCTTGTGGTAGGAACAACAACAACATGGAACTGCACATATCGTAACTTGGAAATTGCACGCAATTCATTATCTTCCTTAAAGTAGATGTGTCCAGTTTTCTTTTCAAAGAAACCTCCTGTGGTTTGATTCTCGCAAGAGACCACCTCCTGTTAGCGACCACTAAGTCAGCGCATTTTGGGTGGTCGCTTTCGGGAGGTTCGACTGCAGTCTCCTTTTCCAGTTCTTCGGCGATGTTGGTTGGAACTTGTTTTGGTTCATAAAATTTCATAAGGAGAAACAAATCAGTGAAGGAGGGCAGAGCTGCTCGAGACGTCGTTACGTGACATTGTTGCTATAACTGTTAGTTTATGACTTCCTCTCACGCAGTGTATCCCGTTGGCAAATAAAATTTCAAGGAAAATGTACCTACCTATTTTAGACATACCGGAGGCGAATTTACAATAATACAGATCGATGCTAATACAAGGAAGTTAGGAAACGAAACGAGAGACATGGGATATAGTTTACATAAGAAATTCGGTGCTTTTATATAACGCTTCTTCGAGGTCTGATTTTTATTATTATTTTTTTGTGAACGGTTAATTACTCAGATATTTTAACATAAACTTTATCAAAAACCGTTTTATTACTTCGTGATGTTTCCGAACATTCCATACTGACCCTGAATTGAAAGAAAACCGGCTGACGCAACATTTCTCTACAAATTTGACTTATGCAAATTTGCGACATTTTTCCACTGGTGGTCACGAAACTTTTTATTTTGTAAGGGCGAAACCTGAGTACCCAGATTTTTTATTTCATATTCTGTAAATATAAGAGCTGAACTTTGTCCTAGTATAAATTTTGGCTAGGTATCACACATACCAAGGTGAGTTTTTTGCCTCTGAAGTTGCTCATTTTTTAGCCATTTTAAAAAGTGCCATTGATGGTAGTTTTAAAAAACCATAAAAAATTCAAAATCAAGTTTATGGTTTAAAACGTACCATGGATAGAAAGAAAAGATAGAATGCTTTTAAACAAAAAATACTTCTGGTTTATAGCTTTGAATCTTGCCTCGGTACAGACGCGATAAAGTAGGTCATTTTTACTCTAATTTTTGCATAATTAATTAGGTAAAAACCGCTATTTTCGTTTTTCTTCATTTTCTCGAAAACTATAGATTCTTGAAAGTTGAAAATAGTTTTTTCGAAGATAGTTCCCCAATGGGGTTTTTCTGACAAATTATCAGAATTTTCGATTTTTTTAGCCTGGCCAGCGATTCTCGATATTTACAGTCATGGGCTCTTAAGGTCTCTAATGTTATATAAAACAACAACAGGGGCACCACTTTTGAAACAAGACATCTTCGGAGCTGGACAGTTGAGTCCTCGCAGGTCGCCGATGTCGATAGCCATAAATGATTCGCGCTCTCTGGGAAGCAAATCCAAGCAGGAAACATTGTGCGCATTGACATGCAAGTTAGTAAAATACAAATGAATAGCGCCATCGGCGTTGTTTAAATCCCTCAAAAGGCCCGAAATTGCTTGCTCTGAGTCATTATCACACCTTCCCACAGGAAGCTGTCCCAGGATATTGCAGTAAACGACCTCATGTTCCTTCTGCTGATGGACTATGTTAAGTTGCATGGTGTGTGGCAACAGACTAGGGAATAAAACAGACTTATACATCGGCTCACCATCATCAAATTTATCCATGACGGGCTTAAGTTGCAACCAGTCACCAACAAGAATGGTTTGAATCCCTCCGAAAGGTAGTTTTTTATCACGGACGTGCAATGTTATCGCATGAAACAATTTTAAAAGCCTTGAACTGGCCATAGAGCATTCGTCCCAAACAACGTATTTTGCTTCCAATAATTCTTTTCTGATCCTTTGGTTGCTGCAAGCCTTTTCAACAATGGAATTAAAAGATCCTTGGGCAGTTCCTACACCAATAAATGAATGCACAGTCACAGCAGGGAAAGCTAGATTGCCATCGTCCTTAAAAACTTCGCAAGCTATGCCCGTAAAGCAGACAACTCGCACCCCTTTTCCTTTAAGCCTGCAGATTTCTGACACAACTCGTGATTTTCCAGTCCCAGCTTCTCCAAATATAGAAAAATTATGACCTTCCAATGCTTTTTTCACACACTCTTCTTGCTCACAAGTAAGTTGCACTGCCATCGAATCTATGCTTTTAGCTTTGCACGTGCTTTTGACAGAATCAAAACAGACACACAGGAATCGTATTACCTGGGAAAACTCAGCGCCACTCAGTTGATTGGTTACAAGTGACTTCCGTTTTGAGAAGCGGAAGTTACAAACATCCCTGTGCGGGGCAGGGTTGTGGTTGTGAACTGCCAACAGTAGCGATATGCTGACTGGTGGATTTGAATCGACGCACATACCTCAAATACCTTTGGTTGAGATTTTTGCACCGGTCATGTTGAGAAAGCTGGTCTTGCAACTTCAGGACCGCTTTTCTTGAGAAATTTTGGAAGGATTGAGCTCTCATTTGGATGGGGCATGGATACACATCTAGTGGATCAGGAGCCGGTAATTTCGAGGTAAAAAATTAAATAGGTTGGCGTCAGTTCCAGCTTAAATTGGACTGGGTCACGCGCCGGCGGCTGATTGCTGCCTGCCTTGTCTCCTTCTTTAGTTCTAACCGCCGACGTCAAATATTCATCTCGCAAAATAGCGCTTAAAACAGCATGGGACAGCGAAAAAAACATGACACATGACTCAGTTAACATTTTCTACAAACTTTTATTGAAAAATTTGCTAAAATTCTGCATTTTGCAACAAACTATAGCCACCGTATCGTTCATATGTATTTTTTCTATAAAAAAAAAGATCGTTACTCAGATTTCAATCAACAATGGCCCCCAATAACAGAGGGTGGTCTGCCTGTGTTCAAACTCTATCAAACCCTGTTTAAGACAAAACCGTTTATTTCACTACTTGTTTACAAAAGAAGACATTTTCTCATGACCCTGATTCGTTAAATATCAGGCCGGTACAACAAGCAAAAGTGTCATGCAATGGTTTGCGTTGGACGACAGGCCAGGTTAATAGCAGAGGTGACCTTTAAGTAACAATGAATAGTCTATTGCAAGAATTTACATTGTGATGATTTTCCATTCTTAAATGATCTGTTTCTCTTCCTTACAAAGATTTCTTGCAACAGAACTTACCTGTTGAATTGTTGATGTCGGTGTTGAAGTACCCGTCGGCTGCACATGTGCCGCGACATGTTGGACATGTTGGTTTGCTGGCGAATTCTGAGAAAACGGCATAAAATTTATTAGATGTAACCCGCCCATTAAAAGCAATCTCAAAAGACTGAAGGTCAAGTTAGATGCTTACGTGGGCAAGAACAGCACTCACTGTCTTTCTGATGGCTCGAGAAACGGCCTCGGAGAGGGAGCGCGTAAGGAGTTGATCAGCCATCACAGGACTTGACTCAGAAGGCATAGAATTCCCGCTATTTCCATGGAATAAATTACAGTTTTGGCGCGCTGGTGAGTCATAAATTAATTGACCAGTGACACACGGTTCCAGGGGTACTTCAATGAAATATGAATCCTCTTTGGTGGGCCTTCCCACAGGATGTCCATTTTCACACTCTATGGCACCTTCTTTGATTTTTTTGTGCAAATCGAACAAACTCGCACTTTTGTGACATTGGCTAGCGATGGCATAATCTTTTTTAACAACTCTTTATAGGTTTGAGGTAAAGCTATTTCAACCTCTTCAGGACAATGTAACTTAATTAAAGTGAGCAGATCACTCTGAGCTTTACGGGGAAGCTTGTACTTAAGACTGAACTGCATGATAAGAATACAACTGGCACCAACAGACATATTAGATCCTTCGTAAATGCTCTAAGTAAAAAAGTTCGCACAATGACCTTCACTGTCTGACAGAAAATAGTTCTCGTCACTTTCACTTGAACTGCTATCGTTTCCACTCGAATTGTCACACGAATTAAATTCTTCACCGTTGGAACTATTGGAGTTACTCAGTGAAGATGTGCAAGTTTCATCCTCTCCTTCTTCATTCACAAGAGCAGGATTGATCTCTCTTTCATCACTACAATCACTATCAGCCGCAAAAGTGGATAATTGTTCGTTGTCTGTATCTTGAAACGAAGGAAAGCACACAATGGTTGTTGTTTCGTTTGTACACACATGTGGAAGATCTGCTGAACCACTTTCGCTTTCATTTGAAGATGAAGACACATCTTTCGTGCCTAAAACTTTTTTGCCACAAACTGAAGTAGTATTATTTGAATCAACGGGGTTGTCATCATCCGAGGATTCCTCTTCGCTGCGATGTTTACGCAAAGGAAGAATCGCTTGTCGTGACCGTGTCGGTCTTCGCCTCACCTTTGGCCATCTGGTTTTTCTCTGACATCTCTTGCTGCAATCATCATCACTTGCGTCGCTACTGTTCGATATCTGTCGCTTGATACTACAACATTCGAATTCTGTTTGTTTGGATATATCGAATAAATCTTCGCTGCCGTCCAAATCCATGGTTTCATCTTTCACGTTGTTCTCAGAGGGTACTTGCGGAAAATGAGCATGCAGGCGAAGCGGGAAATTTGTAGTCACTTCATTGGTTGGCACAACCTTTAATTGACAGTTGCAAGAAAGGCGCGAAATTGCGTGCTCCTTATTGGCTGATAAGCGGCGAGCCCCAGTTATATATACTTTTGTTTTTTTCCACATTTGGGGCTTTTTCTTCATCGCCCTTCATTGCTGTTAATTGCTCTTTCACTCTTTCATCAATTGGAAATGACGTGTAGAACTTTAATCAAACAGACACAAAAAAGGTAAGAAAACACCGTGTACCTTATTTGTTTGACAGAAAAAAATGGAGAGGATCGAGATTTTTTTCTCTTTTCCTTTCCGGATGACAACACATTTTCTCTAGTTCAAAGGAAGCAAATCTCGTGTACTGACAAAGACATTAAACTTGGAGCAAAACTAAAAGTGAAGACTGGCGCCAAGGTGTACATGGGTTACTTGTTGAACTTTGGTAAGTAGCCTAGCTTATCTACTCCATTTTTCTGTGAACCTCAGCAAATAAACAATATTTAACTTTTGAATCCACTAATTATGTGTGATATGAATAACTAGACAGGGTCTTTTTAACAGATTCTTACATGAGAATGACTTTCTCAAAACTACCCTGCGTGAACCAGCGTCATTTTGGCGGGAAATGTGATAGCTGTTGTCATACTACTAAGTTGTGGTGGCTCTTCCAGTGAAAAGAAAACCTTGCTAATTTTTACGGTGAAAAACGTACAATGAAGCTTTTCGTGGTGTTTGCTTTTTGAGAATACGGAAAAAACTTTAAAAGAAATCTCGTCCTCGGATCTTGAGAACCTAGCCGATGGCTTTATTAAAAGTCCTAAGCTAAGCAAGCGAGAGAAGACAAAAACTCAGTCACAAAATGATTCCCAGCGGTTATATAAACTTGAGAACAGAAAGGAAATGACTTGCAGGCAGTGGTGAAGGATTGGATCACAGCACTTAGAGAATCCCGTGAATAATGTCATGGTTTTGGAAGCCAACTTGACGAGAAGGCAACCGCGTGAGAAATTACAGTGTTTGTATGAGAATCTAATGTCGAATAATTTCTGTAAAACGGCTTTTCTGAAAAAAAAAATGAATTGTGAACTAACGCTTCGCTCCTAAGGATTCTACTAAAACAAAACAAATTGAAGGCGTTACATGTGGTAGAAGCCCTAAAATCACTTTTAAAATTTTTTACACATTTGTCTGTAAAAATTTCCCGCGAAAAATTGCAGACAAACGTTGAAATCTGAAGCAAGCCTCTGGAAAAACCTAAGCACAGGTACCGCCCCCAAAACTTATTAAAAGAATCCTTTGCTGTGTGGCTTTAGTTTACAATTGATATGTTTTTTAGAACAGCCGTTTTACAGAAATTATTCGACATGAGAATCTCATAAAAAACACTGATGGCTTCCAAAACCGCGACAACATCTATGCTACCGCGATATTTCCAGGGTGGGAATGTACAATAAAACAAAGTCTTTTTTAAGCGACCAGGATGTCTAGTTTGTTGGGGTGGTGCAATAGAGCCTGCTCGTGGGCTAATGACTAACTACTTCCAGTAACTTTCTTCACAAGGAACCAAAAAGACATGGAAACAATCGTTAAATTGCAATACCCGACAGGTCAACGCATCACAGCAGGTGAGGTTTGGTTGCTATAAGGTTCTTCTACATAAGAAAAACTTTGGTGAAATCCTGTGAAGATGATTACATCCTCGCAGTATAAGAAATATTTATGCATTTTTGTAGGGTGCGCTGCCTTGCATTGTGGTCATGTTATATGCACTGTTCACATCAAATGGTTCCCAAAAAACTGGTTAGAGGAAATATTTGTCATGTATGTTATGCTATTGTAGCTAGCTAGCATTATAGGCTACCTAGGATCATAAATGTTATGGTTAACATACCGTAAAATTCCGAAAATAAGCCCCGGGGCTTATATTTTTCAAAGGCCCTTTTTGAGGAGCTTATTTTTGGAGGGGCTTATAGTCGGAAGGGCTTATCTATGGAGGGAAATTTGCGTTTCAAAATCGATTGGGCTACCCTTATAGTTCAGGGGAAATTTACCGTTTTTGCTTCGTTTTAATTTGTTTTTGAGGGCAATTTCCAATTACAAGCCCCCGGGGTCTTATATTTGGAGGAGCGATTTAACGGAGGGTTTGGGGGGCTTAAATTTGGAGGGGCTTATTTTCGGAATTTTACGGTATCTTTGCTTTTGGCTCCGCTTTCTTTGCTCATAAAGTGCAGTAAAAATTTTACTACCAGATAAAGAAGAGCCAGTGAAAGGCAAACGGGAACCAATGAAGTGTGCAGCTTCAGACCAAGCTGATCTACAATCCAGGAAACGCAAGGCACAAGCACAACCAGACTTTGTCGAAGATAGCAGTGACGATAGTGGAGATGAATTCGTGAAGGCGGAACAAGACAAAGTTGTGAAACTACTCTTAAAGCTTGGAAAGAAGGCAAGTACTGTATATGATATAAATATATTTACTGGTACGTGTTTAAGGAAAGAAAAGCTGCCTTGAAAAATTGAAACAGATAGCTGATCAACCCCCCTTCTTAAGTATGTAATCTGACCTTGTAGGGTATTTGACCTAAGATGGCGATCCCCCTTTTATCCGGAACACTGGTTTTAAGGAAAGGGTGAAGTTAAATTGCAATTTCCAGAACCTTGGGGTTGACTGGAGGGTTTAAATAACAAAATATATAATTTCTTATGGACGGCATGCAATGTTAATTAGTTCATGAGAGAGGTTGAATTAAAACAAAAAGTTTAAATTCTTGCAATTCATACAGCCAATCGCCAACATACCTGCTCGGCCAACCTGCACAGCACCTGCAGCTAGTCAACTGGGGAAACAAATTCTACATTTGGAACGGGAAGTGCAAGAAATGAAAGCATCACTGAAAAACATCAAAGAAAAACTCTCCAGTACTGTCCCAGCTGCTACTTGTTCTCCAAACCATGTGGGTTCAAACTCTTGGCTTCAATAAAATAGTCTGCTTAGTTTAACTTGATTCTTGTATAGTTTATTATACCCAACTGAAACTGCAATTCTTACAAACAAAGGTTATAACCCCATGCTAATGTGACAGTACACATGGAAGCCATGTAAACGTAACAAGCATTCTTATGTACCACTTACTATTTGTTGAAGAGTTATAAAAGTAGAACACACCAACAGTAACGTTATAATTTTAACTGCCGCTAACTATGTTTGTTCACTTCTATTTTAGTCTCCATCTGGTTCAAACCTTCATGGTAACGAGGCTCCTGCTCTAAATACAGCTCTCAGTAAGCCAGAAATTGTAAGAAAAGTTAAATTAATTTGTTTTGCCCCAAATATTCATACCTACCTTGCAACCATCTTGGAAATTCGAGTTTACTACCAGTTAAATGTCAACAAACTTTTTAAAACATACCAAGATAAGTCTGACGCTTTGTTTCTTAAAAATTCATACTTTCCTTGGAACAATGTAACAATTTGTTTTAATTTTGAGACTCTGCCCCCTCAGAATTTCCATAATTTTTGAACTTCTGTCCATGGATGGTGGTTATGTGGACAAATAATATATAATTTCACTAAATTATAGTTGACATGGTGATCCATATAAATAATTATTGAAACTTAAATTAATTGTGTCAACGGTCAGTATAAAACAAGGACTGCGACCACGGCAGTGGAGAAAGCGCCAGGGGAATTTAAAATGTCACAAAATGTTATTATCGTTAAATGTTACATGATCATAAACGTATTATACACCTGTAGACTACACTATTATTAATTAAGAAAAAGTGCACATATGCAGATACATGTATAATGACATGCACCTTATCTAAATAATAGAAGCAGGAAATTTCCTTTTGAAGGATTGACATGTTAAATTTCTTTCAGTGGCATAATGGCATTAACCTGATGAATGCCAAAGCACCCCCCCAAGGAGCCCCACAAGTGTGCTCTGAACCTCCTAGACATGTTATTCCAGAAACAAGAGGTGGGTGAGGGAATTTTATTCCAGTCAAGAAGATCAAACAAACCACCTCTGGATGAGGCTAGAGTGAGCAAAATGTTTGGTAAGTTTATACCTGAAACACATAGTTATGTGGTTAACAACATCAACAATAACAAAACTTTATTTCAAGAATTAAAGTCCAATTATGCATTTGCATCTGACCACCAGTAGGACACACAGTGGGCCATGGGGTAGGCCATGGACATTACCATGTTTGTGCACAGGGAGCCCACACTATCTGTTTGTGTAACCAATGTAATTTTATGGTAAATTGTATTTACCGTTTGCTTCATCTGTAGAGTTGTATCGCTAAATATGTGCAAAGTCAAAGCTAGATAAATGTTATGTAACCTTAACTTTGCCTGAGAAGTGGTAATTCAAGTGATTTTGAAGGATTTTGAGTTCGCTGTTTACTTTTCCTCTTAATAGAAATGACTTTCATATTAAGAGGAACAGTAAAAAGCTAACTCAAAACCTTCAAAAATCGCTCAATTGCTTCTCAGGGAAAAAGGACAACAATTTACCAAAGGTAAGGTGACACAACCTTAAATTATTTCGCTTTGATACGTGTACATATTTAGCGATACACCACTACAGATGACGCAAATGGCAAATACAGTACATTCACCATAAAATTACATCAGTTACACAACAGATTGCTTGGGCAGCTTGTGGTTTGTCTCGTTGGCTACAATACAATAACGGATGAATACAATAACGGATGACATGACTTTTTATAACACAAAATACTGTTAAGTCAATTGATCTGGTCAGGCATGACTTAAATTTGCATGCGGGATGTGTTGAAATTAATACAATTGTACAGTTGAAACAAATGTATCCATTTATTTTCCTAGATGCTCTCAATGCTCTCTACAGTGCTGAAAAAGTTCAGAAGTACAGACAAGCCTTAACAGATGCCCGTAACCAAAAATGCAGGGATGTGGCCAGGAAGCTATGAAACTGAACACAAAAATTTTGTGTCCAGTTTCATACCTTCCTTGAAAAAGGATGCAAACAAAGTGAACTTTACAAAAAGGTTATATTACTAATCACTGATATTTAAAAGAACAGTGCACTTTAGGACTTAAAATATACATTGCATGAACGCATGGCCAGCTCGTTTAATAAGGCATTTTTAAGTTACCTGTGAACTTAATTACTACATTAATGATAATTCTCGAAGTTCTTTCTCGTTGTTTGCAAAGTATTTTACCACCATTGCAATACAACAATGTTAGGGAGAAAATACAAAAGTACATGTACATGCAATCTATGCATACAACCGGAAATGCAGGGATGTGGCAAGGAAACTATGAAACTGATAGAAAAAGGATGAAAATTAACTTATGTTTACAAAAAGGTTAGAACTACAGTCTCAGACAAAAATAGTTGGGACACTTTAACCAAACGCCGTTTTTCCCTTCTCGTGCTCCCCTCGTCCCTCTTAAAGTTGTTTATCGCAGTTTGGTCACCAAATCTTGTACACCAACATTGAGGGGACAAGGAGAGCCCAAAGTGTCCCAACCAGTTTGACTGAGACTGTGTTTTTGAGGAATTTTAGGTATGTGACTCCTCGTTAGCTCTAGTGGCGGGAAATTGCTAGGCAGGTATATGCACGTTTCGGGGCCATTTTTCCGGGAAAAACATTAAAGATTTCACGGATAGAAAGAGAGAAGACGATTAATAGAGGAAAGAAGTCTTTGTTTCTTTAATTACAACATTCCACGGTATTAAAAAAGCTTTCTACGTATTGGGTTTAAAGAGTGAACAACGGATGAGTCAAAACTGCGCGCATTATTTCTTAGGCTGTGTATCTTGCTGCTAATATCTTGTACCGGTGGAGACACGATTGGACGGGTCACCATAATGGTTCACCATACTATCCAGGGCGTTTTCTAAGAGCTCTCTGTTATATATAATGGATTAAGAAAGAAAAGGATAAGGTGCTTTCATACTTAATTGAAATAGCCAAGGTTTATATCGCCTTGATATATGTAAGACAAGTTATTAAAACTTTGATCATGGTGACACGATTGTTCGCTGAAAGAAACTTATAAATATCTTAATTGAATTAATGTACGGTGACCTGTGTACACGTCGAGTAGAACGCTTTTTTTGAGGTTTCAAGGATAGGTCGTGTCCTCGTTTTATATGATTCATGTTTTGTACCTCAAGTCCCACATTTATGGCACAGTAGTTTGTTCTAGAGTTATTCAGGAAGGTGTATATTTGGGGTAAGAAATGAGAACCGATGTCACTATTTGGCGCAAGGCCAAATTAACATATGTTGTAAACAACTTAAAAAAAGTTGTCGATTTCACAGCAGTAGCCTGGAATATCATTAAGAAACTTTTTGGCGTCGGACCAAACAGTTACACTATTGTTGGACACCCTTTGTACGCGCTTGTAGTCAATAGTTCTTTAGAAATTTAGAAAGCGGGATACTGTTCTCGCTGATACGTCTTAGGAATAATCCTGGCTTGTTGCATTTTCCTCCAAACTGAGGAAAAGTTTCCCCCTATCTCTCGAAATCACTTAATCGCTCTTTCAGCTGTCTTTTGCCTCTTGCCCTTAAGTTAGAAATGCGTCCCTTTGAACCTTGTTCCTACACTCTTTCTTGGCAAAGAGGCCTTCTCTATTATTCTCCACACATTTTTTTTAGAAATGTGGTACATTCGAGCGCCTCTCTGTATATGAAAACCCTGAATCTTACGTAGATAGTATGCACGTGCTATATTGTCACGCTATCAATTGGCCACTAGAAAGCTATTTGTGTACGGTTTAGTGCACACTCAGTCCCTTTTTTTTTACAATACTCTACTCTGCCCAAGAAATTTCTGCGAACTGGTCATTCTTTGTGTTATGTTGTTATGCCCAAATAACTTAGTTCACTGCTATAGAAACGTTCGCGAAACACAATGGATACCCAACAAACCAAAAGCCCGTCGCTTGTCACCGACCAACAGATTAACCTCTGTATCTGTCAACACGCCTTCAAATTCCTCCCTGACACAGTCTCAGACAAAAATAGTTGGGACACTTTAACCAAACGCTGTTTTTTCCCTTCTCGTGCTCCCCTCGTCCCTCTCAAAGTTGTTTTATCGCAGTTTGGTCACCAAATCTTGTACACCAACATTGAGGGGACAAGGAGAGCCCAAAGTGTTCCAACCATTTTGACCGAGACTGTAGTCACTGGTATTTAAGAGAAAAGTGCACTTTATGATTGAAAAAATACATTGCATGAATGCAGCTGGCTTGTTATATTATAAGGCATTTTTAAGTTACCTGTGAACTTGATTACAAAATAATGATAATTTTCAAATTTCTTTAGTTGTTTGCAAAGTATTTTACTACCACTATTAGTTAGAAAAAACAAAAGTACAGGCAAGCTATGCATGCAACCGGAAATGCAGGAATGTGGCAAGGAAACTATGAAACTGATAGAAAAAGGAGGAAAATTAAGTTACGTTTACAAAAGGGTTAGAACTGGTCACTGGTATTTAAGAGAAAAGTGCACTAAAAGTGCTAGCTCGTTATATAAGGCATTTTTAAGTTTGAGATACAAAATAATGATAATTCTCAAAGGTCTTTAATTGTTTGCAAAGTATTTTATTGCCATTGCAATTTAAACAGTATTAGCGAGAAAATACAAAAGTACAGGCAAGCTATTATAGATGCATGCAACCAGAAAATTACTGCAGGGATGATGTGGCAAAAAAGATGTGAAACTCACACAAAAAGGATGAATATTCAGTTACCAGTTTACAAAAGGGTTAGAACTGGTCACTGGTATTTAAGAGAAAAGTGCACTAAAAGTGCTAGCTCGTTATATAAGGCATTTTTAAGTTTGAGATACAAAATAATGATAATTCTCAAAGGTCTTTAATTGTTTGCAAAGTATTTTATTGCCATTGCAATTTAAACAGTATTAGCGAGAAAATACAAAAGTACAGGCAAGCTATTATAGATGCATGCAACCAGAAAATTACTGCAGGGATGACGTGGCAAAAAAGATGTGAAACTCACACAAAAAGGATGAATATTCAGTTACCAGTTTACAAAAAGGTTAGAACTTGTCACCGGTATTTTAAAGAAAAGTGCACTTTACGATTTAAAATATCCATTGCATGAACGCAGCCAGCTCGTTATATACAGCATTTTTAAGTTACCTGTAAACTTAACTACAAAATAATGGTAATTAAGACGCAATCCCCTAGGAAATTGAGTAATTTTAATTTTTAGTGGACAAAAACCTAGTACCAGATTAATTCAAAACATAATGCATTCTATTTTACATTTTCCAAGGGCTAAAGATGTAATTAGTTGTCTGTATTAACACCAAAGAAAATTTATCGTGGGAGTCCGAGAAAATAAGTGTCAAATTTCACAAGAATTGTAAAAACACAGGTAAAATGTAAATTTGTAAGATGTAATTTGGGGAAATTTGACATTCATTTGCTGGGGCTCCCATAAGAAATTAATTAATTAACCCCTGCTAATTTTTTTTAATTTTCACCTTCGAGAGGCCTTCAAACCACCGAAAAATGTGCTTGATACCCTCGCTTCGTGAATGGAAACAGAAACTAATACCATAACTTTTCTTACATTAAACAATTTTATGATCCTTCCTTTCTACCTAAACGTTGTTACAATTTCAAAAGATTTCAATCTGATTTTTTAATATTTTTTCAAAATTACCCTCTAAATTAGCATTATCGCGACCATCAATTTTGCCATTTTTCAACGGCGAAAATCCCTTCCTGGTACATGGCTTTCATTAGAAAAATGGTATTCCAGAGAAAGAACAATGTTTCCCCTATCAATCTGTGAAATAAAATTCTGGGGCAATTGAAACTGCGAGTTTTTACAACTGAAAACATTTACGGTACTCGCGTGATTTACGACCTCTGAACTTGCAGTTGTCGTGATGAATACAAGCGAGAACCTAGGCAGCACTTGAAACTCTGACGCAAATTCGCCCCTTTTCCGCCAGTTTAAACACCAAAAACGATTTTAGATTTCACAGGGGTAAATTTTCAAAAGGAACAGCAATTTTATTGTGCGAAAGTGTGCTATGAACTTCTTTTAATCCACTTGTCCATGTCCTCAGATAGGTTCATCCTATTTCCCTCATGCTGATGATATGTTTCATGTTCATTTACCGTGCTTAAATATTCTCACTGAAATTCTCCATACTTCTTTATTAAGCCAACTTAGGGTGACATCCCACATCTTTTGTCTTCAGCCTAAACGTTAACTTTGAAATTTACATAATGTACAAACTGAATACTTACAACTGTTGTCTGCGCCAGATTAATTGTTGCTGCAGAATATTCAAGAGGCCATTATGGCTCTTTGTATATTGCCACGTTTATGCCCCACAATACGTCCAGAGCGGTTTTCCTGTTGAGAAATTAAAACCAGTTAACCAAGAGAGTTATTCCCGAAATCAGAGTATTTATATATTCAAATCAAGACAAATCACTGAGTTGTCCAGCTCAAGTAGCTTAAGACTTATACCCCTCGAGGGATATAAAAAAATGAGCTAAAAAACGAAGGGTCCAAAATCAGAAGTTTTGCTTTCTCGAACTATTAAAAGGTAGCTCGAATTTATTTAGCTTTTGTTTGTTTGAGAAGCCTAATAAAAAGGCTAACCTTAATTGTGTTATAAGCTATGAAAAGTGCCCGAAAGTATAAGATCAACAACACTGAATGAATATCAAGCTTAACCTTAATTAGGTTTAAAATTAAACTGAGTGATAATAAGAATTGTGTAGACTTACCTTTTTAAATACGTTTCTTTGTTTGAACTTTGAAAATGTCAAAAGAATTATTAATAAAAATTTTCCAATGTTTAAACAGCAATAACGGCCATTGCCAATTGCATGACAAGTGAAATGGAAGAATTGAAGAACAGCATATGGAATATAAAAATTAAATATATGCCCGGCAGCCTGGAAAGGTCTAATCGTTTGAAAGTATTATATCTTCATTTAGAATTACCAAGGGATTAGGAAAACAGGAATGGCTTCACAGTAGAGCGGTTGTAGTTTCTTGGGCATAGAGCCTGAGAGTCGACACCATTTTGACACCTAGAAACATTTGAGACTCACGAGTATGTTTTCACACAGGCTAAATACCGGGCAGTTTGAAAGCCTGTCAGTAAGCCAAAGGATGCATACTAGCCTCGATTAGTTTTCCAAAGCAATCACAAAAATATGAAGTGCTTTCATTTTGAAACCTCAGAGTCAAAGCACTGTGTGAATCAACTAACGTGTGGAAAAAAAGGGTGCAAAGGCAAACGCAGTGCAAATTACGGCCCATAACAATCTGGAAAGGCCGCCCCTGAAAACACCAAATTAAATATAGCCGGTTATAAAAAAACAACTAACGAGTCACAAATGAATAGGAATAACAAGACGAGCTAAAAACCAGACTCAAAAAGAATAATAACCATACAACTGACCTATAACAGAATCGCGATGATACCTGTGATCCTCGGTTATCTCCTTCGCGATAATGGCACTGAGATTGCGGATGCGAACTTAATTAGATTGATCCTGATCACCACCTGGCGATCGCGATTACTGCACCACGATCGAGAGCAATATGACACTCGAAGATCGCTGATTATAACTTAACTAAATCGCACCACGATCACCATCACCGCTTCGCAGTAAATACAGGGTGCAAAGGAAATCATTTTTACAGCTTGCCATTCGGGCAAGCTGAAGCTATCATCTACTAGCCCAGACTTCATTTCAACTAGCCTCAAAAGCTTCTTGACGAGCAGAATTGATTTCACAGTTCTTTAGTTATTGGAATTCCTAAAAAAATATCACTTGCCCGTCGGGCAGGTTAAAAACAGACTTCACTAGCCCGATTGCAAAATCCACTAGCCCTGGGCTATCGGACACTAATTTGTTTCTACACTGAAATACAATGCCCCTGCGAACGCGATTACCAAACCGAGATCGTAGTGCTGACATATAAATCACGGATGTGACTTTACTAAATCTTGCTGTGATCGTGATCACCATGCCGCGATAAATACAATGTCGCTGCGATCGCGAATACTATTTTTCAAACTCGCACGACCCCATAAGCTGCATAGCGTTTAATATCACTGAGCTAAAATAAAGGCTGTCAGTCTTCGCGGTCGCAATCATCTTCCTGCGATCACGATCATTCCACTGAGATTGCTATAACTTCGCCACGATCGCTCTATCTTTCCCGCGATCGCGATCACCACGCCGTGATAAGTACAATACCACTGCGATCGCGATTTCATTGCCAGGATCGCAATCTTGACTTTGGGATTGCAGGTACGATTTTTCAAAATTTGTGCTACGATAGCGATCATCTTCCCGCTATCACGATCATCACGTTGAGATCGCTATAATTTCGCCGCGATCGCGATCATCGCGTCACTATTGCAAGCGCGATTTACTTCAATTGCATCGCGATCACTGATATCGCGACGCGATTGCAATCACTGCATCGCTATCGTGGGCGCAATTAATCTAAATTGCGCACCGATCGCTGATAAATTTTTGCAAGGGTTAATGAATAAAGATTGTTGTCCTTTTAAATGTTTCATTGAATTATACTTTTTGTCTTGATTGTTTGTCGAAATCTCTTTCTTACTGCTTTGTCGGTTGTTTTCAGTCGTACATGAATTGCATGCAGTAGTACTCAAAATGCCACGCGTATCAAATAGTTTAAAAGATTATGGTGTTTTAGAAGTAGAATGCAAACGAAAATGATTCCGAGATTGGCTTCCTACTAGGTGTGTTCGATTTTTTAAATAAATACTTGTTTTATTTTGAACTCCTTTAAGATCTATTAACGGGTATTGTTCATTTCCGCCAAGCGACACAACTCGCATTGCAAGTTTGGCGGACGGGTTAGTTTGACAATTGAACTACATGTAAAGTAGGATTTTCTCCCAAAAGTTTTTGCTTAAAGCCCATTACCCTTCTTACTACATAATGGCAGATTGACCTGATTGAGCAGTCCTGTTTAATAGTGAATTCTTTATATAGAAGCAGTTTATGTTGTCATTTTTGTCATTTGCTGTCCAAAGGAAGTGCATGCTTCCATCGTCCTAGATATTGAGTGAGTGCAATTTGTCTTGCAGGATTATTCTGTGAAAAACTGCAAAATTATAAGTAAAGCAATGCAAAAAGTGATATAATCTCTGTCCCAGGTCTGAACGATAAACAAACAAAGCTTGATAGAGTGTTTACCTCAGAGGTGATGAAGGCTGATTATATATGCGCTACAGTAAACTTGTAGTGAGCCACACACAAAAACAATCCGCCTTGATGTTTTATTTTGGCCTTTCGTTTAGACAGAGAAAAAGCGGAGAAGTTACAACTTGTAAATTGGCTGCCATCGAAGAGCACAGTCTCTTAACAGCATTTATAGCATAAAATTATATTTTGCGGGGACTGTCCCATTACCCTTATAAAATAAAGGTTGTTTTATAGGTGGGAAAATAGGTTATTTTGCTTGGGACGAATTTGTTTCCTCACCTAATCTACTTCGATTGAAGGTGATTACCATTTTTTGGGTGTACATACAAGACCATTAACTCGATGCAGTTTGAACGCAGGTTTGAACCCAGGAGTCATTTCAAAAGTGGGTTGAGTTTGATCGTCCGGGTGAACGTAGTCCTGAATAGGACTGTTGTTGTTGACAGTGACTGACGTTTCGACAACCTGTGCGGTAGTCATCTTCAGAATCAGAGTGAGTTGTATCACGTCAGTTGATGGTATTATACTCTGGTTATTGATTTGATTGGTCAATTACGTTGTGATGTTATTGGTCGTGTGTCAGTTAAGCCGCGATGTTATTGGCTATGAAGACTCGTAATCAGTAATTGGTGCGTTTCGATCCGTCTATTGTCACAGTTAAACAGTTGTCTATTGTTAATCAAATTGTCATTCTCTCGTAATTAGTTTTGCTTAATCTCATCAATAAGTCGTTTGTACGGCACTGGTAACTGTTGGCTACGATTCAGTGGCGTTTGTTCTAAGTTAGTCAACCAGCTTTCTAAGGTAAGACGTTGATAGTAGTCTGTAGAATACGTTATACATGTCACAGAGTCCCAGTCAATTTGATGTTTCGTCTTCAAATGGTGCTCAGCAATGTGATTGTTGACATCACCATTCTTCGTAGCTCATTTGTGTTCGGTCAGTCACGTGCTTAGGTTTCTGCCAGTTTCACCAATGTAAGAAGCCTGGCAGTCGCAGCATTTGATTTTGTGTACTGCTCCCTGTCTGTTCTCTGGTTTGTCTTTGTCCTTGACATTAGTAAACAGTCGCCGTAAAGTGGTTATTGGTTTGTGTGCAACACCTATATTGTAAGGTTGTAGTATACGTGCAATAGTGTCAGAGGTGCCTCTGATGTACGGTATAGTCGCTGTCGTAACAGGGCCACAGTTGGTCTGAGTGTTGGAATCAGTGTTACTGTGAGTGTTCCGTCTAACAAAGTCCATGTTGTAATTGTTCTTACTAAAAACGTTGTTAAGATAATCACTGCCGTCTTGTAAGCTGTCAGGTGAGTCACAAACTAGTTTCGCTCGTCTCGTCAGGGTCCGGATAGTAGTAGCCTTGCGAGAGGTCGGGTTGTACGAAGACTGGTCTAGTAATCGGTTGGTATGTGTCAGTTTTCTGTAAATAGTTGTTTTTAGTTTGTTGTTGTCGTGAGTGACCAAGCAGTCTAGAAAAGGTATCTTACCATTTTCTTCGATCTCCTTACTGAACTTTATGTCTGCGTTCTGTCTGTTAAGGTGTTCGTGAAAATCGTCAATTCCGTTTTTGTGTACGGCAGTGAATGTGTTGTCGACGTAACGTGACCAAAGAGGTACAGCTCCTGTGTAGGTAGCTAGGGCTTGTTCCTCGATGTTTTGCATGACAATTTCCGCTACAACAACAGAAACTGGAGAGCCCATAGCTGTACCGTGTAACTGTTTGTAGTGTTTGCCGTTGTACTGAAAGTACGTCGAAGTCAAACAGAGGTTGAGTAGGTCCATAATGTCGTCTGTAGGTAGTGAAGTTCAACAGTAGAGTTGAACTGTTTGAAAATTAGTTCCCTAAAACCACCCAGCCCCACCCTTTAAAGTCATATGGATCTATCCAGTCTGATTTGTTGATAATTAACAAGTTTATGGTTTGATTTAAAATATAAATTTATTAACTAGAGCTATGCTTTTAGCCCTGGCTAAATCTATTTATTTATTCACTATGCAAGGATCCTGTTTGAATACAAAGATGACAATCAAGGAAGCTCATCAATATTATTATCAACTCCAACAGCAACTCTCTACAACTGAGAAAAAAGTACAATGACTGTTGTTTGTGGCATAAAGGAAAACATTGAGTTTGTGTGTCAAAGAGTTACCCCCAACCAACATCACTGGGACACTGTACTTCTTAAGCTAACCCATTTTTGGAGATTTTGTGGAGATTTTGTGTGTTGGTTTAGGGCACTGGTACACTCAGAAACATGACATAACCCTAAAACAGTTTGATGCTGGGGCAGTACGTTTTTGCAGGAACGAAACTACAAATGGTGTTGCTCACTGCTCTAATATAGCATGCCCTATTTCATCCTACCACTTGTCCTGTCTTAAACTCACAGGAGTGCCAAAGAAATGGATGTGCCCTTTGTGCCACAAAGGTTCACCACCTCAAAAGCCACAAAGGACATCAAAGTCAGATGACACAACGAAGAAAGCTGTCAAACTAGACACAGCTATCTGTGTATGCAATCAGAAGGCCACAGCAAGTGATAAACTGATAGAATGCCACAACAATCCTTGTATGAATGGGAAGTTTTTCCACTTGTCATGCATGAATTACAAGCACAAGCCCAATAGCGCCAAAACAACTTGGATTTGTCCACATTGCACTACAGCAAACCATTATAACACTAAGGCTAAGATAAAAGTTACATATGGTAACAGTGTCAAAGCATCTACATGTAAACAGTGTCAGCATACCCAACAATGGAATTTAAATGACCGTCAGTTCAAGCTAATTTTATCACCAACTGGATTGTTGAATGATGACATTATTCTAGAGGTTCATCTAAATCTCAAGAAGAATGATCCTACTATGCAAGGTTTACACAATCCTATATTAGGTCCTGTCCATTAATTGACAAAAGTTATTAACCCTTTTGTGCAGATTCTCCATACAGGCAGGTACCACTGGGTGTGAGTAGCTCACTAGGATGCAGTAACGGTATTGTCAACTTTTATGACAATTTGTATTACAATGTAATAACAAAGGAAGTTGAAGAGCCAGCTATTAACCTAGTTGGAAGTCATAGTTTTTCTGGTCTAAATGTTGTTCCAATCCAATGACAGAGAAATGGATCAGACTGTGGTGTATTTGCCACTGCATTTGGAACACCTTTGGTTCATGGTGTTCCCCCTAACGTGCTGGAGTTTGATACTACAGCACTGAGAAACCACCTTTGTGCATGTATAAAAGCAGGAAAAATGGAAATGTTTCCTTTGCTCTGAGGTTAGACAATCAGACAGTGTATGTCTGAGAGTCATTCCACATTATTTTGGTCATAATGGATGTAATTTATTTTCATAAATCTGAAAAATAATTTGCATTTCTCCCTCCAAGGCCTTATCATGCTTTCAACATTAGTTACCAATAATTACTGGTTTCAAACAGCTACGAGAAAAATACAGCACCTGACATGCCACCCTCTTGCATTAAAGTTCAAACCATATATTTCCTAATTAAAGGGATGCGCAGAAAAACGCCTGGTGACTTCTCATAATCTGCTGGATTCTCCTTTGAAATTAATGTCTGATTACTTTTGAAAGAAAGAAATAATTGACATCACCTCATGAGTCAATTGTATGCCTTTCATCCATGCACCCTTTCAATATTTTTATTATCTCAAGTAAAAATGAAAAATTAATCATTTTCCCCAAACATGTATGCACAATGGGCCCTTTGCAGAATACAGTCACGTGGTACAACAAACACCTAGCTGAATTCAAGGCAAACAAACGAATGGGACCCTGGAAAGAAAGGATATTAACTTTTTGAATGATGTAATCTCTTTGTTTTTCTCGCCCCACTGCATTATTTGCCATCCAGCAAGGTGGTTTTTGTACCATGTGACCATATTCAGCAAAGGGCCCATAACAGACTCTATGGGTACTTCACGCTTAGTGTGGCCACAGGCAGCCCAAGCCTGTTTGTGGGTTCGGGCTTCAGAGGTCATTTGGTCGGAATATACTAGAATTATTAGTGTATTATCTGATGCCAAATAAATGCAAAAAGTCTTAAAGATATGAAGTCTTCTTGTTTGTCTATCGGTACTAGTAGCCTTTAAGATAACGAAAATTGATATTTCTTGCATTATTACATGTGATTGGGGCCCTTATTGATCGAATTTTATCACATGTATTCGAATCTACAACGCTAAGGAAAAAAAATCATGATCACGCAAAATATTGATTCAAAAAGCTCCCTTACCTTTAGTTCATAGCCACTCTGTGTCCTACGGCTGGTTTAAACGCCGTTTAGTCGACTTTCTTTCCATCGAGTACTGAACACTATAAAAGAAGGGAAGGCTGGAGACCTTCCAATTGACCCTCGCCGCTCGAAGGCCAATAAATTCCAAACAAAGCGACCGATCTCCCTAAAATTGCCACCAGCCAGACCGAAGAGTGTACACCTACCCGTTCGACGAGCGCCAGGTTCTAAATTCGGCTGCATGAGCTTGAGGATCGTTGCATTTCGCATCGATTCTGGCCAGCTTCGCTTCGCCATGATGTGCAATCTTAACTGTTATCCTACGAGATTCAAATCTTGGAGCTTAGCGACCGCGTCAGATGGACAAAACGTCACTCTCGCGGGGGGAGGGTCGTCACTTTTGCCCTATTGCAAACTGACACTGTCCGGGGAGCCGGTGCGTTTAATTCGGCCGGAAACAGCTCACGCGTGTATGACACATGAAACCCAAAAACGTCCCAGACTGTCTTATCTCCGATTTGAGATTTAAATCTTGCCAATAACGGTTCCAAAATCAGTTCATTGCAGTCCGTTGTTTGGGTCAGTAGTTATGTTCAAGTTCGATATTTCCTTTCGTATTTTAACAACAGTTCTTTTCAGAGCTACCTTAAAATATATTTTTCTTTTACACGTAGCTTGTTTGATAGTAAAATCGCGTGTATTTCGGTTCCTGTAGTGATCGCGTGTATTTCGGTGCCTGTGTCTAGCGTTTGAAGAAAGTCTGTTGATAACGATGTTCTCAAAAGTAGCCAGACAAGAGGAGGATTTTCCTCCGAAGAAGAAAAGGAAATCTTTTGGCTATTCAGAAGAGTGGAAAATATGGTAAGTGAAACAAATTCTAATAATTATGTAAACTGTTATAGGGCAAATCTTCATTTTAAAAAATAAACATAAATCAGGGAATTGCAAAATTGACGACAGTTATCTTCGGACAATGTTGTTTTATGGTAGTCGTACTTCTCTTCCTAGGTTAATGGCTCATTATGAGTATGAAGAAGGTACTTTCACCCCGTGTCAAGACATTGTCAGCGACGCTGATCGATATAAAGAAAACGTCAATGCCTCGGCCTCGGGTATTTATAGCTTGGGCTCTATTATCCAAGATGTGTGGGGTACCAAGGTACAGAAAGTAAGAAGAGGACACCGCAATAATCAAAAAAACGTCTACTTAAATTTAAAGAGAAGGCAAATAGCCAACATTTCAATGGAAACTGAGCACACCGTACGCAGTTCTCTGTTGGACGAAGTGTCTGACTTAAAAGTACCCAAAGATTGGAAAATGGTGGAAAACAGCCCAAATTGCATATCATTTGTGTGGCTTGAGAACTGGGAGATAAACAATGTCAGAGCGTCGACAGAGGTTGTTGTGACTAGGTCAGCCGCTTCAACGGACGCGTTAATTGAAGTGAAAGCGCATGGTTGTAAAAGGGACCTGGCTTCCATTCTTGGCTTCCATTCTATGCCGATGGAAGAGCGCATTGGCCTTACCATAGGTTGTGTTGAGAAGTCGTCCTTTTGTACTGGAATTTCTCTGCCAAATGAAGATTCCCTCTAAGTCTTTGTGCCTCACATAACGACAACCTACAAAACATTGGAACAAGAAACCGAAAACGAGGTCAACAAATTTTTCTCCCTGAAATGCCTAGTATTCTCCCCTCCTGGATCGAAGTGTTCAGAGTGCAGGCAGCTATTAAAGTTGCACAACACAAAAATGCAACGCAGGGAAAAACGAGTCGGCATTCACCCAAAATGCAATAAACGGTATTTGAGAAAGGCGGAGGTGGTTCTTCAGGTGCACCAGGAGCAAAAGAGAAGGGAGAACGGTATTGGAGGGAGAAGTTTGAAAACGAGTCGGTTGAAGTTCAGAATGATGACAACAGTGATCTAACCTGTATTTTCCAAGGTGTTGCAAAAGAAAAAGTACCACAAGAAATGGCTTGCCTTTGGGAACAACAGAAGAGAATTATGCATACCAAAAGCAAGCGTGGTTAACAGTGGCACCCCAAGTAAGTAGGACAGTTTTATTAGAGTAAGTGTGCCTACACCATGACGCTTTACTCCTTTACTTGGTCTGTTTAAGGGGTAGAGATACTAAATGAGTGGAAAAGATATGTCAGTGTCTTGCACAGTGTTACACCAAAAAGTTGCAACTTTTCATGTAATACCATAAAATTCCGAAAATAAACCCCTCCATGTATAAGCCCCTCCAAATATAAGCCCCCCAAAATCGTGACACAAAAAAACCCTCCGTTAAATCGCCCCTCCGAATATAAGCCCCCCGGGGGGCTTGTACTTGGCATTTGCCCTCGAATACAAAGTAAAAGAAAGCAAAAATGGTAAATTTCCTTTCCACTACAAGCTAACGCAAATTTCCCTCCGTAGATAAGCCACTCCAAAAATAAGCCCCTTAAAAAGGGCCTTTGAAAAATATAAGTCCCGGGGCTTATTTTCGGAACTTACGATAACTCCAGAGCCGGGTTGATCAAGGTAGGATTAAGGTAACACAGAATTAGAGCGAAATTGTACTTCAAATCTAGACAGTTATACTCCAATTCCTGAGGATTATTTTGTCTTTAAGTTGATGCTTTAACGCACTAAAATGAGGAGTAAAAAAGAACGCTTTTGAAGAAAGAAAACATGAACTGGGACTAAAATTTAACACCGGGTTTGTGTTTATCGGCCTTTGAACAACTGGATTTAGGTGTACATCAGAGATTGCTTAGTTCATTCTAAAAAGGGGTCGCTGTATTATACAATTGTACAAATACTAATACCAATCCCCCCACCCATAAATCATCTAAAGAAAGAAAGGCTAAATGGGTATTTTAGCCAGAATTTATTATTTTTTCTTACAGACAGGTACTAAATCATGCATGTTACTTTACTTTCAGGATTATCAGACTGTATATTGACATGTACTGCAAAAACCCCCTCGGATTAGATCCTCTTAGAAAATTTATTGTACTTCCTAGCAATCGCATGATCAGGTAAATTCTTCAAATGCTTGTTGCTACTATGTGTTGCAATAAAATAATAGCGTGAGATATCAAACCATCTTCTACCACTGGCCCTAATTGTTTAATATCACAAAAAACAGAATATTTACAGAGTCTATTTATAGTCATATGGCACAGTTGAGTCTAAATCTGTCAATCGGATTCAGTGACCTATAGTTCTAGCACTCAATCATACCCAAAAAGCTTATTTCTTGTATACTAGCGTATAATTTAAACCCTTCAATTTGAACTAAAACAAACAATGTTTTGCTTTTATAGATTATACAAGAACAAAATTGAAGAAAAGCCAGGGTGGAATGACCAGGTGTTGCGGTGGTGCTTAGAAACAGCCCAGGAGAGGGGTCTGAGGACAGAGGACTACTGGGGAGGTTTCTTGATTGATGAAATGAAAATACAGGTTTGTGTTATTCTTGAGGAGCAATTAGCAAATGAAGGCATGTCCTAAAACCTAAAACTTTCTACTGAGCTTCAGTCGTGGTTACCTCCGTACTAGCTACAAACCTAAATTCAGTAAGGTTTAAAAAGTGTAATCATTCATTTTATGTTCTTCATCCCATATTGAACTTCACAAGTAGTCATATCAAAATTAATGCTAAAATACATCAGACAAGGACCAACCTTGCCTAGTATAATGGGAGTTACAGTATATGAGAGACCTGTATTTGAGCTCAACACTATTTTACAGTGCGAAATGTTGACAGTGAGAATGACAGACTGACCTTTAAAAGTACCTGAACAACAGTTTTCTATCTCAATATGAAACATTAACCATTAAACTCTATTTTTAACATAGGAAAACCTTGAAATGACAGTTAAAGTTGGAAAGCACAGGCTAGTTGGCTTCGTTGATCTTGGTGAGGGAAATGATTTTATGTCAAATCTAGCAAGTATACCATTGTTTTTCACTAAAAAGTTTGTTTCTGTAATGTATTGTATCCAGTCAATGTATTGACAATGTGTTACCACTCTTGTCCTTTCAGGCAAATCTGATACTCAATTGGCCACTCACGTGCTCCAATTCATCTTTTTGAGCGATTGTGGGTTTAGGTTCCCAGTAGCTCAATTTCCATCTGGTGACTGTTCGCCAAGTGACCTATACTTTAACTTCTGGAAGGGTGTAAGAAAGATGCTAGGGCATGGGTTCATGTAAGTACATGTACCTTAATATGTGCCTCAGCAAGACAATGTTCACAATCTTAAAACTGAAAAAAAAAATATCAAGTTGATATCATAACAGCAGGTCTCTATTATGAAGCAAAACAGAGCAGATGGTGGATTGTTCAAAATTAAACAGGTCAGATTACCAAGAAACAACATTTACAACTCCTTGTAGCCTGGTTCAAATTCTTTGCAAGGGCTGCTATAACACCAAATACTAAATATTACAAAAAATATATACTTCTGTCTATACCACATAAGCATCCTTAAATGTAACAAGAACAATTAAGCAAGAAATAAGATAATTTTATTATCACAAAAATGACTAAATATGTATGTTGTAGGTGGCTTGCCTGAAAATACCAAATTTTGGCCCAAGACTGATGGGATGAACCTACTGTGCAAATTCTCTTGTTCCTGAAAAATACAACAAAACACGAAGCCATGAAAAAACTGTGTTCATTTAATAACATAGTCAATCAGTCTCACAGGAATTAAACATTCCTCCTATCTTTGTTTCTCTCGTGTTATATAAAGAATATACTGGTGCATTATGGATGGAGCTGACACAAACAGACAGTTCATAAAGGTCCACTTTAATGGGAGAGATCCTGTGGCTGACAAATTCATAACAACTAACATACACACTGGAACACCAATGGTCTTTATCATTGACCCAAAGGTAAATATGCAGTTTTTTTACTTAATATCCTGGACATGCATTCATGTTAAGAATGTGTTGTTGCCAGTGAACTAGAGAACCACTTCAGGGAGACTGCACTTTAGAATGAATATATCTTTATAAACAATACGGTTCTTAAATTATGTTGACATCTCAAAAATACTGACACAAAGAATTCAATCATAGCCATATCCCCTACCCAATTTCCTAGTACAAACCCACTTCTACACACAGCAAGTCAATTTTTAAGGCAAAGCACCTTATAACTTTAAATTCAAGCATACCCAAGGACAATGTACTCTCTAGTTTGAAAGATCGCATTAAAGCCACTTTTCTTTCCTTATTTATTCAGTAAATTAAAAAATACTGATAGGTAGAACTTTTTATTATTTAATCTTCATTCAGCACAACATAAAGAAAATCAGAAACAACATCGAGAAGAGTAATGAAAGTGGAAAGCTGCGGTGCGTAAATATCAATGGCAAAAAGGTGGTTTGGCAGCAATTCAAAGATGCATTTGAATGGGACCAAAAATCATTTAGTCTACCACTGCACGAAAAATTGAGCCCTCAGCATTTCGAACTGGACCCAGCATCCAAAATGAGGAACCACCTGGCTGAAGATGTCCTGGATGAGAAAATGCTGTTTCTAATGCAGGTGAAATGTGGCTTCGTTAAAAGATAGAAGCTATAGCTTGGTAGCCTTACCTGACCCAGAACTTTCCTTGTTCATTTACACAGTATAATGGCAAACATTCAGAATCGAACAGAAGTATTTGTTTGGTTTTTCTCAACTAATTAACTCCACTTTTGGACTAAGACGATCCTCGATGAAATGTTAGCTCGAATCATCTGAACTGTCTAAAACTACCAACAATTGGCAATTTTTTTTTTCTTAAAAGGTAATCATGCACAGATGACATAACCTTTTTACTTAAGTTTTTGACACCTATTAATCGTGGCCCTGTATTAATAAATTTTGTTTTATTTGTCTTGACCACAGAAATATAAAGAGGATGTGACAAGTCGAGACAATGACGGTTCCCATCTTGATGGACCTATCTCCTTACTCACACACACGTCCAAACTGATTGAACTGTTCAACAGGAAAGAAAACATGACCTCCACATCAGATCGTGGCCTAAAAGTTCTGGACTGTTTCTGTGCCTTTATGAGGGAATGGAGGGAAACAACTGTTGACCATAACAATAAGTTTGTCTCAACCAAGCTCTGGTTTGATGTACAGTCAATGTGTCTGGGATTTAGATCCATGGTGGCCATAAAAACTGCCCAATTCCCGGCAGCAGTTATCAAACCAGCCCTGGTTAACCAAGATGGCGTGGAAAACCATTTCTGCCAAGTACGTTCACGCAATGGGCAGAACAACAACCCGACGTACCTTCAGTAGGAGTCAGCACAAAATTCAATTCACTTTGGTCAGACAACGATAAGCCATAAGACTAACGTTGGCAAAGCAAGTGACAACTCACTGGTTCTTTGCTCCTTGCCAAGTGGAAAAATCAATAAATGCAGCTAATTTCTACATTCTTTTTAGAAAGATCAAAGAAATCTAATTTAATTTATTGTTAAAACAGTCCATGTCTGGGTTACTTTGAGTCCTTTTCCCAATTTGTGTGTCTGAGTTATGAAAATATTTGTTTGAATATATTAATATCATTGCCATTTTCATAACTTAGCCACACAATTTCGAAAAGGGAGAAGGTATTAACTCAGGAAAGGCCTATTCTTTATTACTGTGTGGTTTGAGCATAATCTATTGTTAAAGTTTGAACGCAATCAAAAAAAACATCATGAATAAGTTGTAACGATATACATGTAGAAGATTTGTTATTCTACAAAAATATATAGCCATAGTGCCAGGTACAATATATTGCTTTTTTTACCTGATAATCTGATCCTAATCCTTACACTTCCAGTTGAGTCATCAGCATGTGATGCAATGACCTGGTACTGTTGATCATCCACTGCTGCAGTAAATGGCATCGACCTCTTACTTTGTATGCATCCAATAAGCTTTGAGGCCAGTGCCACATTGGTTTCACTACGTCTAAAGTACACCTCATAAGCCTCACAAAGGAGTATCAACTGCTCTTTTATATAAACTCGAGCGAAGACTTTTTCATCATGGTATTTGTTAATGAACTGGACAAGGCGGCTGTGGGAAGCTGTTTTCCCCTCTGTTCGGTCTTTGAGAATTTCCTAAAAATATTCAAAAAAGATTCGGAAAAACAAATAATAAAGCCTCTCTAAAAACTAAATATTTATACTGTTAACTCTCAAATGCAGGTTTTACTTCTGTGTTTCCTAAGTAATGATCATAGAAAATACTAACTACTGTAAATAAAACTTGGACCTATTAAATAGTCTTGTCTGTAAAATTAATTTCACATTTGGTGAA
>OZ037777.1:17703176-17773176 GCA_964035525.1 Porites cylindrica
ATACACTCGTGAGCTGTTTCCGGCCGAATTAAACGCACCGGCTCCCCAGACGGTGTCAGTTTGCGATAGGGCAAAAGTGACAACCCTCCCCCCGCGAGAGTGACGTTTTGTCCATCTGACGCGGTCGCTAAGTTCCAAGATTTGAATCTCGTAGGATAACAGTTAAGATTGCGCATCATGGCAAAGCGAAGCTGGCCAGAATCGCTGTGAAATGCAACGATCCTCGAGCTCATGCAGCCGAATTTAGAACCTGGCGCTCGTCGAACAAGTATGTGTACACTCTTCGGTCTGGCTGGTGGCAATTTTAGGGAAATCGGTCGCTTTGTTTGGAATTTATTGGCCTTCGAGCGGCGAGGGTCAATTGGAAGGTCTCCAGCCTTCCCTTCTTTTATAGTGTTCAGTACTCGATGGAAGGAAAGTCGACTAAATGGTGTTTAAACCAGCCGTAGGACACAGAGTGGCTATGAACTAAAGGTAAGGGAGCTTTTTGAATCAATATTTTGCGTGATCATGATTTTTTTCCTTAGCGTTGTAGATTCAAATACATGTGATAAAATTCGATCAATAAGGGCCCGAATCACATGTAATAATGCAAGAAATATCAATTTTCGTTATCTTAAAGGCTACTAGTACCGATAGACAAACAAGAAGACTTCATATCTTTAAGACTTTTTGCATTTATTTGGCATCAGATAATACACTAATAATTCTAGTATATTCCGACCAAATGACCTCTGAAGCCCGAACCCACAAATAGTGCGCTTGGGCTGCCTGTGGTGTGGCAAGCTTGTTTAAAACACTTTAATTTTAAAGCTTCTCTGGATAGGTATATTAAAGACACGTGTTAGAAATTTATCATCATAAAAATCAAAGACTGAAAGGACAGGTATTTGTGAAATGTTAAAGTAATGGCAGGTTTTCCAGAAAATCGAATCAGGTAGCATTCTTGGACATTCACAGGGGTACATTTTCTTTAGACCTCAACATGTTTTTTCAATGACTGCCTGTAAAAGAAACTAATAACTTGCGATAAACACCTACATATATTCACTTATGTTTCCTTGTGTAACAAGTAACAGCAACTGGCTCGAGCAACGGAAAAGGGGTATATGGGTGCCTCTTCACAAGAAGGTTAACCACAGTGATATTAAAACTATAGACCTGTTACAATTCTTGCCGCCGTCAACAAAGTTTTTGAACAGTTGCTTAGCAACCAAGTAACGTAATTCATGGAGCCTTATTTGAGCAATTGTCTAACAGCTTACCGAAAACAGAACAGTTGCAAGACGACTTTGATCAAGCTTATGGAGGATTGGAAAGAAGCATTGGATAATAGTAATGTCATAGGGATCTTATCAACAGATCTATCCAAAGCCTTTGACTCGCTTCATCCACTCCTATTACTGGCAAAACTAAAGGCATATGGTTTTGAAGATTGTGCAATTGGTCTTATGAGGTCATATTAAGAGAGATGGAATAGAGTTAGGACAGGAACCGATACCATGAGTGATTGGCGGAAAACCGAAAGGGGTTGCCCTCAAGGGTCTAACCTTGGTCCTTTAACGTGGAATATTTTCCAAAACGACCTTATGTATAACATACAAACTGATGAGTGCAGTGAAATGATGTATGCAGATGATCATCAAGCTTATACTTTCGGGGAAGAATCGAAGACGTTGAGAGTATTTTGAACCATGAGGGGAAGGAAATTTCAAACTGGTATAAGGACAATTTACTCGTGTAATCGTGAAAAATTTTAGTCGATGAGTCTCGGGTTGAAGCATAAAAATAAAAAGATGAAAATGGATGTTATGAACAATGATATCGAGAGTCACTCCGACATGAAATTACTGAGAATGAAAATTGACAAGCATTTGAATTTTAGTAGGCATATTGGAAGATGAGGTTTAGAAACATGTTAACAACATCAGCCAAACTTAAGATTTTCATGTCTTTCATAGTGCCTCAAATTACATACTGTCATACAGTGTGGCATTTGTCGGGAGTCGGATAGCAGAAAGATGGAGCAAGTACAAGAGTGAGCGCTAGGAGCCGTCTACTGCGATACGAGAAGTTCATACAATGAGCTCTTGAGAAAAGCTAAACTCATGACACTAGGCTGTCGCCGATTGCAGGATATAAACATAATTATGTATAAGGCAAAGTACAATATATGCCCTCCGTACATAAAGGACATTTTTAAGCTAGATAAACCTCGCTATGGGCTCAGAAATTCTGGTGACTTTTATATTCCTCGATACAACACAAGACATAGGTACGTGGGAGACACAGAGGCATAGATACGTGGGCCCAGTAATATGGTCTAAACTAAGTAAGGATGTAAAAAACGCAGAATCAATTTACAGCTTTAAAAAGAAAATTCGTAAGGTAGATCTTGAACAAGTAATCACAGACGGTTGTAAAAACTGCTTTTTATGTTGTACATAAATGACACTTTCTAGACAAAAACGACACCCCATAATCAAAAAGTATTATCTTATATGATGAATCTGAATACGTTTCATCCACATTTTTTTTGTGAGGATGTATATTTTCATAAACTTTATTCTTTGTAACTATTTTTGTACATTAATTAGTTAGAGCTGATAGTATTTTAATTTAGTGTCCCCTGTTAGTAGGCCTTACATTGCCAGCTAGAAGACCTGTCATCGAAATAAAGTTTATCATCATCATCATCAAGGGACTGACAAAGGATCTGAATTCACTTCGGCATCTTTTCCATACACCCCTTCAATTATTGAAAAATGTCAGCTAAGTTTCAGACAGTCTTGATGCAATGTAGAAGCTAGTATTCATGAAAAAGTACATGATTGACACAAAGGAAACTAAGCATTTGTATACCAATTTTCCTCCAATTACAGCTGGATCCAATACCCCATTCACACCAACTAAACATGTTTAATCAAACCAGGTTTTAAAAATTTAAAACCAGTAACCGAAATCTGGAAAACAAGCTCTTGCACAGGATTTAAATGAACTCAAACACACTCCATAATTTTCACATAAATTGTAATAAAGAAAAGTCAGCAGGTAGCTTTTACAAGAAAAATAATCGTGTTTAACTAAACAGCTTTTAAACATGTTTATGCTTTGGTGTAAATGGCACAAAACACATTTTAAAAAATGTTGAAACAACACCCAGGTGAAACAGAGGACCAATTAAAATATAAATTTTTCAGTCAAATGGTACCACAGACGGACAAAGATTTATGAGGGCACAGCAGACTCTGATCAATCTGTCCACCAAAGGGCAGCACCTGTTTCCCTGTTTATCTGAACACAGGAGATAATCAATAGATAATATAGTCAGGAACACACTGTACTTTTGTCTCAACAACCCAATCACCCTTTCTACATGTATACGTACATTGGCTATTCCTCTTTGTCTTTTCAACAGAGACAGGATCCGACTGGCTCTTCCCCTTACTGAAGGCTGGGATAGCAAGTTTTGCTTGATACAGTGACAAATTCTCTTCAATGGTAAGCCCCCTGTCGGCCATGACTAAATCACCAGGCCTTACATTCTCACACATTCCACAATGTTAAATGTTAAATGTTAAGAACCCAAGCTTTTGACACGAAGCAAACAGATCCTTGCAAGGTTATCCCAATAAGAACTTGTACAGTGTTGTGGCTCTTATAATGAGAATATGTCTGGGCTCTTGCTAACAGATACTTGTTCTTGGAACTCTTCTTCCAAGGAAGAAGAGAATGAATTTTTATCATTAGATAAGGTAAACCCCATCAAAACAAGAACACGCTTGCAATTTATTAGTGACAGTGACAGGGAGTAAAATTAAAAGCAGTAATTTTTCATAATTTTTTTGTATTTCTTTTCTTCCCTTTGTCACGTGAGTTTCTTTCATGACATACGTAAACCTTGAATGCAAAACTCGTAACCCCACTGATGATGGAGAGGAACTCAAACCACAAGACGGCTGTTTTGTTGAACATTCTCTTATTTACTTTAGAAAGTGACATGACATGCAGCTTATTATAATTATTGTCCATTATTAGTTTTATTGTAATCCTTTCCTCTCCATTTATTAGGATATAGCCTGACACTATTAATTTCTAACAAATTACTTACAGTCCATTAATGATGAAACGTTGCTGAGACAATCATGCAGGGTTTGAGCCAGGCCGCCCCAGTGTGCCAATCCCGCACTGCAATTAAAATCGTCCCTTAAAAAAATGGCCAAGGGGACAATTTGTCCCCTTCAAAATTTAGGGAAAAACTTGAAAGGAAGGACACACAAAGAGATTTGGTTCAGTACAGAAATTGCAAGCTTAAACAGAACATGGAAACTATATTTAATCGCATATTCTAGAAACACGTTTCAGTCACGCTCTACTGAACACGTAACAAGTACACGTAATTAATCAACACAATAGCCAAAAAATGGTGCAGTCCTTTGTGGGAAAGATTTTTACTCAACATTGTTACCCGTGCTATTCATGTTAATTATATAATTTTGAAGTATTGTTAACTTTCTACTTTACAGAAAATGTCCAGACGCCAATACACAGTAGAGGAGGACCAAGCCATTAATGCTTACATTTTAGGCCGGGGCCCCCTAGTACGAGGGAATCGAATATGGAATCAGGCGTAGTTGAACAAGGTGAGCAAAAAATATCGATTGTATACTTAAATCTCCGTCCATTGTTCTAACCAACCTTAATTTGACTTTTTTAGCTGTGCCCTGGCCGGACATGCTATTCTATGCGGTCCAGGTACCTAAAGCAGTTAAAACCAAAGTTGTATGAAAAGAAAGGGTGCCTCCCCCGAAGAGCTCGGAGGCAACAAACTCCAAATGAGTCATCAAGTGAGGAAGATACTTGTTCTTCGAACTCTTCTTCCAAGGAAGAAGACAATGAATTTTCATCATCGAATAAGGTAAACCGCATCAAAACAAGAACACTCCGGCAATTTATCAGAGACCGTGAAATGGAGTAAAATTAAAACAGTAATTTTTCATAACTTTTTTGTATTTCTTTTCTTCCCTTTGTCAGGTGAGTTTCTTTCATGGCATATGTTAACCTTGTATGCAAAACTCGTAACTCCACTGACGATGGAGAGGAACTCAAACTACAAGACGGCTGTTTAGTTGATATTTTTTTGATGAACATTCTCTTATTTACTTTAGAAAGTGACATGACATGCAGCTAATTACAATTATTGTCCATTATTAGTTTTATCGTAATCCTTTCCTCTCCATTTATTAGGATATAGCTTGACACTATTTATTTCTGACAAATTACTTACAGTCCATTAATGATTAAACGTTGCTGAGACAATCATGCAGGGTTTGAGCCAGGCCGCCCCAGTGTGCCAATCCCGCACTGCAATTAAAATTGTCCCTTAAAAAAATGGCCAAGGGGACAATTTGTCCCCTTCAAAATTTAGGGAAAAACTTGAAAGGAAGGACACACAAAGAGATTTGGTTCAGTACAGAAATTGCAAGCTTAAACAGAACGTGGAAACAATATTTAATTGCATATTCTAGAAACACGTTTCTGTCACGCTCTACTGAACATGTAACAAGTAGACATAATTAATCAACACAATAGCCAAAAAATGGTGCAGTCCTTTGTGGCAAAGGTTTGTACTCAACATTGTTACCCATGCTATTGATGTTAATTATATAATTTTAAAGTATTGTTAACTTTGTACTTTACAGAAAATGTCCAGACGCCAATACACAGTAGAGGAGGACCAAGCCATTAATGCTTATGTTTTAGGCCGGGGCCCTCTAGTACGAGGGAGTCTAATATGGAATCAGGCGGAGTTGAACAAGGTGAGAAAAAAATATTGATTGTATACTCAAATCTCCCTCCATTGTTCTAACCAACCTTAATTTGACTTTTTTAGGTGTGCCCTGGCCGGACATGCTATTCTATGCGGTCCAGGTACCTAAAGCAGTTAAAACCAAAGTTGTATGAAAAGAAAGGGTGCCTCCCCCAAAGAGCTCGGAGGCAACAAACTCCAAATGAGTCATCAAGTGAGGAAGATACTTGTTCTTCGAACTCTTCTTCCAAGGAAGAAGACAATGAATTTTCATCATTGGATAAGATAAACCGCATCAAAACAAGAACACTCCGGCAATTTATTAGAGACCGTGAAATGGAGTAAAATTAAAACAGTAATTTTTCATAATTTTTTTGTATTTCTTTTCTTCTCTTTGTCACGTGAGTTTCTTTCATGGCATGTGTTAACCTTGTATACAAAACTCGTAACTCCACTGACGATGGAGAGGAACTCAAACCACAAGACGGCTGTTTGGTTGATATTTTTTTGTTGAACATTCTCTTATTTACTTTAGAAAGTAACATGACATGCAGCTAATTACAATTATTGTCCATTATTAGTTTTATCGTAATCCTTTCCTCTCCATTTATTAGGATATAGCTTGACCCTATTAATTTCTGACAAATTACTTACAGTCCATTAATGATTAAACGTTGCTGAGACAATCATGCAGGGTTTGAGCCAGGCTGCCCCAGTGTGCCAATCCCGCACTGCAATTAAAATTGTCCCTTAAAAAAATGGCCAAGGGGACAATTTGTCCCCTTCAAAATTTAGGGAAAAAACTTGAAAGGAAGGACACACAAAGAGATTTGGTTCAGTACAGAAATTGCAAGCTTAAACAGAACGTGGAAACAATATTTAATTGCATATTCTAGAAACACGTTTCAGTCACGCTCTACTGAACACGTAACAAGTAGACGTAATTAATCAACACAACAGCCAAAAAATGGTGCAGTCCTTTGTGGCAAAGGTTTGTACTCAACATTGTTACCCATGCTATTGATGTTAATTATATAATTTTAAAGTATTGTTAACTTTCTACTTTACAGAAAATGTCCAGACGCCAATACACACTAGAGGAGGACCAAGCCATTAACGCTTATGTTTTAGGCCGGGGTCTCTAGTACAAGGGAATCGAATATGGAATCAGGCGGAGTTGAACAAAGTGAGCAAAAAACATCGATTGTATACTTAAATCTCCGTCAATTGATCTAACCAACCTTAATTTGACCTTCTTAGGTGTGCCCTGGCTGGACATGGTATTCTATCCGGTCCAGGTACCTAAAGCAGTTAAAACCAAAGTTGTATGAAAAGAAAGGGTGCCTCCCCCCAAGAGCTCGGAGGCAACAAACTCCAAATGAGTCATCAAGTGAGGAAGATGCTTGTTCTTGGCACTTTTCTCCCAAGGAAAAAGAGGATGAATTGTTATCATCGAATAGGGTAAACCCCATTAAAACAGGTAGACGCCTGCAATTTATTAGTGACAGTGACACTGAGTAAAATTAAAAGCAGTAATTTCTCATAATATTTTGTATTTGTTTTCTTCTTTTTGTCACGTTTGGAAACAGATAGCTCTTTGCTAATGAATTTGCTTCAAATTAGCTCTTGAGCATAAGGTGGTAAATGCCGAATTTGCATATTCATTTACACAGGCTTAGGGTTAGCAAAATTGAGGCAAATTGTTTTTTTCATCCAGTGTAATGAATATTTGACTCGGCAAGATATAGTGTTTTTGGAAAATGGCAATGTGTAGCTCGCACAATTTGAAGATAATTAAATTCCATGTGGAAATGACCGAGTTATGGACAAGGTACAAGAAAAAATTCAAATAGGACGACGCTATTCAAAATCTCGATGCCAACAGTTATCTTTTCTTTTCACCTAAAAACCATTATTAGCAGTGATATTTGTGTGAGAATGGAGTTTATTTGGCAAAGTAACTTTGCTGTTTTGAAACTGTGGAACACAGATTCGATGAATATTGTGCTGTGATTTTTGGCCATAATCAATCTCATTTGATGTACAAACAGGCATGCAGGTGTATTTGATCTTAACTGTGTTCCGGTTGAAGATTTTATGCAGCACATGGCTCTTCAGGAATTCTTTGTCGAGGATCTTTAGGAAGGATCGTCCAAGATTAGTAGCCACATTCCTGCTGAAAGGGGGGTTGTACCAAAAAATATCTCTATGGCGGTTCCTTCTTCCAGAGTCCCCTTCAGGACCAACATGTTATTCAAAACGAAATTGACAACTTGCTGAATAAAGGAGTGATCAAAGAGACCACTCATTGTGAAGGGGAATTTATTTCTACTATATCCATCTGCCCTAAGAAAGATGGCACTTATAGGCTCATATTAAATTTAAAAAATCTTAATGATCACGTGGAGTATCATCACTTCAAGATGGATACTCTACAATCTGCTATCCAGCTTATGAAACAGAATTGTTACATGGCTTCTGTAGATTTACGGGATGCTTACTACTCGGTTCCCATTGATGAGGAATATCGAAAGTTTCTCAGATTTAGCTGAAGAGGACAATTGTTTCAGTTCACTTGTTTACCTAATGGTCTTTCTTGTGCCCCGCGCCTCTATACGAAAATTTTAAAACCTGTTTATGCTACCATTAGAAAGGAAGGGCATCTAAATGTGGGATATACTGATGACTCGTATCTACAAGGAGATACAATACATGAATGTTAGACTAACATTACTGATACTTGTTGCTTATTTAAAGAACTGGGCTTTATTAAACACCCGGTAAAGTCAGTGCTAAGACCAGTCCAGACACCTGTTTTGCTGGGTTTTCAGTATGATTGTGTGCCTGCCTACAGAAAAGGTTTTTTGAATCAAAGAGTGGTGCAGTAGGCTTGTTTGCAGTGCTGCAATGTCTATCCAGGAACTTGCACAAGTTGTTGGACCACTAGTGTCTAGTTTTCCAGGGATGCTTTATGGCCCACCTTTCTATAGACACTTAAAACATTATAAAACCATGGCACTTAAGCAAAATAAAGGAAACTATCAGGCATGTATAAAATTATCGCAAGAAACCGTTGCAGAACTACAGTGGTGGTGCAATAATATTGAGACAGCTGAATATCCTATTTGTACACCAAAGGCAAAGATTGACGTTACCCTGTATACTGATGCCTCAAGCAAGGGTTGGGGTGCAGTCATCGGTGGGGAAAAAACAGGAGGCAGATGAACTGAAACTGAATCAAAAAATCACATTGTCTCGAACTCATGGCTGTATTCCTTGGTTTGAAAACCTTCTGTCTTAATATGACATCTGTACACATACGCATTTAATCAGACAATACCACTACTGTTAACTATATTAACTCTATGGGAGGCACATTCTATGGGGTGCAACTCTGTCGCCAAGGAGATTTGGCTGTTCTGTATTCAGAGAGAGATCTGGATTTCTGCAGCTCATATCCCAGGGAATAACAATATTCAGGTGGACAGCGAGTCTACGGTTTTTACTGACAATAAGGAATGGATGCTCAGGAAAGAGATTTTTCAAAACGTTATAGAAATTTGGGGGGAACCCACTATAGATCTCTTTGCCTCAAGGCTAAATGTGCCAGTTGCTTGTTATGCATCCTGCAGCAACTTATGTTGATGCTTTTTTAATCAGCTGGGAAAACCAATTTTTCTATGCTTTTCCCCCATTTAGTTTGATTTCTTGTTGCCTGCAGAAGATAGCAATGGAGAGGACAGAGAGCATAATGATTGTTCCTTTATGGCCAACTCAGCCATGGTACTCACAGCTGTTACACCTGATCGTGGATGTTTGCAGGACACTTTCACAACTGACCATGCTCAAAATGCCCGGGAGAGAACACGAACCACACCCACTAATCAAGAAGATGGTTCTGATGGCATGCAGATTATCAGGGAATCCCTTGCAGCACAACTGATTTCTCAGAAGGCTAAAGACATCATCGTCCAATCTTGGTGGCAAGGAACTCAACAACAATACTCATCTTACATTAAGAGGTGGATTTCGTTCTGTCTTAGACAACAAATTGATTGTGTTTACCCCAATATATCCCAAGCGGTAGATTTTTTTAGTTGAACTGTATGAAAGTGGAATAGGATATAGTGGTATAAACACTGCTCGGTTGTCTTTCTCGTGTGTTGTCCAACCCATAAATGGGATATCATTTGGCTCCCACCCTACGGTTACAAGATTTCTCAAACGTGTTTTCAAATCAAGACCCACAGCACCACAATACACACAAACTTGGGACGTTGGCAAAGTAATCAGCTACCTTCAGACCATACTAAACTCAGACGATGTATCGTTAAAGGACTTGACATTAAAAACTGTCATGCTAGTATCGTTAGTGTCTGCCCAAAGAGGCAAAACCATTCATTATCTTAATCTTAATGATGTGATTAGTTCTGAAACTTTGATTACGTATGCATTGAGCAAACTGCTCAAACAATCAAAACCAGGAGTTAGGCCAATGGTAGTTCAGTTTACTTCATATCCTGCTCACCCTCGTAGTTGCGTGGTCACTACTCTCAAGATGTACTTAGCTCGTCTAAGGTGTAAACGTGGGGACTATAAGCAATTGTTTATTAGTTACTTGAAACCTTTCAAGTCATTGTCTAGAAGTACTATTAGCAGGTGGATTAAGGTTGTTATGTGCAGCTCTGGGATAAATGTAGCAGTTCTAAGGCAACAAAGTACCAGGGCTGCAGCCACATCCAAAGCAAGTGCAAGTCTTATTCCTTTAGATCAGATTTTATCTACAGCTGGGTGGAGCTCAGTCTCCACATTTGCTAAGTTTTACAACAAACATATTGATGTCAAGAACAGTTTTGCTGAAAGTGTTTTGCAGTCTGTAGACTAAGTGACAATAAATTGTTGTTACCATCTTTGGATTCTGTGTTGACTGCTTTTGCATGTGAGCAGTGTGCTTTGAAGTCTCATGTTAGTCCTCAGTGCGGTGACGGAATAGAATTCAAAAATTAAATAAGACTTACCGGGAAGTTGAAGTTTGATTGGAATTCTATTTGTCACCAAGCACTGAGGGATTACATGCCCTCCCAACTTATACCCTCCCATTTCCTTGACAGGGAGTTTGTGCAGGTGCAATACTATCTCCTGTAATCCCTCAGTGCTTGGTGATGAATAGAATTCCAATCAAACTCAGGTAAGTCTCGTTTAATCTTTGAATTTCACATCAACAATAGAAATTCCAGGGGCTCTAAGACATGTATGATGTTCCACAGAGCAAAATAATCTACATGTCTTGCAGAACTTAGACTACACACTCAGGATCTACTCGAATGCATTCTCTTCAACTTGTTTGCCCCAGAAATTTTGGAAAAAATGCAATTTGAAGCTTTTAGAGCCATTATAACCCAAATTGTTACTTGACGTGTACAAAGTCGAGCACTAGGCTGGCTCTTGTCCCTGATGGTGCATTAGTCACCTCCCTAAGTTTGAACATGCGGTTTTGTAAACTTATAACCCTTTGGTCGTCAGTTCCTGAGAAGTTATATTGTTACCATTTTTTAACAAAACAAAGAAAGAATCATTACAGAGGATTATGTACTTCTATTATTTGCAAGACGTTTTAATTAAGTGTTACAGCACCATCAAGAAGGAATTAATTTAACAAGTGTTTGGCACTCTTTGACATTCAAGTACATTAGGGAACTGTGCCTTAAGATTACCCAAATTGATGCCCTACTTCTTCGATTCACTCGTAACATACTGTAACAGACAATACTATGTGTTTCTGCTTTTAATACTCAAGTGACATAATGAGGCACCGAAAGTCCTTGAATTGACTGATAATGGCAGATATAGTAGCTATTTGGAGACTTGTCGTACCCTTCCATGGAATAAAAAGTTTAAGTCAGAGATCACAACCCATGTAAAGGAAATAAAAGGAGGAGTTTGTGATGTAGTAGTCATAGAGAAGGAACTTCTATGTCAAGCAGACGAACCTCATGCTTCAGAAGAGTCTGATGAAAGTGAACAAGAAATATACCAAGAAATATTAAGTGATTCTGACTCATCAGGTTCTGAACCTGACCTGGAATCTGATGACAATTGGCCGCTCATTACTACAAATACTAGAAGTGATCAAAGAGCCACAAACTTCCTCTTATGACTACAGGTGTCAGAGTCTTCCAGGTTGACTAGAAGGTGTTTTCAAATATTAACATAGATATATTTGCCAGACTTTGATGTCGTGACAAATATATTGCAGGTATTACATGGCCACGTGGAGAATATAAAATTCGTAAGAGGACATGTCATGTTCTCTTTCTTAACTTCAATGAAATGCCAAGTGCTATCAAACTATTAAGGACGTAACTGGGCATAGATCGACATGGTCTCTTTCTAGCCATTGAAAGCGAAACAGACTTTATTTTAGCTCAGAACTGACCAGCCAGACCATTCCCGTCGCAATGATAATTTCCCTTTTAATCAAACTCTTCAGCTAGATCAGTCAAATCCGAAATAGTATGCTCGAAAGAGAACATTTTTCGGCAAAACTCTTGGAAAAATCCTATTTCATTTTCAAAATGACTGGTCAGGCAAAGATCCAGCCGGCCAGTTCTGACAAATGGAAAGTGCCCTAAGTTCCTTTAATATATGCCCTTTCCATCTTTCTGAGCTCGGTATTGGATGGTGACGGAACAGTTATTCCAATTCGTGCCAAGTTCCAAAGGAAAGCGCCAATCACATAATTGAAAGAAGAGGGAAACCTGTTAAAGCCGACAAAAGAGTTAGAGGAAGAACATTTCAAAATATATATATCAGCAAACCGGTATCCTCATTCCTGTAGGCTCAGGTACTCTTGGTTTATTCACTGTATTATATTCTTATAAGTCGCTTAAATTCAATCCACGAATACTGTATAAAGTTTATCATAGTTGTCAACTCTCTTAGATAACCCAGAGTCTCCTCGGTACCAATCCACCTATTCTGTCCGATAAAATAAACCTTTCAGTTTTTTTCTTAGTTTGAAATTAAACCCGATTTCCCCCAGAGAAAACATATTTTTTTAAAATTTAAAGATCGTAGTCCAGTTCTGATGGCATTTGTTGTTGTCGTTTTATTTTATTATATTTTCTTACATTTACTTCAAACGACTGACTTGTACGTCCTTCAAGACAACATGTGGGGATATGGCGAATGACGAAGCCATTGACTTCAAGCTCAGAAGCAGATGTGCTTGCAGAATGTTACAAGAACGCTGGACACTGGGGATCACGAATAGAAATCTTATCTATTACGAACGGACCATTAGAAAAGTTATTTTTTTTCGTTATCAAATTCCTTCCTGAATTTCAGTTTTAGGCCATAGCATGAATATTTTTTAGGGTTAATTGGCGTGCACGAAATGTTTTTTCATTTAATTTTCCCTTTTGTACTTCGCCCGTCCCACCCCCCCCCCACCCAATAATGTTTCTTTCAATTCACGAAAAGTGACATTTAGCACAGCAGAAATTACATTTGTCCTTTAAGGCACTCTGAAATAACGCACGTGCAGGCCAGGATTACCCACAGCCAACAACTTGGTTCCACCAGTGGTGATGGGAAGAAAACATGTACACAATTTTTTGTTAAGACATCTTTTGTTTTGATAATGCCCACGTCTCGAAGCAATGAAAATCTTCAGCGAGGCTACCAATTAAATTCTTCATTTTCAAAACGCATGTTTTACGTTTGCTTTTCGCCTGCTTTTAGTGGATCCAGACCCCGGACCCCGGGATCTTGACAGCTGTAATCTGATATTACTGTTGAAAGTAATTTGCATGAGTCACAAACGTTCGCATGGGCGCTTTAAAATATCCTTCAGATTGGCGCTTCCTTCTGCGGTGTCCAGCAGCATTTTGAGACAAACGTTTTTGACAGATAAGGAAGAGAGCGTTTACTACGTGTTTACTAAGCAATCTTCGTTAGAAAGCATGCGTGTTAGTTATGAGTCTCAAACAGAGTTTAATATAGAATGGCAAACTTGAACAGATGGCAACGGGAAACATTTTGCCGTGAAACGAGACCTGAAACAAAGAATAGGGTAAGTACTTTAACATTTAGAACTTTGTGCGTGAATATTACCAGGACTTTTTAGGAGAGACGTTATGACCTTTGCCTGGTCGACTGACAATGGTCACGCATATGTTAAAGATGGCGTTACTTTATGTTGTCTGTAAAACGATTTTCAAATAATTTCTGACAAGCTCAAAATGAGTTCCCCAAAATAATTTTTACATAGCATAAACGTTTGATGGCTGTAGTGTATTTCCCTTCAATCTGAAAAAATTCTGATCAAAGGCACATGATGAAAATCGTCGCTGTTTTCAACGACCTTTTGTCGCTAAATATCAGGTAGCCGTACGCTTTAGCTTTTTTATAATTACTCATACTGATGTAATGCTAAAAATATTATATAGTTCGATCAACGACGAGTTAAACTTAAAATTTTAGCAATAACTTTTTTTCCTAGCGCGATTGTATTGGAACGCGAGTCCAGCGAATCATGATGATTTCAACCCTGTTTTTGGCTTGCGAAATCGCTTGTGGGGCTTGAAACGGTTTTCTTCGTTTTTCTCGGAAACGAATAGATCTTTCGAAGAAAAAACTACATAGCGTTTGTAGACTTACTAAAGTGTACCAGTCTGTAAAAGAAGAGCGATTTTGATTTTTTGAGCCTTGCCACGAATCGGCGATTTTGGTCGATTTTCGCATGGATTCCCTCTTAACTTGGAAAATATCTAGAACTTCCAATTTGGAGAATAGAGGAGCAGTATGTGCTCAGTATTCTGAATTTGTAATAGCTTGCACAGCCCGCTTTTGTAGATAGTAAATTCTGTTTAAATTAGATACGTAAGTAGACGACAATAAGTAATATAAGGATAAATTAATGTGTAGTACAGCGTGAGTTTGGTCTAACAAGATAAGTAGAAATGCGTCCTGGATAAAATACCGATTGATTTAGCGATTTGTTGACAGACAAAGTTTATGTGATACTTCCAAGTAAGATGTCTGTCTAGGTACAGCCCAAGAAATTTAGTTACATTGCTTTGAATTAGAGGTTGACCTCCAAGAAAGAAAGAAAAACAGTGATTGAGTTTCCTCTGACTCGGACTAAAGGTAACATAATTTGTCTTTTTGATATTAACTGAGAGCTTATTGCACCTTAACCAAAGATCAATATTTAGTAACTCATCATTAAGCACATTCTCTAAGTAGTTGGGAGTAGAGAGTGAAAAAAAAGATACTCGTGTCGTCAGCAAAAAGTAGAAGCTCAGTTAACTTGGAGGCTTTAGGAAGATCCTTTATGTAAAGTATGAAGAATAAGGGGCCTAAGATGGACCCTTGAGGAACTCCACACTTAATGGTCTGCAGTGAGGAACAAGGTTGATTAATTTGGACGAATTGCTGACGGCAAGAAAAGGTGAGAGTAAAGTGACCAAATAGCCTGACATTTTCCAAGGAACAACTGGACGGTACCCCGATTGAATTGGCCGACACTTTCTTGCTCTTTCACAGTTCTTCTTGCGAATTTGCAGACAATTGGTCGAGGGCCAGAAGTGGCAATTCTGGTAGGGATACGATGGGCAATATCGATGTGTTGATTTGAAATTTCAATTCCAGCGGCTTTGAAAAGATTGATATACAGGTAGGCAGTTTGGAAGGCCGATTCATGCGTCTATACCTTTGCAGTTGTTCAATTAAATCTTTAATCTTTCCGACTCGGGATGACAGCAAATTTAGGCGTGACCAGAGCTGTTTAAGACTATTCACAGATTCTGCTCGTAGATCTTCGTATGATTTTCCATAAAATTCCAAGGTGCTTAGGGACTAAGCATCCGTAATCAAATGAGTGGGTTGTTCGCCACCATTACTGGTGACTTGTGGATCTTGTCGTCTGATGGACTGTTGTAGCTCTTCCAAATTTCGCGTAAGGGCGGTGATTTCATCCTTGAGGCTGTCGTTTTCCTTTTTTAAAGAGCTTACTGTTACATTAGGCAAGACTTTATAGTGTATTTGAAGCAGTTAGTCAAGAACTAAGGCAGAGCACTTAAAGAGGCGTCCGCACTGCTTCGTGATCTAGCCCAATTCCTGTCACATTAGGCATGGCCGAATAGTGTATTTGAATGATCATCGAATGTTTGCTTGTAGGACAACAGTTCTCCTCTGAAGTGGTGCATGCTGTTGTAATCGTAATTCACCAAATGATTTATTGTACTATTCACAGTCACGTTCAGCTGACAAAATCAAATTCAAATTCTGTCGCAATGATCATCTAACCTTTCCTTGTAGGACAACAGTTCTCCCCTGAAGTAGTGCACGCTGTGGTAAGCGTAATTCATGAAATGGTTTATTGTACTATTCACACTCACGTTCAACTGAGAAAATCAAACTCAACTTCTGAACAAAAAAATTCATGCTTGGCCGTGGAGCCAGATCATACCTTGTTTCGATATTGCAGCGCTGCCCTTCATCAAATGATTAGACTAAGGAAGGAGACTCTCCAGCAGAAAAAGGGTTGTGGGAAAGTGTCTACTGAACGATGCCTGATTATGGAGAAGGAATTAGAACTACTAAACACTCTGGTGATGAAAGATGAGGTAATGGATGGAGTATTAAAGCTCTGGTTTCCAAGGTGGCGAATACACGAATCAACAAATTCATGAATGCTTAAGTTCAAAGAGACCTCAAAGTTTCCGGGAAAGTTATTGATGCAGACAAGATGATATGGCCAAAACTTTAATCATATTCTTTGGCTGCCAAACGAAAGTAGATGAACTTGCAACTGGCCATGTAATTAAGACTGAAAACTGCATTTAAACACAATATCATTTTTTGGAAGCCACAATGTTATGAAGTTATGGCTTGTATGGAGACCAAGTGATGATTTCAGTTCTCCATTAATTGTAAGGAGGTTTACAATTGAATCTAAGTACGAATTTGACATATTTAGAGGTCATTTTTAGTGCCATGTTCCACCCTCCCCTTCAGTAAAAAATTACAATAAAAAAGAAAGAAGATGGGTGTGTGCTTTTTTCAAAACCTGGCAATAAACAGAGCTGATCAAGTTCTTTTGAGTCATCATAAATCAGTTGAACTGGACTAATAGTGTGCTCCAGAGCTGTACCACAGATTCATTCATATACAAGGTACGGATTATTTTGAAATAAGGTTTAATCAAGTAGCTGACAGACAGCTTTCAACAATATGTGAGAGGTTCATATACTGTAGATAAATTCAATACTGCATCAGTAAAAATCATAATTATTTCACAACCTCTCATACATGTACCACACTATTTATGTGGCTCTGGTTCTTTGTGAAATGCAATAAAAATATTTTTTTGAAACCTGACTTAGATCAAGTACTGAACTCTTACTTAAAAATGTTCATGAAAAGATTTTCAATTGAGTGTTGTTAGAAAAAATAAGTCACCTTTGTGGTAAATCGGAAAGAACATAGATAATTTTTTTTAACATACATACATACATACTTTATTGACTTTCCCAAGGGGCTTTTCAAAGACAATACATGATCCTATTTACAATTAAAAAATGTTTTAAAATATATATAAAATTACAATTCTTTAAGTAATTTAGTACGTAAACGAGTTTTAAAAACATCAATCGAGTTACACAGTTTAAAGGAATTGTCTAAGGAGTTCCATAAGTTCACAGTTCTATAGAAAAATGTTCTCTGACCGGCAGCTGTTCTAAAAAAGGGAATTTGTAAAAGCTGTGAATTTCTGGTGCTACGTCGGCTAACCTCTGCTCGCTGTATGAATTTTGATGTAAGGTATTCAGGGGCTTGACCGGTCATACATTTAAAAGCCATTGTAGCGTTCCGGTAATAAAGCTGACTGGGAACTGAAAGCCAATTTAGCTCCTTGCGAATTGGTGTAACATGGTCAAATTTACGCGCGCCGCTAACAATGCGGCATGCGAAGTTCTGCACTGCCTGTAACTTGTTGACATTACATTTTGAGGTATTTGACCAAACATTGGAGCAATAAAATAACCTGCTAAAAACTAAGGAATTAATAACCATCAAAAGTGTACATTTGTCGAAGACATGCTTGACACGGTTTATCTGGCCAAGGCGGGACATGCACGAGGAAGCGGTTTTAATTATATGTTCATCGTAAGTTAAATTAGAATCCAAAGTCACACCAAGGTCTTTGGCGGTGTCTGTAGGGACAATGTCCTTACCCATAAAGGAAGGGTGACGAAATTGGAATTTTGCACGCATCTGCCTGCTGCCAAATATCATCAACTTGGTTTTGCCAGGGTTTAGTAACAATTGATTGTTGGAACACCATTCCCCTATTTTAAACAGGTCGTCTTCCAAATCAGCAATTGCATCCAGGTTGGCTTTAAGCTCGAAGGAAGTGATGAGTTTCGTATCATCTACATAACTCTGGGTGCTGCATTTCTGTGGGATCAATGGAAGATCGTTCGTATATATGCTAAAAAGAAGTGGGCCCAAGATGCTTCCTTGAGGAACGCCACTGGTCACAGACAAAGGCTCAGATAGCGTTGAATAGATTCGTACTACTTGTGACCTGTTGCTTAGGTAACTACGAAACCATTGGAGAGTGTCACTGGAAATTCCGACATCTTGCAATTTTAAAATTAACGTGTCATGATTGACACTATCAAAGGCTTATAAGAACTCTTGGCAAATATAGCAAAACAGACAGCATAGTCCAAACAAAGGCATATTAGTTGGGGAGCATATGTCAAGAAATAAAGTTTTGTGGGATTCTTGTGAAAAAAGCAAGTCACCTATCTTGATGTTTTAAGGGGACTCTAATGAATATAAAAACTGTTGTTAGCAATTCTGTAACTCGCACCGATGGCCACAAGGGTGGATTGAAAATGTGACGTTCGTCCTCTAGCATTGAAACGACGCTGGGACTTAAAGTACCTGAAAACCATCTTTAATGACAACAAATTGTCACCAGAATTACTCCTATAACACATACTAGTGTATCTGAGTGACATGATGCAATTTATCACTGATGTGGTAAAGGAATTTATTTGCCTGCAAATAAAAATGTTTATGTCACCTAGTCACGCAATGATTATGTTAGTTTGCTTAGAGGGGCACTTATTACTAGTTGCGCATTCACCTTTAACATAGGTAATCGGCAGGGAAGAACTGTGAGCAGGGTCCAATTTGACACAAAATAGTCAAGTATTGATCACACGATTATCACAAGATCAATCGGAAAATTACTAGCCGGGAAATCACTAGCCGGTAAATTACTTGCCGTAATATTACTTGCTGTAGAACTACTAGTCACGAGCTCCTTCCGAAAAGTACTGAGCCTCGACCTCATTTAAGGTTAGGGTATAAGACAAGCGGTTTTCCCCGAAGTCTTCCTCTTGGTCTCCAGACGTAACAAGCTTTGCGAAATTGACAGCCGCCCACCTCCATCCTTCACTTCCAGAGTTGAGTATATCTTTCTTGTTGTTTTTTAAGTTAGTCATGTCTCCTAAACCCCATGTTCTCATTATGGGCCACTCCTTTGTCCGTCGTTTTGAATTATTTTTGTCTAAAGGCATAGACGCAAGGGTACGAAGGGATCTTAACTTGTCCCATTCCGCGCAGATAACTTTTCTCGGAGTTGGCGGTCGCACTGTCGACAAGCTATCTAAATTTGATTTACATTTAGTAAGGCACCTACAACCCCAAATTGTGATTTTGGAGATAGGTTCCAACGACCTTTCCCCACCGGACGCTAGGCCCGAGGTGGTAGGTTCGAAGATCAAGACCCTCGTTCAGCGTTTACACGATGAATGCCGAGTTGAAACAATAGTAGTTTGTCAGACCATTAACCGCGCTGCAGTTTTGAGGGATCCACCCTCCTTCAACGATCGTGTGGCCCTTCTCAACCAATATCTCAGCGTGGTGCTGGAGACACTACCTTTTGCTGTTTTCTGGCGTCACAAAGGACTTCGAAAACCCACCGTTCGCATTTTATGCAGAGATGGGGTACACCTTAATGCCAAAGGGCAATATGCTCTCTATCGGAGTTACAGGGGCGCTATTCTATCCGCTATTTAGCTCAGTTGCCTTCCCGCGGCGGGTCACGCTCCCAGCTTAAATTAGGTCCTTTTTTCAACCCACACTTTCTTTTTTCTTACATGTCTAAATAGACTGTTTGTATATGTTTACTGAGAACTCTATGAGTTCCCAAGCTTTGCGGCAGATAAGCATGTTCCTTGCGGCAGCTATCATTATTTGGGCTTGCCAAACATGTTGCCGTTTTTCTTATATATTACGGTTCGCTGGAACCGTTCTTTCTATTATTATTTTTTTATTTGATTTTATTTACTTTTCGTTTTTCTTCTGTTTTGCTACCTGATCAAAAGTGGGGTATGGACCTGCTGGGCATAAGCGGTTTCTTTAGCCAACCCGCACATACCCGCAATTTTTCTGGTTCGCATCCACGGGTTACTTTCCTTGCTACACATAAGCTGTTTTTGTCTTCCAGTCAATATGATGACTCGTCAGCAATCTCGTGCTGCCCCTACCCTACCTCCTGCACCACGCCCACAGAAGCGTGCTACCCCGCCCACGCAAGAATCTGACAAAGCAAAGAGGTCAAAATCAGCTGCCCGGGCCACAGTTTCTAATACGGACAGCCGTCCACCCACCTCGGAACATCCCTCCCAATTGGTCACTGTTCCAATTACCGGCAACGACGCAGCCCCTGCCCGGGTGGACATCGCTGCCATAGTCTCAGAAGCCATGCTAGGAGGACTTCAAGCAGCCGGCATACTCCCTCAAGCTCAGAAGGAGACAGATGGTTCAAACGCCACTCCAGCTGCTGCTGTACAGGGGTCAGTAGCGGCCGTAATCCAGGACATTACCAGTGAGAGACCTCCTCCTACGAACCCGTCGACTATAAGTACCAGCCCGCTATCAATAAATAGCATAGCTCAGTCTAATGACCGGCCCCAGCTGATTCATCAACAAATTGCTGTACCTCTCGCCTCCAGGGTGTCTGATAAAATTCAATCAAAAATTTGGGCAAACGAGTATATTGATTTAGGGACCCTATTGCAAATAGCATCCCAAAACCAGTCACAGTATAATTTTGTTGTTCAAACGCAACACTCTTCAGATCGGCCGGTCATTAGCCTCGAGCCAGCACAGAAACTTAAGAGAATTGCCAATATAGACCAATGGATATCAGCCTTTCAAACATTTGTAGCTATTTATACCGTCCCATCACCGACCGACGCCCCGGCTTTAATGAAATATTCCGAGACAGTGCGGGACCTAGCGGCTAAGAACGCCCATTGGCGTTACTACGATGAAAACTTTCGCTTTTTGAGGCAAAAAACTCTTTTCCCCTGGGACCAGATCCATTGGGAACTGTGGTTGCAGGCGCACCACATGCAAAAGTCCCCTACGGTAGTTTCCTCGGACTCATGCAACAGGCCTACAAGGTCGCCCTTTCCGTCCAGCTTTTGCTGGAGATTTCACAGAGGGGAAAAGTGTTCCGGCTGTAACTTTAAACACGAATGCTTTCGATGTGGATCTCATCATCCAGCCAACCAATGCCACTTTCCCAAGCAACAGGCAAACTCCACCAAAGCTGTACCGCGACCGAAATCCACAGCAGTCACCGCAAATAACTCAGCCCCTACCTCCCGCACCGTCTTGTCCATTGGCAACGCCAATCAAAATAGATAAATTACAGGCCTATCTGGAGGGCTACCCTCCTCGATCTCGGCAATACCTCATCGAAGGTTTCCGTTTTGGTTTTTCTATTGATTATGTTGGTCATCGCAGTAATTTTGTATCCAAAAATCTTTTGTCAGCCTCCACTAATCCTAAGGCGGTAGACGAAAAATTAGCTAAAGAAATTCAGTTAGGAAGAATCGTTGGTCCTTTCGATGGACAGCCCTTTCCAGTCTTTCATGTTTCTCCTTTAGGTTTGATTCCTAAAAAGGTGCCAGGGGAATTAAGTAAGTAAAGACTTTATTTTATGAGGGTTAGCACGAAATAGCCGGGGCTAATAAACTTGTGGCCCTCTAAATAATAAATAATAAAATAATAAATGAGTATACTAAGCTATGAAAAAATACAAGATTAAAACCAATTAAGAATACAGATACTATAGAATCTACTAAATTATTTAAAAGATAAAATATAGCGTTATAATAATCTCACAGTTCATCAAGTAACTTAAATAGAAAAATGATCAAGACTCTGCTGTTGTTTAAAAAATTCATTCCACAATGCTTTTTTTAAAGAGTCAACTGAGTCCCTTTGCCTTACAGGCAAAGATAAGCTGTTCCACGCTTTGCAAGTTGTTACGGTTAAAGTTCTGCCTCCTTCTGTTTCACTATTATACCTCGGAGAGGTTAGGTTAAAATTACAGTACCTGGTTTTTCCACTGTGGATGTTATTGTTTAATTTAAGTAGATCGTTGAGATAAACAGGGACGTCACCTTGTAATCGCTTATAAGCAATGATACATTTAGATATGAAAGCGTCTTTATAAAAAGGCAACCATTTCAGCCGATTAAACAAGGGAACTGATGGTGCTTGAGGGGGGGCATTCAGGATTACTCTAGCTGCTCGTTTTTGGAGCTTCAGGACCCGCCCAAGGCTTTCCTTATCACAATTAGTCCAAAGGACGCTTGCATAATTAATCACTGGCCTGATCAAAGCATTGTAATAAAGTAATCTTTGTTTAAGGGGCAGATAATTCATAATTTTCTTTAACAAGCCGATGCTCTGTGAAACTTTCTTACAAACAGTCGTAATATGCTCAGAGAAAGATAGCTCTTCATCAATCTCAAGACCTAGTAGCTTAACGTTCATAACGTTAGTTAATAAACTGCCATTGCAAGTAATATCAGGGTTATTGTTTATTTTGGTCGAGAGTCACTTTCCCTTCACGGTGAGGACCTTGGTCTTTTTTTCGTTGAGTGGAAGCCTGTTGGCCAATGCCCAGTTAAAAACTTCTGATACAAATGTATTAAGAGATTCCTGCAGTCTTCCCATCCTGCCACAATCTGCTGACGATGTGATTGTAGTATCGTCTGCATAAAGATCGATTTCAGAGGAGCTGACATGAAGTGGCAGGTCATTAATAAAAACTGTGAAAAACAAGGGGCCAACAACAATCCGCCTAATTCATCACTTGTCCTTTCCAGAGGGGAAGTCAATTAATTCCCATATCCCACAAATTGCTTCCAGCGTCCACTACGCTAATATTGACGATGCCATCAGGCTAATTCGACGCACAGGCAGGGGCTGTGCGCTAGCGAAGACTGATATCAAAAATGCTTTTCGGCTGATTCCGGTCAGCCCCTCTGATTACAATTTGCTGGGGATTTGCTGGCGTGATCGATTCTATGTTGATAGAAATCTTGCTATGGGGCTTTCCAGTTCTTACAAAATATTTGAGTGTTTCAGTTCCGGTCTGGAATGGATCGCTCGCTTTAGGTTACATATACCCGGCATATTACATTTGTTAGATGACTTTCTCATCGTCAGCAAATCGCTTGCATCGTGCGCTAATGATGTGCAAGTTTTTCTCAAAACGTGTGATGAATTGGGCGTTCCAATGGCTCCCGAGAAAACAGTAGGCCCTAGCTTCGTGTTGTCATTTGCGGGTATTGAGCTTGACACACAGAACATGGAAGCACGGCTCCCTAGCGACAAACTTACTAAATGTCGTGACTCTATTCAACACTTCCTTCGTCGGAAAAAGATAACTTTAAGAGAACCGCAATCCTTAATTGGTCTTCTCAATTCTACTTGTTCTGTCACAGTGCCCGGTCGCACTTTTTTACGCCGTTTAATTAACTTGACAGTCGGGGTTAAACGCCCTCGATATTTTATTCGTGTAAATCGGGAAACAAAATCTGACCTTAAATTATGGCTTAACTTTTTAGAATCATACAATGGCAAGTCTTTCTTTTTAGACTATAATTGGCTCTCGTCAGCCAAACTACATCTTTACACTGATGCAGCAGGTTCTTTAGGTTACGGTGCAGTTTTCGGCTCGCATTGGCTTTATGGTCAATGGCCTTCAAACTGGCTAGGTCGTAACATTATAGTCCTAGAGATGTTTCCGATCGGTATAAGTCTTTCAATATGGGCGTCAGAACTGGCCAACAAATGCGTCCTTTTTCACACGGATAATCTAGGTCTAGTTGATGTTATTAACAAGAAAACTACGAAAGATAACAAGCTAATCGTCCTCTTGCGTGAACTAGTATTACAATGTTTGAAACATAATATTTTATTTCGGGCGGTCCACATGCCTGGGGTGCTAAATGTCAAGGCTGACGCTTTATCGCGCTTACAGGTCACGAAATTCAAGTCCCTGGGACAGGGCATGGACCACGAACAAACCTTAGTTCCAACACATCTTCTACCGGAGAGCTGGCCTCTGTAGCACAAACACTTCTGTCCGCTAGTCTCACTAAGTGTTCCAAGGACGCTTACAAGCGCTCATGGAGCTTATTCATGAGATGGGCTCAGTCCTTTTTAGGTAACGACGTCTTATGCCTACCTTTACAGCCCGCGATTATAGTACTATTTGTTTCACATCTTTATTCGCATAATTATGCTTCCTCCACTGTGACTAGTTATTTATCTGCTATCGGCTATGCCCACAAGTTAGCAGGTGTGAATGATCCAACGGAAACTGCGATCATTCATCAAATTCTTAAAGGTTATCGCAAGTTAGCACCGGTACGTGATGTACGTCTTCCTATTACACTACCAATCTTGCGGCAGCTTGTTGCCTCATTTCAGCACACTACAGAGTCAGCCTACCAGTTTAAGATGTTTTCAGCTATGTGCTATATAGCCTTTTTTGCATTTTTACGTATCGGCGAGATAACAGTTAACGGAAGTGATCAGAGTAATCTGATTAAACTTAATCAGCTTTCACGTTTAATGACGACCCTAGGGCAGGTCGTAGCTCTTCAACTGACAATTTATAAATATAAGCACAGTAATAATGGGCGCCCATTTGTTATTGACGTCTTTCAAGAAGAATCTGGTTGCCGGGTCAAAGCTGTCTTAGCGTTTATTTCTGTTAGAGGGGCCACCAGTGGCCCCCTGTTTTGCTGGCCGGGCGGGGCGCCAATAAAAAGATCAATTTTTGTGGAACAACTTAATAGGGCTCTTAGATTTTGTAATCTTGACCCTACCTTGTACAAAGCACACAGTTTTCGCATAGGTGCAGCCACTTGGGCTGCTGCTAAGGGTCAGTCTGACGCACAAATTCGCCAGTTAGGACGGTGGAAGTCCAATGCATTTTTAAGCTATATTCGTACACCTAGTTTATCTACACATGCAGCTAGTTCATGAGTAATCTGTCCTCAAGCGGGTGCTGAGGAACTGTTTACTCTTCGGCTTTTTCTGGGTCATCCGTCTTCGGGTGGGGCGAGCCTCCCTACAGGAGGCTTGTGGCCTTTTTTCTCCGCCTTCACCTTTGCCGGAGCGTAAAAAATCAAATAATCATAGCTAATTAAATTTGTTTGAAGATGTTATATTTAATCAATAAATCGGCCATCTTGCGTGGCCAAAATTATACCCAAACACATCGTTGTCCCTTGTTTCTTTAAGCGCTCTTGCAAACATAGCTCGACTGATGACCCCAGAATTTAGCCAAAGGTTCTCTTTATAATAAGGGTATAAAGGACAAGCGGGCAAGGAGGCATAAACAGCAAAAAAGTGGGCCGTAACATTTGGTGTAGACTGAACTAATGCTGGAGAAAGCTGTAATGCAATCCTTCATTCACTTGTTAAAGACTGTAAGGAATGTATGTCTAAGGAAAAGGCAAAAGAGGTTCAGAAGAAGGCAGCTGCTCAAAAGGCTAAGACTTTTAATTGGGTCCTCTCTAAAAGACAGTAGACTGACTTTGTCCAGTGACAAAACTCCCGAAGAGTTTAAAACCGGGTCGCAGCCACTAACTCAGTTGGAAGGATAACATATTTTGCACATGAAAGGAGGAGGTTGCTGTCCATTGTTGCAATGTATTACCCTTATCGATTCCTGCAAGAGCAGTTTCATTGCTCCCCAAACACTGTTACTGCTCTAAGGGTTCATAGCATCCTTTTTGGTTAGCACACCACCACCAAAGTTCAAGTTCCGTCGCCAATGGGTCAGCCTCTCTGTTGTGGAGGATCTGTCAGATTTCTTCATGAGGGATGATGTATCCAGGCCTTCTTTCTGCAGAAGCATAGTTGTTGATGGAGAGGAAACTCCAGTGAGATACTGGAAAGACAGTATCAAGAATCTAGTTAATCAGTATCTACTAGTGTTCCCTTTTGGTGAGAAGCGAACATACCTCTTTAGCCACCTACAACCCAGTTTAAGATCTGACTCGATGTTTGCCAGACTGTGCAATATTCGTGATGACTATGGTCATTCCAATTATGACAAGCTGCTGTCCGTAATGAGTGAAATTGAACATATAGTGGGTGTTTCGTTGAAAGAAGAGAAAACAACAGTGTTGAAACATCAGCAGTTTTTTAGAAACCAGTTCAGCAAAGTGACCGAGAACTCTCCTTCCTTTGAACTTTGTAACACCCATGCCTTTGGATCTTGCCCAGAGTCTCATTCCAACTGTTGTAGTAATGTTGTTGCCTTACCTAAAGGAGGGGGACATTAAGGATTTGCGGTGTTGCGGTGTTGGGCATTTTTTCATGCAGTGTTGCGATGAATACAATCTCAGCTTGCGGTGTTGCGGTGTTCTTAAACCTCATGGTGTGCGATGTTTGCGTCTTAAAGTCTGCAGTGTTCGGTGAAGCAAAGTTATCTGTGGTGTCGCAGTTTCCATTTTGAAGCTTGTCAGTTTTAAATTTAGCCTCCATCATGTTTGATTTGAAATAAAATAAACTCTAAGGGTCCTCTAATATTCTCTAGTTAATATTAAATACGCTGTCTGTCACCAATCCTAAGCCTGTTTTTCATTTATATTAAGTAACTTGATCCTGAATGCGTAGTTCATTGCGTAGCTTTTTTTTACGAGGGCAAAAACAAATTTCGATGCTCCATAAACAAGGAGGAAAAGAGACTCGCAAAGTTTGTAGAATGCATTTGGTAAGTAACACGCATTGTCTCTGTATCTGAATATCGTAGCTAGTCTTAACTGTAATGGTAATTTTTCCACTCAAGTTCATAGATCTTCTAGGATTCTAGAGTCAAAGTGTACGTAACAACCAAGATCGAAAGGCATAGGCAGAGTAACTACAGCTTTGGCCTCGTTATTTGTTGTTTCAGAGATTTATTCTTAAGGTCAAAGGCAAAATCTTGAAAGCTTTATCTTGTACTGACGGTAAAATCATCAGACTGAAAATAGATATTGCGGTGACGGTGATCCACCAACTTTTCTTGCAGTCATGCGGTGTTTGGCAAAATTTTTTGCGGTGTTGCGGTGTTCAGACCCCCCCGATGTCCCCCTCCTAAAGTAGAGAAGGTTGCCAAAGACACCATAATAGGTTGGCTGACACTGCTACAAAGCAACAATTGGAAGGGGAGCTAAAGGAGGTAATGAACAGCCATGTGTTGTATTTTAGCCACCTGTTAAGAGCAAAGCATCAGGCAGACTATCACAAGTTCATCCGCAACAGTCTTGAGCCAGGTGATGCTGTTGTCATTATTGAGTACAAGATGAAGCTTGAACTTGGTGTCCGTTTACATGAATGTCAGCGGGATAGGCATGGCAAGAGAGGTATATCGCTCCATGGCCTTCTTGTCATAGCCCAAGTGGATGCAAACACAAAGGTCAGCAACATTTTAGATTTGTGGAGCGAGGACACAGAGCAGGATTCCTGGTTCAGCCAGAGCGCAATGGATGTGGGATTCAGATGACTGGAAAAAACCTTCCCTGGCTTCTGAGTATACTTGTTTTTAGGTAAGCAAAGTGTGTTAGTAGTTAAATGCAGCTTCTTAAAGGGCATGTAAATACAAAAATGATACAATTTTGTTTGATATGATTAGAATGTATACCAAAAGTACTTCATCAATTCTTTATCGTTTTTTTGGATACAAGCGCATTTTGACGCGAGAAATCACCTCTGAAAGTTCACTTCGTCCGCCATTTTGATTCCGCCATCTTTGTTGTGACATCACGAATGGAATCTCTGCCCATCAGAAGTCAAAAACATCTTTGGAACCTTTACAAGCACGTGTGTTGTCTAGTTTCCTACAAGAATATTTTGTAGTTTTGACAATGGTAAAGCGGTGGGTTGTTGGATCTAGTAATGACTCCAAAACGGGGCAAAACAAGAAGAAAGAATTCGGCGCCAGTGGATTAACTTTGTCCAAGTTAAACGTGCAGACTTCTTAGAGCCTACAGAACACTCCATAATCTGTGGCACTCATTTTGCAAACGAATGTTTTGAGGATGATGGGATGGTCAAAATGGGCTCAAAGATAAAAGAAGCAATTTGAAAAGCCTGACAATTCAGCCCCAGCAACCCAAAGCATTGCCCGAAGCGCATAAGCGGACTATGGATAGCGAAGAAAAAGAAATACCGCCGACTGTGAGTCAGACTCCTGGCAAAAGGTCACAAACAAGTAGAGCTGTGCACAAGTTATCAGTTTCTAGGGTAAGTAAGCCAAAGTAATATATTAAGGTATTTGCACAGGCAAATTTTCAACATTTTATTTTGCCCTCAAAATCTTTCTACAGTAAGTTCAGATGATGTAATATGCATATCTGGTGTTCTTTTTTGAATATACCTTCGCATTTAAGAGAAAATCTACTCAAAAGTTGACTGATATACCGGAAGTTAAAGAAAAATTTTCATTTCCGTTACCAAGAAAAAGGACGGCAGGAGCGTAATTTGACTCCTCTTTCCAGCATCAAGTTCTATTGATGTGCTGAACAAAATCTATTCACTGCTTGGATTCATTGACAAACTACAGCCGCTGTATGTCCAACTTGATTTTTCTTCCTTCTGTTAAAGTTGTGATGACTAATATTACTTGCTTCTTGTCAAAATTTGTTATGTTCTTGAGATATACTCCGTTTTCTACGGCATAATATTGTTTTAAATTTACATTACATCGGTGTGTCTTCTCACCTGATATATTCTGACAATTTTGCCGGGAGAGTAAAACGTTTTCTTGGCCCCTAATCCTCTGGTCTGTTTTTCTGCCAATTTCTTTCACTTTACAGAAGCAATTCTTTTCAATTTTGAATAAAACTCTTCTTCAATCTTCACTGCATTAAAGCTGAAACTGAGTAATGCATCTTCCGGAAATGCGTCACACCTAGCAACTGGTCATGTATCAAAATCCAAGGGGGCTATAGAGAGCTCATTTGGCATTTTCTTAGGCTTCCACGAGCATTTCACACAGCGGTGATTCAAAATGACGGGCAAGAGGGTCTGTGATGGTAGTATGGAGGAAAACAGTTGATTTTGAGAAGAAAATAAGCTTTTTCACACTGGAGAAGCGTTAATTACCGCGTGACCGATTTACCTTGACTTACGGGAACCAGTTTTTTGGAGGAATGGATCATTATTTCTTCGTGAAATTTGGCAAATACACAAAGAGCATGTTAACGAACAGATCTGTGTTTGACTTAAGGTTACAATTGCCGTACAGCTGAGTTATTGATGTCAAAATATGGGTCAAATTACAAAATAGCAAATTGTGCCCTAGAGGCTGGATTAATTGGAGCTGTGTCGTGGTCGAACAACACAGAATTATTCTATCTTACGTCCTTATTTGTGTTACATTTCCTTTTTAACAATAACTCTAAGGATTCTTCTGAAATTTTGATTTTTCTCTTTCCATGCCACCCTAGGGGGTAATTGAATTAACAACTTTTGGGTGACATAACATAGTTTATTTTGACATATTCTAGTTCCTCAAGAACTGAGGAATACTGTCAATGTAGTGACATATAGATATTATCCATAAAACAACCACTAAAGATGATGCAAAAACGTGCAAAATTTGCCTGTGCAGATACCTTAAGACGGATTTTTTTCATTAGGTCAGTATTAATCGTTCCCCCTTCCTCAAGCATATTTTACTTTTTTTCACAGTTATTGGCCGATAATAAACGTGCCTCCGTTGCTGCGAACACCGTCACGTCAGCTTCTGAGTCTATGCCCATTGACACTGAAACAAGTGCTTGCTCTGAAGATGTGACATCTCCCAGGTTTAAAGAGGTAGCAGTTCAATGTGACATTCTGCACGAAACGTCTATAGGTAGATTACGCTTAGACATAATCTTACCTCGCTTTTTTCTTGCCCCCTAACTGATTATCTAATGTAGAATCACTATCCAGCAGGCACACAAGTAGAACCCTTGAGAGCAGATTTTCAAGTGCATTGCGACCTTATTGCAGCTTCTTTAAGCACTAGTACAGCAGAATGCAGCCCTGTTAAAAGTCTAGGAGGACGCAGTGTGGACAATGACAAAGATTTCGATTATGTTCCACCGACTGATTTGTCTCTTGAGGTGTCTCTTAAGGGCCGAGGACGACATTGAAGAATATAAGGGGAGTCCGTCAAAGTAACGTACCGCTGTACACTGATTATATTTTTGAAGAGATATTGTGCTTTGTTTGTTTTCTTTTTTTCTTATTTTTCGCTGATGGTTTTCACTTGTTATTCATTAACATATAGTTTAATTGGCAAAAGCAAATTGTGCCCTAGAGGCTGGATTGTGGCTCCCCAAGATGAGAAAAAGTACATTGTCTTCTTCTCCTGTCTGATGAAACTGTTCACGGTATGCCCTAATTGTAATAGGCACTCAGATCTATGTGACTCAGAAGTGTCCCACCTGCAAATCTGTTTGTCAGTGGAAAAGTCAACCCAATATTCGAACAATTCCCACAGGAAACCTTTTACTTTCAGCTGCCATTCTTTATTTGGGCAGTATGATATCACAGACCCTGCGAATATTTAAGATCCTTTAGGTGGAGTGGTTTAATTGGCAGACGTTTCACAAACACCAGAACAATTATCTTATCCCCGTTGTTATAAAATTGTGGAAGGAGGAGCAAGACAGAGTTATACAGAATATGTCTGCTTTACCAGGGGGAGTTGTTCTTTTGGGGGATGGGAGGTCTGACAGTCCAGGTCACTGCGCCAAATATGGAGCCTTTACAATTATTGAGCAAAGAGTAAACAAAGTCTTAGATGTGCAACTTGTTCAAGTAAGAACATGGCATTTTAATAATTCATCTTTATTGCCTTTTTTTTCAGTCAGTTGAAAAGTGCTTTTGTCTGTGCCTACTAGTCTAATGAGGTGCGGATCACTTCTTGGTGTGAACACGGGGGTCTTCTTAATATGGAACGATTTCTGGCTACCAAAGGGCTTCTACTCGATGTCATCATTACTGAAAGAAATAGTCAAAATGCCGCTTACATTTGCAACAAAATGAAGCCAAAAGGAACTACGCATTACTACGACATCTGGCATATAGCTAAAGCCAAGTAAAGTGTTTATACAACTAAGCACTCGACCTGCCCAACTCAATAGTGAATTATAATATCTTTTATGTGTTGACGGGTGTAAAAGTATTTCTTTTTTGTAGGTATTGGCAAGAAAATTGATGCTTTGGCAAGACAAAAAGATTGCCAAGATGCAGGCTTGTAGAGGAAGTCGATCGTCAACTACCTATACTTGGTAGCCACTGCACGTGAGGGAAATGAGGACATGATAGAGGCTATGTGGAAGTCAGTTTGCAACCACATACAAGACATCCACGAGGAGCACAGTGATCTCTACCCGGCGTGTGCCCATGGCCCTTTGGATGAAGAAGAGAGCGACAAAGAATGGCTACAACCTTGTAGGAAATTTTGGATGTTTTGTTCTACAAATAAATCCTTGCTATTAATATCTTATTTCTTTGTTTCCTATTTAATTTGAAGGATCAAAGGTTTGTAAAAAGCTGACCGACATCCTTACAAGTAAGTCTCTACTGAAAGACATCAGGATGTTATCGCTTCGCTATCAAACCTCCTCTCTAGCAGCCCTGCAAAGTTTGGACATCATATTTGCTCCCAAGCACACAGCATGCGCATTCTTGGCTATGCTTGCTAGGTAACGTGACCTTTGTTTTTATGCCCCTAACTCTTCTTGACTCTTATAGACATTTCTGTTCGCCAGTATAGAGTTTTTATTCAGTATATGGTTTTCTTTTATTTAGACTACTTTTGGCTGCGTTTCATTATAATGAAAACAGTGAGAGACTGCAAGCTGTAACTAAGGAAGGCAAGCCCTGTTACTCTATCCGCTTTCCCAACCATAAAAAAGGGGAATACTCTGTTCGCAAGGAGAAGATTGCTGCCACATGTGGTCACTATTACGATGTGAAGTGCATGCAGTCCGAAGTGCAAGAAGAGAAAAAAACACCCTCCTTTTTTTTGGCAGGTTACACCAAGACTTTACTTAATGTTTTAGTGCGAGAGTATGAAGAGGACCAAACTTCTTTAAAAAATTCTATCCAGGATCTCAGAGAAAACATGCCTCCACCACTCACAGCTTCCTTTGAGAAACCCTGCAAAGAAACAGCAGTTGAACAGTTGGTCACGCGATTTGCACAGTAATAGTAAGAGGATATGAAATACAGAGGCATTTTCTGTTTAAATGGCAAAATTTTACATCAGCAGAAGGAAACAAAGCAGGGCGCAAACTGTCAGAGATCTTCATGACGCGTGCCCTGTGTTTCACCGCATGACAGTACTCACGCAATATGCCATGAGCATGAGTGCTAGAAAGGCTGTCATTTGTGCAAGTCATATATGCCTAAGAATTAACTATAAGTAGTAACTAGCAAAAGGCATAATTTGATGCAGATTAATTATAAACTACCTCTTTCTATTTTATTGCAGGTTTGGTTGCTTTAAACCAGTGTAGGAGGTGCCAAAATCTGCAGGAAATATTTGGCGTATTTCGTTTACCGCACAGGAAGGGAGCGCACTCTTACTTTTCTGCCAAGATAACCCCAACACCATCGCACATGTTGGCGATAAGCGATGTAGCGAAATTTTCTATACACGAATGAGAGGAAAAATGTTACGAATATGCAGTAATATGTCAACTGTTCATAATTGTTTTATGTATAAAGTGAAGATTTCAGAACTAGTAAACATACTTGTGCCCTCTATGACTGTCTGTGCCATGTTGTTGCCTACATGCATAATACGCCGTTTTAAGGACCCACACATCCAAGCAAGCAGACTGAAATCCTGGATGTTCTGCAATACAGGACATTTGGACCTCCGTTTGCTCTTGAATTTTTTGCCATATTTGCACTATTTCATGACAACATATGCTTTCGGGTACTGAAGGCATCGGCTGACACATTCCACACTCACACCTAAATTACAATAACAAAAAAGACCCCTTTCACAATGGCTTGAGTTCATCCTAGCCTCACGATAAAATTACTCCAAAATAAAGGCAAAATGTATAAGCAATACAATTTAAGTCACACAAGAAAAAATTACCAGTCTGTGTTGCCAAGACGATCCGTCTCACTTTCGCTTTTGTCCTCACGGCTTTGTTGTTATTGTCCATCATCTCGTTGAACTCTGTGAGGCTCGTAATGATAGGGACGCGGACCTGTGTCTGCAGGAGGCTCTAAGTTTCGGCTACATCGCTGTAGTATAAATTTACGTCGTAAAAATCACTTTCGTCGAATGAATTCTGCTCTGAACTATTCGAACTATAACTTATCACTCGAGCCACCATAGTGATAATGAAGTTGCACAATAGACTGGTTCCACTCGTTACGTCACAGGTAATTTCATATTGTTAACCAGAAGTTAATCTTCCGTAGAAAAGCTGTGTTTTCGCCTTAGGAGCATCGAATTGGCAAAAAAATGATAGCAAAATCGTTTCTAGAATACTTTTTTACATGTAAGGGGATAAATTTGTATTTTTGGGTTTACATGCCCTTTAATCCTTGCTGCAGCAATGGAATACATATCTGTATTCAATGACAGACCTTCTAAGCAGACTATTTAAATTTTAAATTGCCATCAGTCTTTGTTCCTGTATTTTTTAAGTGAGCTCACTAGTACTAAATAACATTGTACCATAGCTATTTCTAAGTTTGGTTTTTATTTCATTGTTAAATGAGTATTTACCACTTAGTTTATGCTACACATTTATCTTTTAAAAAGTCTGACATATTTGTCGCTACTTCCCCAGAGCTGCATGTAGTCTACCCTCAGTGAACTACCGTTGTGGTCATTGAGCTACTTGTGTGGTCATTGAACTAATGTCGTGGTTATTGAACTGTTGTGTGGCCACTGAAATGATAGTCGTTTTGAACTATACATACAAAACAAAACAAAAACTGAACTGCTGCCTCACTCATTGACAGCAGACCCAACAAATTGGAAACCTTAAAAAGCGCTGAATCCCTCAGAAAGAGCAGAAATAATTTACGTGACTCCAAACTGGTGAAATAAACAAATTTCAGTCCAAAAAAGCAGCAGTTAAAACAACTTATCGTGGGGCTCAACAACCTAGAGACAACTGTATTCTGCAACACAATGAATGAAATTGCCATTGCTGTGTACTATTTCATATCTCAGCTGGGAAAGAAAATGTGTTTTCGACTATTCTGCTGTAAACGACAATTGTTTGATTGGAATATGTCATTCCAATTCCTCGAAGAGTAGCAAAGACAGAGAAGACAGAGTGATGGACTCAGTTTGAGTCTTGTGGTGTAGAACATGTAACTATTGGAACTGCAGCACTCTGCATGGGTGTCAACTTCCCACACATTTTTATTCGAGGAAAAGAATGACTATGAGTATAGGATTTGATTTTTGCCCCTCATCAGCCTCATCAATCGAAATTGATAAGTTCATTATGTTTTTCACTGTTCGTCTGTTCTAGTTGTTTTTTATCATCTGGTGTGTTCTCCCTTTTGTTCAATGTGAAAAGAAACAAAAGGAAAAGTGATATATGTATATTCACCCAGTAGTTGACAACAAGTGCGAGACTTTGTTACTTCTTGCTAAGGGAAAATTTCATGGGCCTGTAGCTGAACAGACAAGATCAAAGAAAAATGCCGTGGTCCAGTTTTGGAGAAGAAAGGAACTCTTTACCTTGGAAATGAAGAAAATAACACACTATATATCAACAGAAAGAAGGTAATTAACAAGTCGGAGGGTCTCAGGATTTGTTGCAAAAACACTTTAAGAAAACAAATTGCCAGTTACATAAAGATAAGACAACAATCGGACGATAGCTATGAAGGACTCAGCAAGTAAAAGATGTGACAAGTCATGTCAAGTTGCATAAAGTAGACTAAAAAGCCTAACTTAAAGCAGAGTCAACAAAGTCTTTTTCCGATTCTACTTTCTCCATTTTAAATGAAAGAAAATCCAACTTAATTGTTGAATAACTAATTATTTTCCCCCACAATCAGTCAATCAATCAAAACGTTTAAATCTTTCCTTAAATGGTCTGTCCCGTAATAACAGACGTGTTTAAGAGGTTTATAACATCAATTTTTTCCCCTTGTACTCAGTGTTTCTTAGAGCTCGTGCTAATCTCATACAGAGTCAGCGGAGAACACTAAAATCACGGTTCATAAGGTGAATATAGCAACATATAATACAATCTTGGACCAATACGTCTGGGAATCTCATAATCAAATGAGTGATTACACATAAATTGTATGGAACTCTGGTTCACAAAGTCAATTAAAGATCTTCAAGTTTTTCTTGTCCTGAGTGTGTTCAACTGGTCACTCATCAGCTTCATCTTCATGGACACCAACAAATTCAAGGATGACATTATTTGACCCATATTCTCCATGTCATGGTATCACTCTTACACACCATACTTCCATGGTCGCTTTCTTTGCTTCATTGCCTTCACTTAAGCCAAGAACAAGAGGAAGACTGAACTGCGTTTTAACAAAACAAAAAGAGGCTCTTTTGAAAATGAATGTAAGTTTTAAAACTGAAAGATTAAGACTCAACGCTCTTCTTCAGATCACTGCTCCTTGCTGACCACAAGCATTTCTCATTTTCTGACCGCCCCTATAAAATTTTCATGTTGTTCTTTCAACGAAATTCATCTCCTTTGTTTTCAATCACTTGCTTTAGCTCTTTCTCTGTTATCCACGTGTGTAAACATAAAAATAAGGTTGATTTTTTTTCTCTAAATGTCTGGGCGGCCATGCGATTTCCCTCCAAATAAAACCTTGCATTTGGGTTGCCATACCTGTTGAGTTATTTAATATTGGTGTGCGTGTGGTGCGGATGGACGGGTGGACGTATGGTTACATTACTACCAAAATTTCTCAGATGCAAAGGTTACCAAATTCTCTTAAGCACGGTGCTCTGCTGTGTGCACGAAAACTGCGCTAAAAAGGAAATTTGAAGGAATTCAAAGGAGGAAAACACAAATGAGGCGGTTAAACAGGGATCAAAGAAAGTGGTACATAGGTAGAATGGCCTATAATATAGTTAAACATTGAAGTCAGAACTGGATCAAGGCAACATGTTTTACTGAACAGCGAAGCCATTATTTCTTTTTTCTTCTTCATAACTGCACTGGAGGGTGCATCGAAAACATGGAACTCAAACTGAAGCATTATGATTCCCATATCACAAACCATGATCCTTAACCTTATTTTTAAACAGTCCCAAAATCCTTGATAAGCTGATCAAGTGATTCATGAATGGGCAGTTAAGTGTGGTCGCATTGGGTTAGTTGTTGATTGATATGTACACCAGTATATATAGCTGCGTCATGACAGGATTTGTCAGTTTCTTAGCAGGTCGTGATTATAACAACGGGAGCTTGCACAGTCGAATCCTTTAATTTCTGGTGTGATGTCTTAATCAGGATATTCTCTTCGTCCACGTAATCAACCAGACTACGCTTTATTGAATAGCAAAAACAATTACAGTTTCAAGTCTATGATATTATGAAGGAGTCTTGAGCAGCCCCAGGGATGCAGCACCAGCCCCTCAGACATCAGACCTAGGAGAGGAGTTTACTGAGCTCCAAAAGCTGAAAACTCGGGCCAAAGAGGAGAACAAGGTCCTGGAGAAAACAGTTCAACTGGAGGCCATGCGTTAGGAGGTGCAGGTGCTTCGTCTTCGCAATGATCAACTCGACCAACTCTGAGACCCGACTCCTTCACTTCCTGGCGGTGCAGAACTTTCTCCAGAGGACAGTCAGCCAATGCACACTATTCAGGACTTGAGGTCCAAAAAATCCCTTTCTACTCAGGTAAACAAATTTGTTCCTACCCCGGATGCTTCATCTCCTCATGAGGACAATGACGAAAAGGACAACCTTCCCATTTCTAGGGGCAGGCGCCTACCTTCAAATCAGCCAAAGACTGTAAATTAACAAGGAGAGTTCTTTCCCCCCCCAGTTATGCCCCCACGGCCACCTTAGAGTATCCATCTCCAAGAATAAGAAGTACGATGATTTATCGCTGGCCGAATTTGCTGCCGGCTATGCCGCTATTTTTCAGCACCCACCCTTTCTCCTTTGGAACTTCACGCACCTACCAACCATTTGACAGTTTTGATCTACTTGGCTACTCAGTATACTTGGTAGTCAGTGCACGAGTTGCACACCACTGTACTTTTCGAGATACAATGTGTTAGAGCAAAGTGGGGTGGAATCTCGCATTTTACAATCACTCCCAAGATTTTCGTGTTTAGGAAGTGGAGTGCCACGCGCAGACAATCCTACATCCGTATTCTTCTGTTGTGATTTTCAGCATGAGACATGTAAACATCAGAAGGATCACTTTGGCAGTCCTCGTGGTGAATGTAATGGTTTCAGCGCATTTGTGCCCAGTGCTGGGTTGACTTAGGGGTTCTCACACGTCAATCGGAATTCACTCAGAGTGTCCCCTGTTCATCCATAACATTAAACAGATGAAATCTTCCACAGATAGTCAAGTTTGACTCCCTCATGAACTTGGATCATTGTTGTGCTCTCTGTTGCAAGACTCTAGCCTTATTTTGCTTGACAACCTTCATTATTGAATGAAAGCTCTCCTGACACCCACCTTTTTAACTCAGTGTTGGCCGACTCTACCCAAGCACTCATGGAATTTAATCAAGACTCAAGACTTCTAGAAATTCATCCAGTTTTGGATGAAATTTCACACGACTCTAGACTTTCTCATTCTTGCGTGCAACCAGACTCTAGACTTCAATCAGTGACTTTTTTGCGTGACTGTAGACTTTCTAGTGCAGCAGGACTCTAGACTTACCTCAGTACTGGTTGAATTTTTGCGCGACTCTAGAATTTCTAGTTCTTGCGTGTTGCCAGATGGTAGACTTGACTCAGTTTTGGATGAATTTTTGCACGTATCTAGACCTTTTAGTTCTTGTGTGCAGCGTCAGTTTAGTGTGGACCCTTGTTTTAATGGAAGTTCTGATCTTTCAACTTTTAGGGTGAGCAGTTTGGACACACCCAAATAAGCCCATTTAGTGATAAAGCTTCATCTTTTTCACCGCCTGCCTTTTCACATATTTTTTGTTTCTTAGGGTTGCCGAGTAGTTTTCCTGTTTCCAGTTGTTTGCCTTCTGCCTTTGTATTAAATCCTCAGCGTTTTGTTTCCCTTTATCATCGGGTGCATGCGGCAGGGCTTCCCAATTTTTGTGGCACACGTTTAGCGGTTCTGGCCTCACTTGATTTTCACGTTCAACCTGTCAATGGTTATTGCCGCCACATGGAGCATGGGGAGATGTCTTACCCAGTGAGATTCAATAGGGGAAACGTATCAAAGATTTCCTTCACATAGACATATTTAGAGAGTAAATCATTGAAATCTGGACAAGCAGAGGGGTTAGTTTCTGAGAAACATTCACCAACATCATCATGTAGCTGAGCGGAATCCATCCATTTTCCCGTCAATTTTAGTCAATGCATTACCTTGTCACTTCCAAAATACAAAGCACATAGGGCACACAGTGCTGCCAAACTTTGGCATCTTATCTAGATAGCACCTGACAAGTTTTGTGGCAATTGAATGAATCCTTAAGCAGAAAACTATTAAAAACCGCCACTGACAGTCTTAAATTGAGAGTTTTTTTACCTGTTCATTTACATGCACCTGAACTGGAGTGACGAACTTGGTTAACCCTGTAATAGAGTTTCAAGCGGTAAAATAAAAAATACTGTACTCCCCTATATACAGTCATGATCACTATTCTTGGCTGGCTGTTCTTTCCACAAAACCAATCAAAGACAGGTATAAACAATGACACAACGATAATAACAATAACTATTATTATATGGCAAAGCCAGTCTTGGGCAAATCCGTGCGCTCTGATTGGTTCTTTCTCCGTCGGGATTTTGTAGTACAGACCATTGCCATGGAAACAGTCGAAGCCATGTATTTCTGTTTTGGAGCAAAGCTGGCAAATTCAAACTTTGCAACCAAAACAGCGAAAAAAAAATGTGAATATTGTCATTCTTCACAGCAAAAAAGATTGAAATTTTACCAAGATTTCAAAGATAGATGAAGAAGACGAACATTCTCCGAGCGAGTTTATTATCCTGAAGATCGGGAAACTTTTGATGCAGAAACTGAAACAGGCATCACCAAAAGCCGAAAGGCCATAGACGATTTTATCAACCAACAGAAAAGTGCAAACACAAACAAGAAGACGGCTACTGATATGAACACTATTCTCTGCTACATGGAAGCTATTGGTATGAAAAATGAGAAAATTGAAAGCTTTCCTGCATCTGAGCCTGACCACCTTTTGTCAAAATTTTGTTTGCACACATGCAAGAAAAATGGAGAATACCAGCCAGCAACAGTTTCCAGTTTTCAGCACAGTATACAGCGATACGTAAGTGAGACATACTGTAAAACCCAGTGTATAAGCTGCACCCCGAGTTTAGAAAATCAAATTTGGGAAAAAAAACTCAAAAGAGATCCATAATCGGGTCTAAGAAGTCTTCTGTCTTCCTCCAACGTAAACTCGCCAACAATGAAATGAAAAAATACTTTGAAGTCTTACCCATAATTTTGGCCCTTTAGAAGAATAAACATTATGTCCACCACTTATGACATATGATTGATGTTATTCTGGTATTTGTTGACTAGTATTTTCTCCATTCAAGACGATAAGAACATAAATTGTAAGGAAATGGTTAAGATGTGAAGAAAAATGTTGATTTTGCATCGTAAAAATCAGTAAATAAATCACTGCGTGTCTTGTTGACAGAATGCAAATTAGGCATTTCATTGCATAGTAAAAGAATGTGCTTTGCTCCAATCTTAAGCCGCGTTTGGACTAGGGCAAGAATGATAAATGTGGGTTGTTTATTCACAAGCAGAACAAGATGGACATGTTTGAGTTTGTTTCTGCTGCTCGTGGCTATCATATGTACAAAGATATTTGGGAGCCATCTGTTGGTGAAAAACTCATTGCACTTAGAGATTCTAGTAATCAGTTCCACAAATTAGCTGTCAAAGTGCTCAATGGCGAAGATATAGTGGGCCATCTACCATGCAAATACGCAAGTACAGCGGGTGACTTTCTCACTCATGGAGGATCAATTACCCTTAAAGTAACAGGCCATCGTCAACACTGTAAACAAATTTGTGGGGGAATGGAAATTCCATGCTGTGTAACGTTCTCCTGTTCAAGAAAGCAACCATAAACCGTTTAAAAGATCTGTTAATGAAGAAAGTTTAACAGCAAGACATGTAAGCTTGAAATAAGCTAATACTTACCACCAACGGCTCTTTTAGGAGCCATCAAACTTGCAATAGCAATGACCAATACTCTCTTATTGTTGTAATGTTGTATTTATTTCAGTATTGTTCCGTAAAAATGTCCATTAACAGAAATTCACAGCACCTTTTCCAAATGGTCTCATGGATAAGCCGCCCCCTCAATTTGGATCAAAAATTTCTGGCAAAAAGGTGCGTCTTATATGCCAGTTTTTACCGTAATAATATCAAGCAACTTACAGATCCACTTCTTTATAAAAGCATCATGAAAAAGTGGACTAATAACAGAGATCAGGCCATCCAGATAAGAGAGGATAACAGTTTCTTCAAATTATACTGCTGAATGCGTTTCAAACACCAAAAAAGAAGTAGGCCCTCTTCTGATTTCCTTCAATCCAGCTTGGGGAGCAAGGATGGCACGGTGGTAAGAGCACTCGCTTCCCACCAATGTGTCCTGGGTTAGAGTCCTGGTGTTCACACCATATGTGAGTTGAGTTTGTTGTTGGTTCTCTCCTTTGCTCCGAGAGGTTTTTCTCTGGGTACTCCGGTTTTCCCCTCTCCTCAAAAACCAACATCTCCAAAGTCCAATTTGACCAGAAATCAAGTAGGTGAAGAACCATCTAGTGGAAGTGCTAACTCTAAATTGTTATTTATTCATTTATCTTATTTACAATTGTAACACCCATGCAATTCTTCTTTCAGTCGCCTGAAACATAACATTAATGTAACTGCTGAAGGTGACCTTTCTTTCCCGTATGCGACAGCTTTCAAATGCAACAAGAAGAATGGATATAAATGAAGTTGATAATAATGGCTTTGTTACATCGTTGGTTGGTTTAAACTGAATTATAAACTTTGCACATGTAAAACTACTACAAAGCGACAAAATAAGCCAAAAATGAAACTAAATCACAGACTGAAACTTACATTGTGTAGCACTGTAAACCATTTGGAAAGAAAACTCTGCTGATGTAGAAGAAAACTGCAGGATATGCACTCCACTAGGTGAAACTTTAAAAGTGACTAAATAATTCTAGAACTTCAACTTAACCCAAAAAATAAAGATGCAAATGAACGCACTACTTTTCCCGAGGGGGCCTCATTAGAGGTGGCTATTGTTCTTCGGGTGTTACATACAACAATTAACATCACCCTTAATTACTTATCCAGCAGTTATATCCCCTGCTACTAAGAACCGCCTTCACGGATGAAAAGGGTAACAGCCAGAAACCATCGTTCAATTCAACAAAATTCACAATAAATTACTTACATTTGATGAATTGCCAATCTGCTTGCTACTCAACCACAAAATTAAATTAACCTTACAAATAACAAAATGCAAAATGTCAATCGCTACCCTATGCAAAGAGAAGTTAAAATAAAATCTCTTTACCTTCCACCACTTTCTTCCCCATTTTCACTCTCTTCATCACTGTCACATGCACTGTCATCACCACCTTGAACCGCGTTGTAGATATCTGCTTTTTCTTTAAAGCTCAGTTTTCCCAAAAGAATCTCGAATCCAAATTTGACAACAACTTCCTGTCAAACACAGTTTTTCTTCTGGAAATAAAATACTCAAGTGTATCCCAATCTTCATCATAAAACTTTGTCACCTATAGTATGATACCTGTAGTGCTGAGTAAAATTACACAGTCTGTTGGAACATATTTTGAAAATACAACATCCCTTAAATGTTCCCTTCATGACACGAAAAACAATCACATTTACTGCCCTTGTTAGTTAAGCAGTCAATTTCTAACCACACACGAAGAACTGACTTGTGCAACAATAGCACCATTGCCAAAGCCAACTCTCCCTGCTGTACATACGACCCATGCAGTTCCCTCCATAAAGTATCTGCCCCATTGATGTTATACAATGATTGAACATTGCTTGCCAACGCAACGGAAGTTTCTGCATCAACATGAACACATCCCACAACAGACTTTCCCACTTGTTGCAAATTCAAATAGTCTTCGCGCAAAATTTGGGAAAGTAACTGGGATATTGCAGGAGTTGAAAAATGGCCCTAGTAAAAACTGAGAGATTGTTTATGCCCTATATCAAAGCACTAAGCATTTTCGCAGAGAGCCCTATGAAAACTTCTGTCTGAGATTGTGTCTGAGATCACAATTGGGACAGCCTCATTACCATAGTTAAATTAGTTGGTTCCAGGCTATAGACAACCATGCATAACATTAACACATACCAGATACCTGTTTTTAATTAAATATTGTAACAAGAGCTGGGCGAAGCATTGAGAAAACAACCTTGTTAACCCTCACAGAAGACTGAAACAGACAGTTGTAACAAAGTGAATTGCTCTATGAACAGATAACAAGACACGCATTTGCGGGAATACAGAATCAATTATTGTTACATCAACGTAGCATGATATACAGGAACAATGAGATGGAGGTGCCCAACAGAGACGGTGAAATGACATTTTATAATTTTTCTTATGCAAGAAAACAAAAACAACAAACCGTTCATTTGCAGCAAGGTTGACCACTGTTATTCCACCCTATGAATTCTTTGGCAAAAACCATGAGCGTCAAGTTCAAGACTGGTTAATCAAAGACATGGCCCGCTTTTTAAAGCAAAGAAAAGCAAAGGAATCAATGCAATGAAAGAAGCAGCTACCCCTAACTCCAAACGAACAGAAGAGATATGCTAATGTTCAGAGCAACTCCAATATGACTATTTTGGAGAAGAAATGTAGCAATCCACAGTTACGCAAATATTGACTGACAATGAAGTCAGAGAGGCCGACATTTGTTTCAAATTGTTTGAAACCCTTGAAGAATATGACATTAATATTTCAAATGAGGACGAAAAAAGAGACAATGAACAGTCCAACTTTGATTTAGGTTTTCATTTTCTATATGCTTAACTTCGACATTTTTGTTGTTGACTCAAAAGCCTTCTTCATTTTACATTCATAAAAGGTATTTTTTTCCAGAACAATGTAAGGTAACTATCACCAGTAATTAATAGAATAATGTTGGTAGATAAACACAAAAGAAATCTTTTTTTCCTTCTGCTTTCAACCCCGAGGTATCAATGTCATCAATTAACCAGTAATCTCTTATTCCACTCAAACCCTTTGTATCCAGCTTTCAACACTGTTTGGATGGGATAAATGGAAATACTGATCAATTGTTGGGCGGATAATTGCAAGTTAACTTTCGAATTTTGCCATTATGTAGTCAACAGAAACTTTCACAAGCGAAAACTCAGGAACACAAATACCAAATACACACCATACACAAACTTCAAACCAAAAAATTTCCTATGCAAATCATGTATAATGAAAAATGCTTGCACTAATGTCCTCTGAAAACAAAACGAACCGACACCTTTCGCTCACTCCATTTACTACGTTTGCCGTTGACAGCCTGAATAAAAGACTTGACAAATTCTTTCCATGTTCATGCAGATATTACATGACAATGCCCAACAAAAATATTGCTGCCGTGACTGAATCAGTCAATCAATCAATCAATTTATTAACATCAGTACGTGGGATGGGGTTGCCCTAATCATCCGAGCCAGAAGCCCATGTATGAAACGTATGACAATAACAATACTAAGTAAATAAACATACAATACATTTGAATAAATATATACTTCTTGGAGAGCTGTAAGCGACCCAAATTCTGCAATGGGAAACTGTATATTGAGGGCATTCTTCAAAACAACTAACTATAATAACAAATTTCCGCGTTATGACATCATTATCGGCCGATCTTAAGAAGAAAAATTGGGTGTTAGTTTTAAACAGTAATGATTGTAATGAGAGCCTCTCTAGATTCTGCAATATTCAATAGAGTAAGTAACAAACATGCCCCTCTAAAAATTTTGAACATTAGAAATAAATCCTTTACGCCTTGGATAACGTCTGGCATGAAAAGCTCTATGAAAACGTGTGATAAGTTTTACAAAAACTGGCTCTTAACGCATGATTTAACATGGTATAACAAATAAAAATTGTATTGGGACAAAGTAGTTTCTATAAATAAGTACTATCATGAACTTTACTATAATTCAGTATTAACTAACTCTGATAATACTAAAAAAATGTGGGATAATATTAACTACATTATAAACAAGAAACGACCCACATCTCACATTAAAGAAATATCCTTAAATGATAAGCAGTATCGCCAACCCTTCTTAATCGCTAGTGCCATGAATAATTGCTTCTGCAATGTAGCTTCTGATTTACCAACTTCCCCACCTAAATCCAACTGCCACAATAAATCAAAGTTAACTCACCTAAATCAGTGAAGTTGAGGTGTTTGTTGCTAGGAAACCTCGACGGAAAAAAATCGTTTGGAATAGATGAGGTCCATCCTTTTCTGCCATCAGTAGGAGCTTTAGAAATTGTCAGGCCTTTAAACATGTAATAAACCTATCACTAATTCAAGGGATGTTTCCTGGTAGCCTTAATATTGCTAAGGTTGTGCCAGTCTTTAAACAGGGTTCTCACATGCTTTCCAGTAATTATCGTCCAATCTCAGTGCCCCTGCATGGAGTACAATTTTCGAAAAATGCGTACTTAACCAATTAATGTTTCATATTTCTTTTCACGATGTTTTTGTGCCTGGTTTTCGACCACGAAAAAGTACCACTGACTGTGATTGAACAAATTACCAAAAGTCTCGATAATGGTGAATTTGCTGGAACACTCTTCTTAGATCTTAGTAAAGCTTTTGATACTGTGAATCATTTCATTCTTTTGTCTAAACTGTCCCACTACAGAATCGTAGTCATGGAAAATTTCTGGTTTAAATCTTATCTTCAACAAAGGAGGCAAATAGTTTATGTGAACGGTGTTTTTTCAGATATTCAAGCTATCAAATTAGGAGTACCGCAAGTATCTGTTGTTGGCCCCATTCTTTTTCTGACCTATATTAATGATTTTAGCAGAGCCACAACCAACTTTTCCACACGCCTCTTTGCCGAAGACAGTGATAATATTACCATATCATATCTGATTGACATGTAATCTTATATACTGATATAAGTATACGAGCCACCACCTTGTATGATTCGAACTAGATTAATAAATCCTTGGACTGGTCAACATGACATTTCTCCCTCGCTTACACCAATTTTATTACATGTCAGAACTGGCCTATCATGGAACTCACAAAGCCCATCGGACCTTTAAGAATGGATGGAAACATTGCCGAAAATTGGCACAAGTGGAAGTATCCATGGGTGCTCTAACCCAAAGCCAGTGAAGTACATTCCAAAGATGAGGAAACATAATGCACGGTCTTCTTACACTCAATCAGGAAGAGGCCCTAGAAGAGTATCATACCTTCACCTTCACAGACGCTGAGGAGAATTCGAAATTCGAGGCATACTGCTCACCGAAAAAGAAGGTTACATATGAACACTACCTTAGCTTGAAAGCAAAGAGCTTTTGTGTGGAATAGACAACAACAGTGTAAGGAAGAGGTTACTACGCAACACTGAGCTTTCACATGAAGTTGCAAATGAACACTGGACTAACACTAATCAGCCTTTCAGGAACCAGCCCCTGGCAATCAATTTAATTTCAACTTTCTGCACTGTTTGGGATTAATTGACGTGCTCTCAGCCGATGAGCGTGCCGACATTTTTGCTGGTATATATTATTACTCATAAACAGAGGAGTTCAGACATGTAGAAAGAGGTCCACTTAAATGAATCTTTCTGACAAAAACCGTTAAAAAATAAAAATAAACAAGAAAATAAAAACCTCACCTTCTCATGGATTTTTCTTAAAGAATTATAAATTCCTTGCGGAACATTACCCACGCTTTACTTACATAAAAATTGATCGTTCTTAATGATGCGATTAAAAATAATAGCACAAGTAATCTTTTAGTTATGAGAAAACAGAAAAATGACGTGTGTTGGAACTTTCGGTCAATCATTTTGATTTCCTGTTGAAAAAGCCAAGCAGCTGAGTGTTTTCACTATTTGATTTGTTATATGTAAAAAAATGTATCAATGACAGGACAAATGATTAGCTTCTAAACGGCTGTTGCATTGTACATCTGTTTTAGCCAAGTACATCCCAAGTTTAATTTTCAGTAATGACAGGAGCTTACTAAGTTGCTGTAATACTGCTGCTTTATTTTTAGATTTTTTTCTACTGAAATAATCCGTGGTTTAGAGTTCATACACGCAAAAGGAATTATTCACAGGTAAATCAGGCAGGATGTTATATTTAATCACAAAAAAATGCTGAGATGACATTTTAAGGTTTTACTTAATCATTGAAAAATATTAATTAATTAATGATTAATTTAGAAACAAACAGTATCACGTGAATTAAAGTTCTCTGTGTGTAAGGGATGCATTTTATAAGCCGATCAACGATTTTTATTAAATGACCTCTTACTTCATTTACAAAAAACACCTCCCTCTTCCCCTTACTTAATATGACGGTTTAGAATTTTCAATATCATGGAAAGTTACTTAATGGGCATTTTGAACTTAACGAACACCAACATGCATCACACAGCTACTCCTAGTTGCGATGTAGTTATTAAGCTCAGCTCAATGCAAATATGAACACTAAACTTTTCACTGATGGCCGGGAAAGCCTACCTTACAAGACCACGATAGAATAACACTTAAAATGTACCAGTTTGGCATTTTCTACATAATAAGTTATTTTTTGGACTTTTTGCAGAAGTCAATTTATAGTTTGTCAAACAGCAACAACAAGCTAATACAAAAAAACTAGAATACTTTTTTTTGTTCTTTGTCTAATTGACTAGGGATTTAAAGCTGGAAAATAAATGTTTGGAAGAAGATGGGCACCTAAAGATAGGAGACTTTAGGCTCGCCACAACCTTAAACGAACAAACAGGCATCTGTGAAACACTGCATTACATGGTACCTGAGTTGGGCCCAATTTTTTGTATTTCCGATTACAGATCTAGCCATCAAATGCGAGATGTATGGTGTAAAATACTATTTTCAACAAAAACTGTGCACCAGTGCTTAGATAAAAATCAAACATAAAGAGCAATGTTTAAGTGCAAATCAAACACGAGAACTAGTGATAAGGATAATACAAGAGTACAAAAAGAAATATTGCCCTTTGTAACGCAATACAACCAACCTGTGTCTAACCTTAAACACATTTTAATAGAGAAATGGCATCCTATAGAATCACAACCTAAACTTAAAGAAATGTTTAAAGAACCTCCAATAATTTCTTATAAGAGAGGCATTTCATTAAGAGATATACTGGTTAGAGCCAAACTGTAGTTAATCTCTTTAACACTACGTGTAGATAAGTAATTACATTCACGCAACATGCTTGCGGGATCTGTGAATGGCCTGTCACTATTTATTTACCAGTTGGTGAACGGTGATGTATTTCGTGGTCTTTTTCAGTGGCCATCCTGGGCAGAAGGTACGTTTTGGAAGAAGCCAATGACAGATGAAGAATGTTTCAAGATGATGCGGTTTTTTTTCGCCAAAGGTATAGACCCTTGTCTTCCTGCCACGTGGGTTCCTCAGCACTGATGCAATGACCAAAAGAGGATTCAGAAGAGAGCAAGACCAGTAGACTGGATTATTGCAAACGTGGATGCTCAAGGACATGTCTGGTTCTATTTCGACATCTCACATGAACGGAGATGTAAGAAAGCATATATGCAAGAAAAAATGCTTTAACTATGGACACATCTGTTGAAAACTGAAGAACAGAATGCTCTAAATTTTTGGGAGAATTTGTGGAAATGTTTAAGTTGACAATGTGTAAAAACTCAACATTTAGTAGGGTTAATTTTTTAGGTGCGCTGAAACGTCAGAGAAAGGTGTCTTTGTTTGATGTTCATGTACGTTTAGATAGCGACACACTGACAGCAATTGTAAATATCACCAGGGAGTGAGAAAATGTTATGAGTCTACTTATCTACCAATGACATTGAAACTATAAACAGAAATAAACCACAAATAAATCAGTTTTTTCATCTTTGTGAGTATTGCATTTAAAGAGAAAAAGCATGAAGCATGAAAGCATGAAGTTTCAAAACGGGTTCTCAATAACATTTTAACATGGTTGTGGGACGCAAAGAGCTAGGGCTAGTAATGATTAAAACGGTTGTATTGCCGGGCTGAGAATTTTGCAAAGATCACAGAAGAGGAAAATCGGTTACAGATTTTGTTAAGTGTCAGTCATTCTTTGGCTAGCTTTATCTCTAAGAAAACTTAATATATTTTAGTTTAAAATTAGGGGGAAAAGTGTACTGGAAATACTCCAAATGTAATCAAAGCGGGTAGCAAAGATGTAAGGAAAAAAGGGAATTGAGGGGGCTTCATGTGAGCTATGTAACAGGTAATTTTTTAAAAAAAGAGGAAAGGCTATTTTGAAATATATTATGGAACTCAGTGATAGCGGTGTTAAATGACGTGTTGTTATTTTGCCTTTAATCAAACCATCAGAAAAAACTGTGGTTTACTTATTGATCATACTGTTAAGGTTTTCATTGGAACAACTCTTGCACATACGAGACTGGCTAGAATACCCCAGAGTCCTTACATTGGTTGGTCAGCAGTGAGGTCACCAGGATGGCATTGTCGATTGTCAACAACAAAGCTTTCCACTGTCAACGTTGTCGAGATTGCTCTGAAAGCAAATCTTCCAAGATGTCGATTTTGGGGAGCAGTTAGCTCATGTTCCTTGTTTTCATTTCATTAAAATACATTTAAGCTTCATGTTCCTATAAATAGTTATTATTGACTTTGTTATTGCTGTTGGCAGAGTCTTGCTTTGGGTGAGCTCTGCTTCCTGGGATACCAAATAATTATTACAATTCCAGTTTTTAACATACCCAAAGACAAAACAAAAAAATAACCTAAGACAAAAAATTATTATGACATATACACAGAGTTTTGCAGGGCCTACATAGGATCTTTGCTTAAAAAACGAGGCATACACAATGTGCAGGGTGCTTGTTTCTTCGAGTGCCTTATGTCAGATCTTTGCTTAAGGATGAAGAATACGCGCTGTGCAACGCACTTGTTCCTTCCAGTGGCTTATGTCGGATCTTTGTGTAAAGAATGAGGCATACACAGTGTGTAGGGTGCTTGTTCCTTTGAGTGGCTCATGTTTGATCTTTGTTTTTGTGAACTAATGAGATGCATTTTCCACTCGACAATTCTGTCTGTCAGTTCAAGACAACTTGTCCACTCAACAATTTAGATGCCATCACTTGTCAGCTCATGAGATACATTTTTCCCTCAACAATTCTGTGTGTCAAGTCGCAACAACTTGTCCGCTTGTACAAGTTATAAAAAGCATTTTTCCACTTGCATCATGTCAACAGTATTGGAGATGACTGACAGGAAGACTGTACTGGTTGCTGCAAGATGAAATATCTGTAGAAAATGGGTTACCGGTAGTACTTCTTGGAAGCAGAGTCATAGTTCCTGAAACCTTAAGAGGCAACATCTTGCAGCAAATCCACAGAGGACATTTTGGAAAAGAAAAATGCAAGCTCCGAGCCAAATCCTGTGTTTACTGGCCGAGCATCTATAGACAAATAGAAAGCTTTATAAACTCACGTAGCGTGTGCCAGAAGCATTAGTTCACATTGTCAGAGAACTCAGCAACCTCACAACCGGAGCTATTTTTATAGAAATAAAGAGGAGATTCGCAAAAACAGGAATTCCAAAAACTCTACGGTGCAACAACGGGATTCAATTTACCTCCATCATGTTCCAACAACTGGCAAGCCAATATGGCTTTGAGATTGTAATGAATTATTCCCCTCACTATCCATGTGGCCATAGATTTGTAAAATCGTCAAGTCCAGACAATGAAGAGGTCTATCTTAAAGTGTAGAGACCAGGAAAGACATAGATCTAGCCCTGCTGGCAAACAAACAACACCCCCAAGTCCCAATAAAACATCCCCAGCAGAACTCCTAAGTGGTCCAATTTTTAAATCCACACTTCCTGGAAAGATCTACTCATCAAAAAACCAAGAAGACGGGCTGAAGGCGAGACAAGACAATCAGAGCCATTATTACAACCAAGCCAGGGCGAAGTCATCTATGTACAAGATACAGAGAGGGAGACATGGAGTTCTGCTGAGGTCGTACATACAAGGAAATAAACCCTGCTCCTCAACTGTGGAAACCAAGATCTGAATAGGCACATTCCACAAAAGATACACAAATTCGCCTCGTTGGCACTTGCCGAAAGGTACCCCTAGTAGTAAAACTAAACGAGCACAACTGCTGCCAGTAGATTTACAGTGTAGCTCTTTTTTATACATATGTTTGATCTACAATTGACTATGCAATACCAGTATTCTATAATGCCCAGCCACAGTAGTTTATTAATGAGCTGGTACGCATCAAAAAGAGGTTCCTATTAATGATTCTGTCCTGCTCAAGCTACAGCGATACTTGCAAATTCTTTTGGCACAACACCTATGGTACATCACTATCACCAATTGTGCAGCAGATTTTTCAACATTATAACCTCTATAACTTCTCTTCAACCTATTGCCACCTTGTAACAATCCCAGGCATAGACTGAGAAACAATCATAACATTCCACGTGTGGGTTGAAGAACTCTTATGCTCACAACGGCAAGACACATGCTATTTTTTAATTAAGAATCTGGACAGTTTTCTGAACACATTGTAAATATTTTCATATACATAATTTTTAATTCTGTTATATTTTAAATCATTAATTATTAAACATTAAATTAATTATTGAAATATATATTGTATATGTTTTATATTATATATTTTACTGTAATCACTTTCGAGAAATTTGTAATAGTGTTGTAAATAATTGCATAATTCAGCCTTTGGGGTGCAGGAGTGATTTTAATTAACTATCCATCTTGTGTTCACCTACAAGGCAATAAAATTGACCTCAAACCAAACAACTCATCCAACAATCCAGCAAATAATTTGTCAACCAGCAACCCACATGGAAGTACGATTACACTCACAATGTTAATGCCTTTAAGCATTGACTCACAAGATCCCACTCCAGCAAAAACCAGAGAAGAGGCCAATAAAATCTTCCTTGGGTTGTGAAAACTGAGCACGAGAAAGGTTTAAACTCTCACTCCAACTTCATTAGATATATATCCCCTTTTGAGTGACTTTAACTGTTTTCTTTGGAAACAGAGGTTGAAGTTACTATAAAGATGAGTTAGATTTCAAGGATTAACTCTTGTTTCGTTATTACCCATGTATATTGTTTAACAGAAGGGGATGTAACAAAGCCCCTGCAGTATTATGCAGCATTCCATTGTTTCTTCTAAGCCTAATCAGTGTTAATTGTATCAGCATTGTTTGTATGCCCATTGGCTAAGTGCTACTAGCATATACTGTAAAGACACACTTGGGTACGGCATAATGTATTCATTTGGGGTGTACACTTCAATTATACAAGTCGTGTCAAAGACTCATTATTAAAGCATCACACACCTCCTGATATTTTTCCCATCATTCCTGACTAAGTAACACAGTTCCATTCTGAATAATAGACACATACATGGTTAGCAAAGTTTTGTTGGCAAGTTCCTTTCACCCTTTCACTCCAAAGCCGGCCGGAATCGGTCGCTAAGAAATGTGCAATTATTCCCAAGCCTGCCAGAACCGGCCCCTGAAACCGCCTTTGTTTTGATGCCCTCTCACCTCCCCCGTAAGGCTAGAAACTGTAAACAAAAGGTGTCCCATTGTTTTAGACATTTCAGCCAATCATATTACAGCTACTGCGCATAATAAACTCATGGCCTGAGGGAGCTAGGGAGAGGCGAAAACATAACATTCAAAATGTCAACACTGATCAACATGGCAGTACACGACGGAATTAACGATGAAGACTACAGTGAAATATTTGGACATTGCAGTGAAGAATTAGATTGAAAGGATTCATAATGTTTTAGCTTTTTGTGCAATGCACGAAATGTCACGTCGTGAAAAAATTTTCCGCTTGTTTCCTACATGCACTACCGCTAGGTTTGTAGTTCCTTTACGCAGATCCGTAGGTGTGTAGGTGTGTTTTCACATTCGTGTAAAACTATTTCAGTAGATTTTTAGGTACATGTACAGGCATTGTAAAACTTACTAATAAAGTGTGCATTAGCCGCAGAATACAAGAGTTTTTCACTCAAGAGATTTGTAGTCGTTTAACCGTTTAAAACATTCGAAAAAATCAACCACCGATTACGGATTAGCTAGCATGGCCTCTCGTTTATCACCAACAAGTATTAGTGGAGACCAATTCAGGGAAATCTTTGGAAACTAGGACGAGGAATTTGATGAAAATGATTCAGACATCAACTTCACAGGCTTCGAGGCCAGGCAGGATGAAGAAAGCCACAGTGAAAGTGAGGAAACAAGCAGCGAAACAACCGAGGATTCCATCGAAGCAGAAACTCCATGGAGGATTGAACTTTCAAACTTTGAAGTGAGCGAGTTCTCTGAACCTGGATTACGTTTTAACCTTCAGGACGATGTCAAGGCGGAACGTTATTTCTTAAATGTTTTCGGAGAGCAAACAGTTGATCTGATAGTCGAAGAAACTAATCAATATGACCACCAGAGTCTTAGGAACAACCCTGCTCGACTCGCCACTTGGAAGAATGTTTCCAAAGAGGAATTGAAAGCGTACTTTAGCATGCGTGATTGTGGGAATAAATCAACTCCGCAGAATTGCAGACTACTGGAAGGACGACCCTTTCACTGGAAATATGGGAATTAAACAGACAAAGACAAGAAACCGCTTTCAAGAAATTTTCCAACTTTTACATTCCACTGACTCAACGCAAACTCCAGCGCACGGTGAGAACGGCTATGACCGATTGTACAAGGTCAGAGCGGTTCTAAATGCCGTATTAGAAAACAGCCAGCGATGTTATTCGCCCAACAAACATATTGGGAGGGCATGATTGCCTTTAAAGGCAGACTTTCGTTTCGACAATATATGCCGGCAGAGCTGACAAAATATGGCATAAAAGTGTGGATGGCCGCAGACTCGAAGAATGGCTACATAATAAATTACAATGTTTACCTTGGAAGTGAGGAAAGTGTTCGAGGAATTCACGACTTGGCTACGATGTAGTCATGAAAATGATTCAGCCCTACATGCATAAAAATCATCATGTATATTTTGATAATTTTTTTTGAAGTCCAGTGCTCTTGGAGTACTTAGAGCTGCAACAAACTTATGCTTGTTCCACTGTTCGATACAGCCGTAAAGGCTTGATGGCTTGTGCGTCAAACAAGCTAACCAGACCTGGCCAACTTGTCCAGGCCCAAAAGGGAAACATTGTTTTCACTAAATGGCACGATAAAAGAGACGTTGCTGTTCTTGCCACAAATGTTTCTCAGGGAGAAGCTTCGCGCACTGTACAGCGAAAAGAAAAAAGGAAGGAAATTGAGATCGTGAAGCCACGCGTTTCGGATGTTTACACAGCGAACATGGGTGGTGTTGACCGAGCAGATCAACTTCGCTCGTATTATTATGTTGGAAGGCAGTCGAGAAAGTGGTACAAATATCTGTTTGGGTTTTCTTTTAATTTGGCTGCCTGTAACACTTATATTTTAGAGTCCGAAAGCTGTGTGAAACATGCACAAGATCTTTTCCGTCTTGAGTTGGGAAAGCGACTCATTGGCAATTTCAACTCCAGAAAACGACCCGCAAGCGACGCTTTGCCGCTTGTCTCTCGTGCCCCATTGACCCATATTTCCACCAAGATCAAGGGCCGTAAGAGGCAATGTGTCAACTGCAAAGCTAAAGAGAAGAAAACTTCCAAAAACTATCCAATTGAAACAAAATTTGTGTCAACAGTGCAGAGTTGCGCTCTGTCAAGACCAGTGTTTCCACGACTGCCACACTAAAATTTGATTTACCTCACTGACTTGAATTTTCAATTTTTTTTTCAATAGCAGCGATTGTTATTTGCAATGTGAAAGTCGGGTTTACTTCTATATGTTATAACTTTGCATTATTAGAGCTTTGTACTGTATATAATATTTATTATACTGAATATTGAATGATGAATATGAGATGCCGTGATGTGACACGCTAATAGCAACGGCGGGAACTTTGAATTTTTCAAAATACAAAACTTCACAACATATTTTATACCTGTACTTGATTTGCTTCTTAGTAATAACTAAGTCAATAAATAAAACAATATTTAAGCTTGAATTCTGAGTAATTAGTAGACTGAGTAAGGGTCTCAAAATCTACTGAGCATATATGTTTTGATTTCTACTCTCTTATTGGGATGAATCCCCTAATTGCCTCCAGGAACAACAGGAAATCATGCATGAAGGCCCCTGGTAGTGAAAGGGTTAAAGACCAAGTCTACAAGGGAACATTCTTTGAAAGCCTTCTTCATCAAGGAACTGTCACCAAGCATTATTCAATCAGAAAATAACGGGCAATTCATTGGAGAGATAGAGCAGAGGTTTTGCAAAGAACCTGGGGTTGGCAATGTTCATCTGAGGCTACACCACCACCATCAGAAGGTCAGAGATAAAATCTTAAAGAACTGGTCAAGTGATCTCTGTCAAGGTTTTCACAAAAGTTGCTCAGAGTTCTCCAAGCTAATGTCTGGTCTTTGTTACTCTCAGCTGTTGAATACCTATCAAATCTACAAGAACTACAAGCCATCCCGACATGACAGTTTGTGGGTCGAAAGTATTCATAATGGTTGCCTTCAAGAATATAAATTTTCATCAGAAGATTTTGTTAATTTTGAGATAACATGGCAAGAGCACTGTGATAAATGTAAACTGGCAGAGTTAACAGAAGCATTCTTCAAATTTCTTCTGAGACCACTTTATTATCCTCAGCTAGGAAGCATACTCTACTTTTTAGACTCCCCATAGTTCAACCAAAACTGAAGCTCAGGCAGTTGGATTCCAAACAGATGGCACCTTAAAATACCATTTCAACTTGAGTGAAGAATGTCTATCTATGATGATGGAGGTACTGGAAGCACCAAAACACATCATTCAGATGGGTAACAAGGTGTCTAAAGAGGGCCAAGGAGCAGGAACTTAGGTAGGTAACAAAGTTTCTTTCAGAATTCACGGTCAGAAAGGTTTTTAGTAATAATTAAACTACAACCATAAGAAAGGTTGCATGATCATTTTGAATTCGTAAATATTGGGGAAAACATCATGGATGTGCATCTTAGAGGAATGTACAAGGCAGATATAGAATATGAAGGGCAATAATATTATTAACTCATTCTTGTCACACTCCACAGTTTATTGGTCCATATGGATCAATAATGTGAAAATTCATAAAACATTTGTGTTACCTTCAAGTGACGTCAAACTTTCCATGAAGGAAAATTGTAGAATTAGCCAATCACTGGCCATGTTTCATTGCAATCAGTTTAACATTATTCACACTGAATTTTCAGGTGGGCACATGATTGTGAGCATAATGAGTTGAGTTTGAAGCAAGCCTGTGTTGGTGAAACAAGCTCAGAAGAAGCAACACCTCCAACCTTCAAAGGAGATAGCAATCCACAAGGCATATAAAGTAGTGAAGAAAGTGAATTAGATCACCTTCTCACCAAAGAAAGCAAATTTCGAGGTAAGCTTCAACAACAGTTCACTTATGACACCACACATGTAAGAAGTAACAGAACATTATGTTTGAATTCTTGCTTATCTCTTTAAACATTTAACATTTTGGGATAAATAGCTCTGTAGTTTTGGTTAGAAATCTCTTTAAGGGGCATCAGAGTAAAATGATTTGATGTTACATGGTTCTGATGCTTCTCACAGTTATGCCTATGAACATATCATGAAAGAATCCCACCGGTCCTACACCCAGCCAGATGCAAGCTGGCTTGAGATCACCTCTAAGGAGATCAAAAAGTTGATTGCCCTTCTTTTACATTTTGGTTTCGTCAAAGTTCGTGGCAGTGTAGACAGGAACTGGAGTACTGAGACATTTCGCCATGGTCATGTCACTGGAAAAGTAAAGACTGCAGAGGGTTGGTGGACAGCTGTTCAAGTTCCACAGCCCAGGGCTAATGGGAATTACAATAAGTACATGAATGCAGTTGACCAATCTGACCAGATATTAGGCACAGAATGTGGTAAGGAAGTGCATAACGTAGTGGAAACTCTTTTTTGTATTGATATGGCAGTAGTAAATAGTTCTATTTTGATCAAGGAAAACCAGGCAAGATGTTCAGATGAGCAACCAGCTTTGAAGTGCACAGTTTATTAACTTTTCGTTATACCCAGGGATCTGGGTCAATATTGTTTTATTTTGTGAAAATTTGTGACATTAATTACGCTAATTTATGACAATATCTACCTAAGATTCCAGATTCAACACAACTTTTTGAGGAAGACACCAAAATTGTTCTCTACAACAAAAACTGTCCAGAGAGATGGACAACTTGAGAATGTTAAGGCGGGGCCCTTTGTTTGACCTTTGACCCCCAACAACGACAACTACTTTTGCTAGTAGCTACAACAAGGTCACCTACATATGTAAAAAGTCCCTTTCACCCCTTAACCAAATCCAATAAACATATCCTATTGCCATTCATAATGCTATTTCCAATAACCAAGTTCTTTACATACCTTTTTCAGACTTGTATACTAACAATACATTGACTCTTAATGTTAAGAAGACCAAGATAATGCTTAATAATAATAATAATGATAATAATAATAGTAATAATAATAATAGTAATAATAACAATAATAATATAGGTTCCTATTAAGAGCATTTCTATCCTCAATGTGCTTTATAATGATACGAAAAAGAAGAATAATCTCTAAAATAATCAATGGAAATATTCCTTGAATAAAAATGTTTTAAGTTTTGCTTTAAATGTAGCAACACTTTCTGAATTTTTAATATATTTTATGGCTGGGGTGCGTATTAGCGCATGGGATGATGACAACTCATTAACACCCTTCAACAAAAGAACCAGGAACTCAGCCAAGAAATTTGCATCCTGAAAGAGCTGTTGAACAAAGAAACAAAAATGCTTAAAAAGGTCTCTGAGGAAAGGGACTCTTACATAACGGCTTTGCGCGTAATGACTAAAGAGATCAACAACCAAAGTCAATTTGACACCAAGAAGCAGACCAAAGCACAAGACCTGACTTCTTAGAGCAAACTCAGAGGAAGCGGACAAACTAAACCAACCTTACCAACAGAAAATCAACATGAAAATCTGCAGGTAAACAATTCCGAGAGCACGGGTCCCGCAAACAAGGTGACAGTGGTTATCGGAGATTCAATGGTAAAGCATGTGCAGGGAAGGAAAATTGGAAGGAGAGTTGGTCACGAGGTAGTTGTCAAGGCATTTCCAGCAGCAACAACCGCTGATATGAAATATCATCTGAAGCCACTGCCAAAACAAAATCAAAGATGGGAAAATGACGCATTTTTTACCCTTTGCACGGCTTCATCCTTGATTTTGGGGGCAAGGGGGTTTGCTGTTCAATTTTATTCTGTCCAAGATTGTCCAAAACTGAGACTGGCGTTACCCAAAGCATAATGTATGGTAATTATGACTTAAAAGTTGTGGTCGCAAGGTTTTGAAGCTTAGCACTTTGAACACAAACCTGGCTTCATCAAGCCCTAGGATTTCACGGTAATGATCGTTTCCGCTACCGTGTCATTACCGTGATCTTAAAATAATAGAACCCAAAAATAGTTTCCCAGTGACCTGTCCTGATATATTCAGACTGACGGATGAAAATACACAAATAAAGTATTTTCCAGTCAGATTCTTAACCAGTACAGCAATTCTTTATGACTCAGCTTGTGTACAAACGAAATTTTAAAAAGAACGTTATCGTTTTTCTATTCAGCCATCTTGACTCATTCCCAAAATGCACTGCATGTTACTGATGACTCACGCGTGAAAGATATGTTACAGTTAACAGCAGCGATTGTTATGGCTTCCAGTACCAACAAAAAAAATGTACAACTCCAAAAGTTTGAAAACAATTAGAATGTAGTCTTTTAGTGACAATTTCACTTTGAAACTGATGATGAGGCCTGAATCTCTTTACAAAAAGACAAGATCTGTAGCCAACATTTCAAGTGAGTATACTTCTTTAGTTCGATTGAAGAGGAGTGTGGAGTTTTTGATACTTTAGTGCAACACATTTAACACTTAAATTGTCCTGACATTTTAAAAATAGACATTGAAGTTTTTAGCAAATAATAGTACAAACTGATGTTCTTTAATTTTAAAGTATGTTTAACATGTTTCTGTACATTAAAAGAAATAAAAGTGCGTTCCCATGAATTTTCCCGGAACCAAAAAATTGTTACCGATAGTTTCTCATGATCTCTGGGCACAGAACTAAAAAATGGTTATCCATGGGATTTGAAATCCTAGGGCTTGCTTCATCATGAATAAGCCAAAGAGAGATTGCAAAAATGTTACTAATGGCGTTCAATATATGTTTTTTGTGTATTCCATTTGTGGAAAAAATAGAATGCATGAATACATGACACTATTGATGTCATAATAGTAACATACTTCTTTCACAAAACTGGCTCTTTTTTCACTACGAAAATTCTTGTGTAGTGATTGCGCAAACTGCATCGGTTGATATTTCTACTGACTCAAAGCTACAAAAACTGTTTGCCAGAATATAACGATGGAGCTGACCTCTCAGTACACATCGAATGGTTTGAGCGAAAGCTCCAATAAAAACTTAGAAACAGCCTAAGTATGAAGCGTTTACTTACTGACTAATAGCAAAGCAGATCTCCGTATTTTCCCTGACAGAAAGTCGTTTGCAGATGCTGTTTGTGAAGAAGTTAGAAACTGTGAGGGACCGAAAGCAAAAATTGTCCAGTGGTCATGCTGCCAAGAAAGTCATAAGAAGGGAGGTGGAAAGTACTTTCACGTGGCTATAAAGTTAAACTTTATTAAGATGTGGCTGCCCATTCAGAACTATTTAAAGAACAAATGGAGAGCCTTTACGTTCACTTTTCTAACCGGCACATTAATTATTACACTGCTTGGTTGTACACAACCAAAGAAGACAGAAACTACATTCAGTCTCCTGATCATCGTGACTTGGCCAACTCTGGTCCACAGAGAACTACATCAGCACGTCAAGCTCGCAAAAAACGAAGTGTACCAGGCATCACAAGTGGCCACAATGAAGAATCTTCCAGTCCCGCAAGCAGAGAAGAAAGCAAGGGTCAAGATAACAAAGGAGATGAAGGCAGGTGGGCCAGCAAAGCAGTTAAGCGAAAGCATTCTGGGTATTTAAGTAGTTATGAAGTTTCAAAAATAATCATCGATAAGGGGATCCGTAACAGAACAGAACTACTTGCACTCACGAATGTGCAAAAAGCCGAGGGCCAAACAGACCTGGCGTAGTTCATGTTCAACAGAGGCAACAGGGTTGTAGACGAGGTCATTGCAACTTTGTGATAAATGGTGAATGCGAGTGAGTGACGTGATTGAGCAGGGCAAATTAAACAGGCTGGAGCTCTTAGAGAAGTCCGTAGAAGATCCTTGTGTTGATCAATGTAACGGGCAGTGACTACAGTGTGCGAACCAGATTCTTAGGTGGAATGACGTGTCACGGAAGGCCTTCTCACAAGTTGTAAAAGACATACTTAAAAAGGGAGGGGAAATTTCAAAACATTCTAATTTTTACTTAATCCTCTAAAAGTTGTGTACAGGTCATTCAGTAACCCAGCTACATCCACTTTTGCATGGGTAGGAGCAGGAAAAGCAGAGGAACCCCCAAATAATTCAATGGCATGATCTGCTTCTAATGCTAGAGGGACAGCAAGTTCAATTTCCTCTAGTTATGATAGGCAATCGGTTGAGACTGGATGAACTCGGGTGTGATAATCTTGAGACATGGAGGACAAGGCAATTAGCCCCAATAATGTATAAATTGAAAAATCACATTGCACCAGATCATTTGGCCCAAAGTTTTAATACTACAAGCTCTATGTACCCCTATAATCTAAGAAACTCAAAACATAATATGTTTGTACCAAGACCATACACTGAGGCTGGAAAGAACACCTTCCACTATGGAGGGGCGGTTTTCTGGAATAGTCTATCAAACAAGCTTGAAGTCATTTATCTCACATTTGCTATTTAATACCATTTTAATAACTATTATTTATCTAGTGTTGTTTTATTGCATGATTTTTGCACGGCTCTCTAGAAGAGCATTTTTATGAATTAGTTTCTGTGTTTGAATAAAAATGATTGATTGATTGTGCCCCGTGAAAAAGTTGAATTGATAATCAATAATCCTGATTTCATTACATACTTTTCTCGTGATTTCCAGTTTTGAAACCTCTGAAAGATGAATAGACTATGAATCAGTAAATGAGACAATTAACGTAAAAATAATGTACACCTATCTGACATGACTCTTACATCAACTTAACTATTCTTTGTAGACATCAGAAGACTCATACAGTCCGCGAAGAAACTGATCGTGCAAATTGAAGATCATTGTCGTTGTAAACATGGCAGGGCAAATGGGTGATATATTTTCAATTGAATTTGTAATATTTTACATTGACCGTCCAAATGTCCTGGGTTGAATGACTTTCCTTAGAAAGTAAAGAGTCGTTTCCCTCTAAAGATTGAATACTCTTCACTAACAGTGTTCAGAAAAAAAATTCGAATAATTCGTGGCATTAAAGGCAAAGGATGAGAAACATGGCCCTGGCCAAAGCATTGAGCTCAAATTCTGTCGTCTGGAAAAAGGAAAGGTTGGGAGGCATTTTAACGACACTGGAACATATCAGGAGAAGCAAAAATTTCAAAACAATCTTATCAAGGGACCCACCAACACTGGGAAAACATTTGTACTTAAAACCTCTAAATGGGAGGCATTTTAAGGACTGGAACATCTCAAGGCAATTAGGCAGCTTAAAAGGCAGGAAAAATTAACTCATGATGGGTTGGGCAGTAAGCAATGGAAAAGCTGTACGACAGAGTTTGAGGCAAGAGAGTACAATATTTAAATCGGGGGACCCTGCCATTAACATGTACGATGTCCTAAGCATCTGACTAACCTAAAGGAAACGTTTGTTCAGCCACAATGCAGTCTGTTCCATTTGCAATGAGTGCTATTACTTCTATGTCACATGAAGATATTGTTGAGGTGTAAGCAATACATCTGTACATGAAACAGAGGTTGAAGAAGATGAGGAAGAGTGGAAACGGATTTAGACAGACAGTAAGGATGATAATTTAATGTTTATTTAACGCATCAATACACTTAGTGGACGAATGGTTAGAGTTATCTGTTAGGAGTGATGAAAGTGTGTAACTTGCAATTTGTAGTCCTTCTTTTCCTTGTGGCCCCCTTGCTGAAGTGTTTTCAGACACCTCTTTGCTACCCTTTTCTTTACTTAAGAACAAGATTAAGGAATGCTTCACATGCTGATTATTGGGATACGTGAAAATGAAATTATAATATTCGTGATTCATGATTTGTCATTTTTGTGGTCTGTGAATCGTGCCTGGGACCCCCCTCTCCTCCCCCGTCCCTGTACGACCCTCTTCATAGCACATCATGGCTTAACTGACAGACTAACAATAACCAAGGCTGTGCTCTAAGAGCGCCCGGTCACCTGAGGCGACTAACATTTGGCCTTGGGCGACTGAAAATATTTCTAGGTCGCCCAGCCAGGTGACCTGCTGGTGTTGTTTTCTTGATTTACAGTCAAAAAGCAAAAAGAAATTGTTGTTCAATCGCGCACGCATTGATATTCAAAGGTCATTCCACGTGAATTCACATGTAACATAATCATCGACTTTGATCGTGACAAGCTGCACAGTTTTCGATTTTAACAGCTTTTCCAAATAGGATTATAATTTTTCCTTTAAACTAGGATGGCTCGCTAGTTTTTCAAAAGAAATTGTTACTTCTCCTCTGACAGACGTAAAGTAAGGTCCGCGATTAATAAATCACTGAATGAACACAGGAGTCGCTCTTTTAAAAGAAAATGTCGTTCAATGGGGTGAGCGTTGATGTTCAAAGGTCGTTCCACGTGAATTCACGTGCAGCATAATCCTTGACTTTGAACTTGACAAGTTGCACAGTTTTCGATTTTAACAGTTTTTCCAATAGCATTAAAATTTTTCCTTTAAATTGGGATGGCTCATCAGCTAGTTTTTCAAAAGTTGTTACTTCTGCTCTGACAGGCGTAAAGTACGGTCGGCGATTAATAAAGCACTGAATAAACACAGGAGTCACTCTTTTATGCTAATTTAATATTTCAGCAGGCTTTTTACTGCCGTGTCTGCGAGGCTAATACATAACTTAAGATTGTTTTTCAGTAAAACACGATGTATAAAAAAGAAAAGATACGATTATTTTTTGTGATTGTTTTAGAAACAGGTATAAAATCTGTAAGTCCCGCATTGTCCTTGGTGTCGTGACAAGTCATTCCCTATCATGTACTAAAAATAAATACACAAAGGCCAAATCAACCGAATCCACAATTTCACTGATAACATAGGAAAGAAAATACTTCTGTTCTGCACTTAAACAATGACTTTCCAACAAGTTAACTTATTCAAAAAAGATAGTAGTTTTGGGGCGGCCGCGGGTTTTGTTGCGGAAATTCATGGCAGCTTTCCCGCGAATGCTCCACGGGATCTCAGTCATTTGTCGCAAGCAAATTTTCTTTTCAACCTAAATGATTAGTAAAAAGAATAGTTTTCTTATTTTTGACTGAAACATTTTCATAAAAATTACCTAAACAGACTTGAATCTTACTTTTCCATTAAAAAACATGAAAAATCGGTGGCTTTGCCCTTGTTTCTCATGACGCGAAAACTTTGATGGGTTTCATATAACAACATGCAGGGGTTTTTTGCACGCTTAGGCTAAAAATTAGCGAGTTTGCTGATCAGCAGAGCAGTATAGCGGTAATGTTTTGTTGGAGAAAAGATGGATGAAGATCTTGCTGCCTTGTTTAAACTCATGGACTCCCACATAAAGGGGAATAGTGACTCGAAAGACGATCAGCTTAAACGCTTTTTGTGTACCCTGGAAAAAAAGTACGAAAAGCAAAAGGAATTTATTCGCAACCTGGGGTGCAATGCCCACGTGGGCCTTGAAGAAGATGAAATGGCAGATGCATTGATTCCTGAAGATCTGTCGTCTGCAGAGAAGAAGTACAAGGCAGTGAAAACAACTGCAAATGGTGATTGTTTGTATAATGCTGCATCACTAACTTTGGTTGGCAATGAATCATATGCAACGTTGCTACGATTGCTTGTTGCCCTTGAGCTTGTGCTTAATGCTGATTTTTACGCGCAGCATCCAAAATGTACCTACTTTCCCACTGGTGGTCGTCACCCCAATACCGTTTTTTCCCTGTGTTTAACCAACAGTAGTAACAAAGTGTTTCACGACACTGAACATGATAGAAAATTTGCCATTCTGTCTGAAGCATGGGTTGCCAGCAAACCAAAAGAGTGGAGTGGATATTTTCATTTGACAGCGCGAGAAACAGTGTTAGCTAGGCCCGTGTTCTCAAGCTACCCAAACTGTCAGACGTGGATACGAGACTTCCTTCATGGTATCATCTATCCCCAAATGGCCACATTCTCTGTGGAACCAGTGTTCTTGCTTTGGTCGAGAGAAGGAAGTGACAACAGACCTGGCGCATGGTATGAACCAAATCACTCTGTCCCTCTGTACTCAGCAGAAGCAAGTGACGGTATTGATGCTTTGGTTGACAGCAAAACATATGATTCCAAACCAAGCCCCGAAAGCCCAAATCGTCGTTGGACTTTCGAGACTGGCGTTAACAGAGCAACTAAAGGCCCCGGATGCAGTATGGTAAAGGGTCTAAAGAAGACAGGATAGGATCCTGGAGAGAGCAACAAAAAGAAAACACAACCGTGCGAACAATGCGAATCTAAAGCCACAAAAAGAGGGTGTTTAGAACAATTTGGCCTCCTAAGTCAACCAAGTTCTCTTAAAAAACAGACGAAAGAAGATCTCCCTAAAACCTTAGTACGTGACGAGAAGAAAACTAAGCCTGTTTCCACTAATGCAGCAAACGTGGCCTCACCACAGGTCCTCTCACAGTTGTCTAAAGGAGAAGAAAAGAACAAAACAAGCAACTACGAAAAAAGCAGAGTAAGAAAGTTCCAGTGGAATTGGCTGACCTTGTTTCCTTGGTTAAGGATCAACAAGCAATGCCTCAACTCAGATGAGCAGTACTCATATCCATACCCTCATGTCCAGCCGCCAAATTGTGTTGTCCAATCAATGTTCTGCGATGCATGTTCACAGCTGGTAAAGACGTCATCTGGTGCAGACCTATCCAAGAAAAGTGGAGCTAAAGTCTTTAAGATTGAAACGCTAAAGAAGCATGAGAAAAGTCAAGCTCATGTGAGTTGCACCGAGACCTTGAAAGCTAGACAGAAGCCACAGGAGTCTCCATTGGCTAAGTCGCTTAACAAGGGTAGTACTTCAGCTGATGCAAAATTGGAAAAGAAGATCCTGACTGCCTTTACTGTTGTGGCACTGGAAAGGCGCTTTGATGATTATGAGTGTGTTTGTGCTCTACAAAAAACATTAATGGAGCTGACCTTGGTGAAATACATGTAACAAGAAGTGCCTGTATCGAATTTCTGTCCAATAAAAGTGAGGTTATGAAGGATGAGATAGCAGAGAACTTACGAGGGAACAATTTTCTTTCAGCGATGGCAGATGGTGGAACTGATCAGGGTGTGATGGAATAGGTACTTGTTTATGTACGCTACCTCGATATGGAACTTGGCAAGCCTGTGAATGAGTACTTGGCAATTCAAGAGCCAAATTCAGGGAGTAGTGTAGATGTTCTGGATGCCATCAGTTTCGCCATATCAAACAGTACGTGAATGGAGGACAGTGAGTGGAAGGAGAAGCTGATGTCATTTGGCAGCGATGGCTGTGCAGTGATAACTTGAGCGAGAAATGGAGTTTGGGGGCTACTTCGAAATGATTCATCAAACTTTAAGGAGTTAAGGAGTTTTGGTGCGGTGCACACAGGGTAGAGCTTGCTGTTGTCAAGTCCCTCCAACACTTTGAAGAGTTCAATAAGCTGCGCGAAACACTGCAGAGTCTGTACAAGGAGTATCACTACAGCCCTAAGGCTCTGCGAGAACTGAGAGAGTTAGCTGAAGCCCTCGAGGAGAAAGTTTCAAGACCTTTGAATGAGTTAGGTGCTCATTGGCTTCCACATCTAGAAACTGCCTTGAAAATTCTTTTTAGTGGATTCAAAGTTCTTATCATGCATTCACAAAACACCAAAGAAGGCAGAGTTGGATCAGCAGGACGACAAGGAAGAGCAACTTTCTCAGTGAAGTTTTTGACATCCATGAAGGGACTGTGGTTTACACACCTGACATGGGACATAGTGGAGGTGGCACTCCAACTCAGTAAAGTGTTTCAAGGTAACTTTACTACAGTTACGCGTGTGATTGCAGCAGTCAACAACTTCAAGATGAGATTACTTGCCATGAAAAAGAAGAACGGCCAAAGACTCCACCATTTTCTGCAACAAATGGAGGGCAACGACTCTTTCAGTGAAATCACCATTGTCAGTGGAGGAAATGATCTTAAAGAATTTGAGGCGAAGAAGCAGGCAGTGCTGGACGATCAGGGTTCTCAATAGATTTTTAAGTAGGAGGTGATCATTGATAAAGTAGGAGGCTCTTCAGCAAAGCGAGACGTGTCAAAACAAAGCAAAGAAAAGCGACTTAAACACAAAGTAAGCAGCTATAAATCCCAAAGTAAGCAGCGATCAATCGCCGGGTGCCGCCTTCTATTGAGAACCCTGGACGATATACTTGAGAATGTAGAGGAGAGGTTTGGCTACTTAGAAAATGACCCTCTGCTGAAAGCTGCTGCAGTGCTGGATCCAGACGTGTGGCCAAAAGATCAGACATAAAGGGATGCTGAAATTGAATTACTGGCAAATTATTATGAGGATCACTTGTTAAGAGCTGGATGTGAACTCCATCAGATTGTACATGGTTCGTACAGGTTTGATGACCTTTTATTCAAGGACTTTTCCAGGACTTTTCAAGGACTTTTAATAATATTCAAGGAGTCCATTTCCACAGGCACGATATCACATTTTTTCTACAGTCACTCCAAAAAAGCAATTCCTGTAAGAACAAATAATGTGGTACAACCAAAGGATAGGATTCTATAGAATCATTCCTTCAGCTTTTCCAGTATGGAACTTAATTTTTTGTCTAAGGAAACAAGATCATTAAGTTTGCCCTTTGCAGATCGCCTCAAAGCATTCGCCTGAGTGACAAATGTTAACTTAGCAGTAGTATCAGTCAAAAGCTACGTCAGCCTTCATTTAAGCTGCAGGTGCACCGAGGAAATCTTTGCCACCATCTTGAGAAGTCGAATGGATGACTGCTGTAATTTCCTACTCCTAGCTGAAATTGTTCTTATTTGGCCACTGTCAACAGCAGTGGTGGAGAGAGGCTTCAGCAGCGTGAACAGGGTAAAGACACAGCTGCGGGTCGAGTTTGCATCCAGAAAACTTGGATGATGTGCTTAGAATTTCAGTTGAGTACCACCCGATCCCGAAAGCCCAAAGACCCCAGGCATTTGTTGACTCTGGACTCCTCTCCAAAACTGTCAACAGGTTCCGCGGCTCAAGCTTCAGACCTCAAAGAGAGCAGTGGGTAGAGAACCATCCCAAGGCCAAATTATGGGCTGGACTTGCTAAGAAGGACTCTTTTAAAAGCTAGTAATTGTTACAATATTTACGACATTTTCAGTTTAAGAGCTGTTCTAAGATTTGTTCACACTAGATCAGTACTCAAACACTAAAAGAAAGAACATACTAGGTGTTTAAAGTAGTCCCTTTTTTACAAGTTGGATGATTAAATTGAGATGAATATTTTACTGCGAAACAGAGATATGTTACAGTTAGTGTTTAATGGATGACTGTACAATTTTGTTTAAACTTTTCATATTTCTAATTCATGAAAGATGATTTACATCGTTGACAGTATTGATCTACCTAGTTGGAATTTGTAATTCCAATTTAAACACTGTATAAAGAATTTCTAAAGAATTAAGTATACAGAGTTCAAACGAAATAGTGTTTTGCAAAGCTTCCATAATGCTTATGTAAGTGTGAATTAAACAATTATTTGACTATAAGTGATGAAAGGTTTTCAGGAGGTCAAAGGATATGATGTTTCATGAACATGAAAACAATAAATAAATGCACATAGTTCTATTTGACTTGTTATGAAAACAATTTTGTTTAATTTTTAATAATTAACTAACTGATTTATTAATTTGGGCGACCAACTAGGAGGCCTGGGCACCCTTGCTAAAATGTTTGGGAGCCCGAAGGGCTCCCTGAAATTTTTATTTGGGCGACCATCTCTTAGGCCTGGACACCCAAGCTAAAACGCTTGGAAGCACAAAGGGCTCCCTAAAATTTTCCTTAGAGCACAGCCTTGAATAACACGGTAAGTTAATTGGTTAATCAGATCAATAACCAGATATTAGTACAACCAACTGACGTGATCCGACTCACTTTGACTCTGAAGATGACTACCAAACAAGTTGTCAAAGTGTCACTCACTGTCAATAAAAAACCTATTTAGGAATACATGTTCACCTGGACGATCATGCTTAACCTACTAATGAAATGACTCCAGGGTTCAAAATGTGCAAGAAACAATGGTTTAAATTCTATTAGGAAATATACCAGGTTATTTTAAGTTTGAGTTGATGTCTCATAAAATTGGCCTTGTTTTTTTCTGCAATGGAACATAATACGCATGAACATTTTTGTTGCCTAGCACGTGACTGCAACTACTGTGATGAAAAATTGTGCAGTGTTAATTTCAAAAGCAGATTGTATTGCACAAGACTATAAAAGCTCTTGGAGGTTTCTGAAGTTTTCTGAAGCTTCACATGTATATTCAAATCAAAATGTTGAAGTACACAATCATGTGTCACAAAAAGCGAAGAGCGAAATATCAAACTGAGAGGCTATCACGTAGCCAGAAACGGCAATTCAGGTCAAAAGGTCAAATTTCAGGTAAAGTTTCCAAGGAAAAAAACACCTTGACTGTAGACACCGATGACAAGAAATTCAATCATGATAATGCCAATGGACATTCACAAACAGGCAATCGAAATCGGCAAGAAGAATTCACAAGGCAAACCGAATAACAAAAACAACAAGAAGTGCCTTAAGACATTGTTTACTCACCGTCACATGTCAAACATTTATTTAAACAAACTTCCCTTTGTTTTTGGATTTGACAAATTAAAAATGATGGATTGCTTTTCAAGTTCAACTAATGAACTGACAACTTCTGCTATTTAAATGATCATATGCAAAATTCCATTTAAAGATTTCTATTAAGATTTCGATGCAAAGTATCATCCAAGCAGTGTAAATGAATGCAACTTTCTTGAAGAGCTGTCAACTGCTACTGTACCTTAAATATGCACAGTTCATGAATATCTCACAAGAATTAAACGCTGTGTAGAGATTATCATTTTATAAATTAGAAAGTTTTTTTCTGACATCAGAGAAGTTAAAAGATTACTAAAAAATCAAGGGGGACCTATGGCTAACTTGTGGATTAACTGATTTAGAAATGAGAGCAGATAATGAACTTGCAATTATTAGTCTACTGGTATAATTTAAGTCTGCCAAACAACGAAAATATGTTTAAAAAAAACACAACCACAAAGTTTCCTCAGGCAGGAGTTGGACCCCAGACCATTAACTCATAAGGTCAACGCGTTATATATTGCACCATGACGATCATTGACATTAAATTAATTATCTTTAACATTTTTCCCCATGAAATTCTGCCGCAGGACACTGTTTGAAGCTGGTAGAGCTTTCTTTATGAAGAATTGAAAGATACACCTGTGTAAAAAATGAGCAAGGTTTTGACAGTAAAAGCCGTACTTTAACTCACTTCTTCCCATTTGAAGAACATATGGCCAACAAAGCCATATTACATGTAAGTGTCTTGCAAAACCATCATGAAGTCTCTTGTTGAAGGCATCGTACAGCTTGCAATTCTCTGCATTTACACGAGGAGAATCAATTACGATTCATCAACAGTAAACATTTCCGTTTTTATTCAACAAAGAAACATTTTCATTTCAGAATGATATTTCCCTAAAAACCATGAGATTGGGAGTCTTGTTGTGAGAAAAGTTAAAAATTCATCACACTTATTGCAGAAATTGTGAGCTAGGACCAGCTTGGGGAGTCAAAGAGCAATTGCTGATCTCTTTGTCATGTTTATCACCTGGATGAGTCGAAAAGATTCAAAAGTTCATAAACTTCTGTCTCAAAGTTTGCCATTGTGGTAATTTGAAACATATAAAGTCCACATGAAGACAATTATCGTCCTGTGAAAGGTACAAAATT
>OZ037777.1:17778176-17790676 GCA_964035525.1 Porites cylindrica
TGCAACTTGCAAATATATTGTCCGATTGACTCCAGAAGCCAGGAGAGGGCACTTTAGGCAATTAAAATTGACAAAATTTTACCGGGGGGCATGCCCCCAGACCCCCCCTAGATTCTTGCGCCTTTGGCGCTCGGTTGTCAGTAAAACGATCAGGATTTTCCCTAGATCCGCCCCTGCTTTCCTTGATTGAAGTTGATCTTATGGATTTTAGAAATTGCCCATGTGAATGTGAACCAAAACACAAGTGGACTATAAATATTATTGACCACCACACAAAGTTTGTTAATGTTCACCCCATCCATAACAAACTTGCTCATGAATTACTGAATGAAGTTCAAAAGTATTGTGTAACTTACATGGCTACCCCCAAAAAATTTTAACAAAAATGGAGGTGAATTTAAAAACATAAAAATGAACGCATTTTGTAGCACTAATCAGATCCAACTTCTCCCAGCCAGGACTCCGACAATTCAAGGGCTAGTGGAACGGTCAAATCGTACTTTCAAAGAAAACATGAGAAACTTGATAATAAGCTTATGTGGTCTTCAAATTTCCAAATGGTGCAAGTACACAATGTAAGCATCCTGCATCATGAACATTACTTATCATTGTGCTATCAACATGACACCATATGAGGCAGTGTTTCACATGAAGGCCAAAAGGAAACTATTAGACCATGATCTTGAAGACGGCCCAGGAAAGCAGAAAAGAAAAGAAATTCAAGAAGCAAAGGAAAGCTACAATACCAAAATGATTGAACCGTCTGAAGTAAATCCAAGAAAAAAAGTGTACAAAGTTGATGACATGGTTTCAATTAAAATAGATAGAGTGGACAATAAATTTCCTTTCCACCCAAATTTACTTCTGGGAAAAGTGCTTGAAATTGAAAATAAATATGTGAAAGTAGTGACACCTTTTGGTCGCATTAAAGGCTTCATTGCGCCTTCCAGACTTTTCCCATGTACAGCAACAAAATAATGTAAAACTTGATTATGAAAAAGAAATTTTCTTCACTGGTGCATGTAAATTGGCCGAAAATGCTCAATAATAACTTCAATGTTTTCTTGACATTATGTATTATAGTAAACATTCTATTTTGTTGTGCTGCAAGTAAAATTATATTTTACAGGAGTGCCAAAAAATAAATATTTATTGTTGCCACCAAAGCCAAGTATTTCTTATTTTTTATTTCTTACTTGCACGCAGGACTTTGCTCTAGCAGAGCCCAGGTGCCTCAGGTGTCTAACTTTTGTCTTTCTGCGACTAGAAAAGCTTGCTTTTTACATGCGAGTAAGTGCTTGCATGAAATCTTACGCTAACCATAACCCAAACCATTCAAACAAAGCACTTAAGCCCAATCACAAAGCTGGGTGCCAAACACTACCCCTAACCTTACATGAAAGCTAACCATTTGAAATAAAGGCTTAACCCTAATCACTGAAATGAGCACTCAACCATAATCACTGAAACTGTGCTTTGGCCATAACCTTACATGAAAGCTAACCACTTGAAATAAATGGTTAACCCTAATCACTAAAATGAACACTTACTAAAATGTGAGTTTATTTTACACTGTATTTTACAAGGAGAGGTACAAATAAATGAGAACGAGTTAAGTGTTAAAAATCTCTAACCAGTTTGAAAAATTTAAACTGGTTTTAAAAAATTCAAACCAAATATCAAATTTGAACCACAACAAATGCACATGAAAGTGATGCAAAAATCATTATTCAATTCACAAGCACACATAATTCAGATACACAAGCACTGTACTAAATACAAGACTTTTTGATTTGCCTTGTTGGCTGAGAGTCTATTTACCCAAGAAATGAAATTAGCTTAGTACAGGACATGTTTTTGTAAGATGTGAGTGAACAAAGTCTAGAAATCAAAGTAAATGAGGAGTTTTATTGACGTTTCACTACAGTCGGGGTTCTACTAAGAATTCTACTAGCTAAAGGTGCAACGTTATCGTGAAAGGGGCTCCATGTCTGATTGAAAAATAGCCAGAGGCAACCAAACATTTGCCGGAAAATTCTGCATAGTTAATACTGAATTCTCTGATATCCGATGCCTAATGAACCTGCACAGTCGATGGTTTTTATATTTTTATACATATTTTCCAAGCGCATTACATCACTTGTCATCCAAAAGCTTCAATATACTCCAGTGACAAACTACCATAAGCTGTTTCATTATATCATCATATCAATGGCCTTAGGCCAATGAACACAAATTTAATATTCAATTGAATATAAAGACTTTGTGTAGTCATGACTATATACGTGCATTACTTGTGTCATTGTAATTTTGCCTCCAAATACAGCCATCTCTCCTAGCTCCTCACCATTCACAGGTTTGTTGTATGTAAGCAGCTGTTAATAATAATGTTGAATTTAATATAAGCCTTGTCTACCGTGTTGTTCAATCCAGTTTCCACATTCATGGCCCAGAACTAAAAGGGCTTTCTCTGATTCACGAACACAATTATGAAAGCAGATTTCATCAATCACATCTCTTTAAGGTAAACCCACATGTTCGCCCTCACTTTTCAACCAAAGGTTACTGCTACCATTGTAATTTTTTATATGTCAATAATGATATTATTCCAGCATTTGTATTTATTTTTTCACAAGAGCATTTAAACGAGTTACCACTCCTGAGCTCTTCGTGGTTGAATTAACTATGGCTGTGACTATGACTCTTCCTATAAAACAAATCAAAGTCAAAAGCATACGCTTGCTTAGCTTACCTTTACTACTGTATGCCATCGAGAGATGCGAGTCATCTGATGCCCTCTGCACACTCTAACTCCGATCCTCGTAAACAAAAGAACAGATAAATTAAACTCATCCCTTATGCAAACGTCTAATATGTTTTTCGTAATACTAAAAAGAGGCGAATGAAGTGACCGTAAAATATGCATGAACTGAACTGACAACTCTTGCATTTTCATCTTGGTATTAATTTTCGCAATATGACCTTCATTTGTGTAAAACTCTTTCGAGCAAAAGAAATTGCTTGAAAACATTGGCACGGACAAATGTTAAGATTCAATTCTGAAACGCTCAGAACCTTACCTCTGAACCAGATACTTGCTCTGCTAAGCCCTTTTGCAATGCGATAAAGGTCTCCAGTTACCCTAATGCAGAGATCCATCGACACATCTCATCCTATCTACCTTCACACTTACGTGTTATTTAAGATAACAAAATCAAATCAACGAGTTTTAAAGTTGTGGATTTCATTTGATGCTTACGTAGGCGAAAATGAAAAGTACAATTTTTTCACATCGTGAAACAATGCTGTAACGAGAAGATCATGGAAACAGCTGAAATCGACCGTTCGTGCAGCTCCTGCGAAGAAACGATCTGCTCGCTGCGCGGCGCGGTCACATGATATGGTCAGTGGCCTTTCCTAAAAGGAAGTGGCAGGGACTGGAGGTCGGAGGAAAACTGGAATCGACAAAATGTAATTCATTTCTGTACAGGAGCAATGAGCGCGTGACTGGCGTGTAAAAAGTCTACGAAGCACTTTCCATGTCGTGTTGTTTCAGGTATTCATCATTTTGCAAAGTTTGACACTATCAGCTGAAGAATCTTTATGGTAAATTTCAAAGTAAAAAGTCGCCTAAGTCCGGCGGTCGATCTAAAATTCAGAATTCTGCGTTTACTTGCAAAGTGTATCTTCAGTAAGACAGTATTTCATGTTTTTGAAGTTCAATACACGCAACAAAATAGAAGGACATTTATATTAGGAAGCGAGATAAGTAAACATCGTCTCGGCACCTTAATCTTTTCCAAATTAAAGCATACATCTCAGAGGAGAATAATTGGTCCTTAGTCCCAAAACTTGACTTGAAACTGTAACGATACAGTACAATACAGACAATACATTAACGAAATAACTTTAATATAAAGCATGAAAAAGGTGTTTGTTTGTTTTCTTTTGTTTTTTTTTGTTTTTTTTTTTTTTTCAGTCAGTAACATGCGCGACTCGCGGATAAGGGGAAGAAGCCGAATTTTTATTTCTAAATAGGAGACGAAAACTTTTCCTAACTGACCTAAAAGCCGAGCGAAACCAGGAAGCGGAGGACGTCGATAGCCAAAAGACTTGTTGGCGAAACGACCTATGCCAAATCAATGACTTTGCGTGGAATGGTTCGTTTGAATAAGCAATTAGAGCAGAGGCCAGTGCGCTAGTTTGCGGTGTAGATTGCTACTTTTCGCACGCCAGCTCACGCCACGAAAAATGTAGTTTCGCCGCGCTGGGTAGGTTTGAATAAGCTTATAAACAGAACAAAAATATCTTACTTCTCTTTTTCCCTTTTCTGCTGATATGTTTCATGCTCTCTGCATTTTGTTGTTGCTTCGTTTTTGCCACGAAAAAACTCTCCCTCATGTACCCAACAATGTTCTCGTTGGTAGTCACTTGAAGGGATAGACGAGAGGGCCCTTCCTCGATCCTGAGACTGGGACCGAGTTATACGATCACCGAAGATTTTTCCGAATGGATCTTCGTACGTGAGGATCCGTGAGGGGCACGTGAACAATGAGCTCTTTTGATACACAGTATGTGTGCAGAGGCTACAATTATCTCTTCCCTAGAGTTGAATTAAGGTGAGTTTTAAAACGTTGCTTGGTCGTTTGCAGTTCTACTGAATTCGTAGAAAATTCGATTCATAGTAATTGCTGATCAAGCTTTGCAATTAATTGACAATGGGCCCTGTGACCTATGTTCACGTCACATAGATGAAAGGTACCTCCAGTTTCAACGTTTTTTCTTTACCAAGGCCCATACAATGGATTATTACGTAATTATTATTATTTTTAAGCTTTATATTCTTATTTATTTTTGCCAGTGTTGGCCGGGACCCCTCTTCTTTGACAACATTACCTGTTATTCCAATCTTATGCCATTTCACTATACTAAGTGACTACCAAGAGAATGTACAAATTCTGTATTGCAATGTACAACCCAGTTTGAAATGGACTATTGCATAATTGATATCAGCATTCCCCTTTGGTTAAGGAAGTGAGCAAAGATCAATGGAATTCTCTAGGGGGTATGTTGTAATAGTTTTGGAAATCCTTGAGGAATAGTCTTAAACACTGGAGTTATTCAGGGTAAACAAAGAATTCATGGAATTTTATTAGGAAAAAAAGTACTGTTCAATAAGTTCCTCAGGGGTAAATTCATATCTTAAGAAAGTCTCCCGGATGAATGCTGTCTAATAGAATTCCTCAGGAGTAAGAAGGACCTTGTATTAATTTTGTTTTTTCTGGCTTGACTGTTCATTAGCCACGGGCATGTGACTCATTGTTTGTGATAAATATAAACAATTTGTTTCCTCTGAAAGGATTTATCAAAGAGAAGAGATTCTCCTGAGGCTTAAAATTCACATCCAGTTTCTTCCTTAGATCCTTGGAAGTTATAACAATTGGCAATTTTTCCACCTTTTAGGTTTTATTTTTTTTTCGTAACAGCTGAGAAAAAAAGTTCTGTCTCTGCTGTTTATTGAACTGATCAAACCAGAGAAAGAAGCTTTCAATGTATGTCAAGTTTTAAATTTACACAATATTTCTAGTACAGCCACAATAACCTAATCAATACTTTGTTACAGGTGTAATTATTATTTTATGTTAATGTAATATAAGGTTTCCTGAAAAAATTGCTTCATCTACCGTAAAAAGGGTAAAGGTTTTTGCTCACAACAGGAAGACTTGTTTTGATATCACATGAGTTTAATAAGTGTTTGTGTTTTTCTGGTTGCATTCAAAGCACAACCATTTTGTTGTTGGATGGAATGCAGATTCAGGGATATTAGCAAAATCTGGATGGTACCACTCACAGCATCCACAACACTTGACATAAGCAGCGTTGTTGTTAGGCAATCGGCATGTGCAGTAAATGGGTATATTTTTGCCTACCACAGGATGAACAAGCTCAACTGTATCATCAGTTGGTGGGAACTCGGTCATCCTTGAAGACTCCAGGCAATCAACAAGGTGCGGGCACATGGCTCTCTGGTCATATCATCTTGGTGGTGGGGTCACCACCATGGCATAGAGTGGTGGCAAAGGCTATAGCAAAGAGTGCACAGTCATTGTAGCCCTTCTGCTTTTGCACTTTCTCATTCCTAATTTTAACTATGTTGCCTTTGTAAACAGGCTGATCTGGATTTGTCTTATATTAAAGTGTGAAATATTAAAGCAATGAAGTTTTAGACAATATTCTTCTAACTGGGTTGTCCATCGTCACCACCTGCATCTTTGAAGTTAATTTATTTTGTAAAAGTAATCCCATTTGCAAAAGCACAGACAAGACCCCTTGCAAGACCTAAAAAATCATGACCCCCCCTATTAATTAATGAAAAAAATTAGCCCCCCCTCTAGCCAATCTAAAACAGCCTTGACCCCCCCCCTTCTTTTTTCCCTCCCCCCCCCTACATAAATAATGACCAGTCCCTTAACTGAAAAAAAAGTGAAAATAACCTTGGAAGTATTCCTTCTTTCTTTATCTGCTGCATGTCTGTCAATGCCCTGATGGCAATCATATACTCGTTTTCCTGTTATGATGAATGGAATTCCATCATATTTGATCCTTGATTGGGAGGTTACAGACTGAGGATCTTCAAAAAACACCTTCTTCCCCTTCATTTGCTCATTTTGTGCAACAAAGCAAGGCCTAATCTTAATATAATATTGTACATATATATAAACTTCAACAGTTCATTTTTTTCTTTAAGGTTATGTTTCTGTTCTGAACTGACCCTGGTATAGATTTTATCTGTGTCCTGTAGCCATTTTCAGCAGGCAGGAGGCATGAAGAGTGAAGGCAACTTTCCTCATCCCTTTGAATTTTATATGGCTGCACAACATTTTTTTGGCCCAGGGCACCTACAATTACAACCGCTTTTGTCAAGATATTTCTGTTTCTTATTGAAACCTTTCTTCCATTTTTTTGTCTTTTATTTGAATATTAAGTTTATTGTTCATTTAATGCATTATTCACTTAACATTGTTGTTATTATCATCATTATTATTCTGTTAGTTTGTTTTGTATTTAAAAACCTATTATGGTATTGCCAGGAATTTTTTTTCTTTGTTCCCCCCTCCGACCCCCCCCCCCCCCCCCCCCCAAAAAAAAAGGGTTCTTCTGTGCCACGTGCAATATTCTGCATCCGGATATTCCATTTTGGGGTACACAAACCAATAATTAGTAAAGTCACAATACACTGACCGTACATTTAAGCTTACCTTCACCTAAACCGTTGTTGTATATATAGTACATAACAAAACTTGTTGTCGTATCCAACTCATGCCAGGAGCCCATCATGCTCATGCTCCTGCTCCTGCTCATGCTGATTTTACATCTGGTACGAACAAAAAACTTCCAGGTCTGTTTTCCGAAGACATGTCTAAGGGACTAGTCAGAAATTACAGGAGCGGATCCAGGATTTTTTTTAGGAGGGGGTGCACTTGTCTCTTGCTCTACTTTAACACCAATAGCCTGTGAAAACATCCGTTTCTCCTCTCTCTTCGCCGATGTCCCCCGGCGGCAAAGAGTGAGGAGAAACGGATGTTTTCGCAGGCTACAACACCAATGAACCACATAGTTTTTTTTTTTGCAGAATACCAGTTGTATTAGAAAACCGCAGGTCATCTCGGGGGGGGGGGGGGGGGGGGGGTTTGCGCACCTCCTGCACCCTCCCCCTAGATCCGCCCCTGAATTAGCAGGGGGGAGGGGGGTGGAAACAGAGGGAGGGTCACAACTTTTTGAGACTGCAGAAAAGGGGGGAGTCATGAAAAATGGGCCGTTAAAAGGGGGAGGGTCATGCAAATATGTGTCCCTGATCATGTAGAGGTTCACCCACAGAAGAAAAAAGAAGTTCTTTATTTTGTAAAAAAAAACTTGGGAGAAAAAGGAGAGTCGGGTGATCAGCTGTCAGAATCAGAGTGGGACTCTTAATGCTCTCATCTAAAATCTATGTATATGGCATTACAAAGAACAGATTAGAAATATATTTTGATCTTTCATAATACCTACTGACTCACCCTAGTGTATTGCAAGCCCTAGATTTTATAATTTATACAAGAGGGGGAGGGTCATGATATTTTAGGCCAAGGTCAAGGGGAGGGTTAGCAAATTTCACTCCCATTGCAGGGATGGGTCACCTCATTTCCGAACCCAAATTTAAAATTTCCACCCCCTCCCCCCCCCTAATTTCTGACAAGTCCCTAAACAGCTACTGCAGTACGCCTACTCTTGTTTGGATTTTATTTTTCCCGCTCTTTCGGACGCGTTTGGTTAATGTTTCAGAGTATAGGACCGGCCGTCCAATTCCGGAGAGGTACTTGTCCTCTATCCCTTGTAGGGATAGGTCAGGGAACCCTAGTCTGCTTAGAGATGAGGAAGACAAAAATAATTTCCATTTTTGGCTTTGAGGGGGTATATTCGTTTATTTCAGCAGCACCTTGTCATAAGTCTGAAATCTATCTGTTTTAATATTTGTGAAGAAAAATAATCTGTCACCCCAAGTAGTTTTTCGCCTTCTTCCATTTAATATCAGTGGCGGGAGCCAGTAATATTTTTCGAAGTACGAATAAGTCAATGTTAAGTATACTCTTTCGGGAAAAGTATCAGGTCTATGCATAAGTCTAAGCTCTAGATATTCATATCTCCCTTTCAAATCGTAACTCGACTAACTCCGGTTGTTCAAGGTCACTGTGTTGTTATCGCCTCATCATAAATCTTTACTTAATTGGACTAGACATTCGACCAGATGAGATTCGCAAACCCTTGTTAGTCAAAAGAAACTGAATTAATTTTTGAATAACTTTTATGAGGGGCGGGGGGGGGAGAGCATCCATTAGATTAGGTTTAATACGACCTTATCATTGTCACTTTGGGTTTGGCCCCTCACTGTTAAATTGGGTTGAACTATTTTACTGCAATACCGAAAGCTGTATACTAAACAATGGATGGGCAAGCAATTTCTTTGAGTTAAGTAGAGGTGTTAGACAAAGCTGCCCCCTATCGCCTTATCTCTTCATACTGTCCGTAGAAATACTCGCTGAAGCTATTCGCAATAAGAAAGAAATAAAGGGCATCAAAATCTATAATACCGAAGTTAAAGTAAGTCAATATGCGGATGACACGACACTCATTTTAGATGGAACTGAAGAAACAGTAAGAGTGTCACTGTTACTGATCGAAGCATTTGGCAACATATCTGGCCTAAGCCTGAACAATGACAAAACAGAGGCCTTGTGGATAGGTTCTAAAAGAAACTGCAACCTGAAACTCTGTCCAGAAAAAAAATTTAAATGGCAAAAGGGAAAGGTCAAAGCACTAGGCGTGTGGCTCTCTACAGATCACCAGTTAACACTCTCTCTCAATTACAACGAGAAATTGGCAAAAATCCAAACTATCCTGGGATGCTGGAAATTTAGAAGACTTAGCTTGATAGGGAAAATAACAGTACTAAAAAGCCTTGTAGCATCCCAACTGGTCTATATACTCACACATTTGCAAAGGAATCACCAAGCAATAAAACAGATCAACAAGCTTTTTTTCCATTTCTTATGGAACGGCAAAAAGGATAAAATTAAACGCTCGATCATGATCAATGACTACCCTAAAGGAGTACTAAAAATGATTTATATTGCCTCTTTTAGCAAATCACTCAAGGCTACGTGGATTAAAAAGTATCTACATTCAGGAAACCGTGGCAAATGGAAAAACTTCTTTAATCTGGCGCTGGGAAAATACGGGGGAAGTATTTTTTTTCGAATTAGGAAATCTTAACAGAAAGGATATGGATAAGCTAAAGATAGAAGACCCTTTTATCAAAGAAATTGTAGAAATTTGGTCTGACACTTTCTTCGAGAGGAAAATAGTATCAAAAGATCATTTCCTATCTCTACCTCTGTTACAAAATTCATTAATAAGAATAAATAAAGCATCAATTTTCTGCAATAATTGGCTTAACAAGGGTATAACAAAAGTTAAACATCTAATGGACGTGTGGTGTTTTTGGCCAGCGGCCAATACACTTTGAGCATGCGCACTTATGCGCCATTCCGGAACGTAGTCCGTTCGAATCAAAGACATGACAGTGGCGACGAGGTAAAATTCAAGTAATTATGACCACTATTGGGAAGATAGAGAGTTTTGATGACACAAAAGAGAACTGGGAAACCTATGTGGAACGAGTAGAACAGTTTTTCTTGGCGAACGACATCGATGATGACCATAAAGTGCCAACTTTGTTGAGCTTGATCGGCGGGAAAACCTACACTCTGCTGAGGGATCTTCTTGCACCAGAGAAGCCAGCGACGAAGTCCTTTCAACAGATAGTTACCACTCTTCAGGAGCATTTGAGCCCAAAGCCCTTGGAAATTGCGGAACGATTTCGTTTCTACAAGAGAAACCAACATGAAGGAGAAAGCATTTTGTCTTACGTGGCCGAACTAAGGAAGCTTGCGACACACTGCAATTTTGGCGGGAATCTGAACGAAGCGCTACGAGATAGACTGGTCTGTGGACTTCGAAATATGCAGATCCAAAAGCGATTACTGTCAGAAGCCAAACTGAAGTATTCCAAAGCTGTGGAGATTGCTGTAGCAATGGAAACTGCCATCCGCGATGCTTCAGAATTACAAAGTGAGCTCAACCCCAATCCAGTCCCTCACGTTGACAAGTTGACTGAACACAACAAACCAACCCCAGCGAAACCGGCGACCAACCCCCCTTGCTACCGCTGTGGTGGAAACACACATATGACACACAATTGTTTTTACAAGGATCAGATCTGCCACCACTGTGGAAAACAGGGTCATATCCAGCGAGTTTGTCGTTCCAAACAGCAAGGCAAGCCTAAGCAAACAACCAAAACCCCAGAGGTACATGCTGTTGAGGTTGATGTTAATGTTGATGCATATGAAGACATATTAGCCACCTTCGAGTTACACAATGTGCGGAAACAGAGCAATGATATTATCTGGGTTGATTTGGATGTTGCTGGTAAACCACTTAAGATGGAACTGGACACAGGTTCGGCTGTGTCTATCATCTCATTTGACCTCTACCAGCAGAAATTTAACAGGCTTCCCCTGCACAAAACTGGACTGTCCTTGAAAACCTACACCGGGGAAAACATCATGCCAGTAGGAGTGCTCAAAGTACCCGTGGATTACCAAAACCAAAGAGAGGTGCTGGATCTGTATGTCGTCAAGAATAAGGGTCCTGTTCTAATGGGAAGAGATTGGCTACGTACCATACACCTTGACTGGTGTTCTATCAAGTCGCTGCAGGCTTCACTAGCTACCTCAAGTCCGAAAGAGCGTTTGGACGTTATGCTAGACAAGTTCTCTGATGTTTTTGAAAATAAACTGGGCACCTTTACATCAGCCAAAGCGAAGTTAACTCTTAAAGACGACAGCCAAGCCCGCTTTCTCAAGGCCAGACCGATGCCGTATGCTTTAAAGCCGAAGGTGGAGGAGGAACTGCGGAGACTCCAGAATGAAGGTATTCTCACTAAAGTGGAGTGGAGTGAATGGGCCACACCGATTGTGCCTGTCCCCAAGAAAGATGGTTCCGTCAGACTTTGTGGTGATTACAAGATCACAGTGAATCCAGAACTACAAGCAGAGCAGTACCCTCTTCCTCGCATTGAAGACATCTTTGCAAACCTTGCTGGTGGGCAGAAATTCTCAAAGATTGACCTCCGCCAAGCATATCACCAAATAGAGATGGAAGACGATTCAAAGAAATACCTCACAATCAACACCCATATGGGACTGTTCCAGTACAACCGACTAGTGTTTGGTATCACCTCTGCACCTGCTATCTGGCAGCGCACCATTGATCAAGTGTTAGAAGGGACGTCTGGAACAAGCTGTATCCTTGATGATATGATCATCACTGGAAAGAATGATGAGCAGCACCTTGCCAACCTAGAAGACGTTTTACGTCGCTTACAGGCTCATGGTTTAAGAGCAAACAAGACAAAGTGCGAGTTTTTCAAAGAGAAGATAACCTTCTGTGGACATGATATTGACAGTCATGGTCTCCACAAGTCACCAGAGAAAGTGGAAGCAGTTTTGAAAGCGCCTCGCCCAAGCAATGTAGCTGAACTGAGGTCGTTCCTGGGGTTAGTTAATTACTACAACAGATTCTTACCCAATCTGTCCACCGTGGTACACCCTTTGAACCAGTTGTTAGAGAACAACCATCAATGGAAATGGACGGAACAATGCGAAACCGCATTCTACAACGTGAAAGAAATGATCACCTCAGAGCAAGTATTAACACACTATGATCCCAGTCTGCCACTGAGGCTTGCTTGTGATGCATCCCCTGTGGGAATTGGTGCCGTGCTATCCCACGTGATGAATGATGGGACTGAGCGACCCATTGCTTTTGCTTCTAGGACACTAACAAAAACTGAGCAAGGGTACGCGCAAATTGACAAAGAAGCTTTGGCAATAATCTGG
>OZ037777.1:17803176-17820676 GCA_964035525.1 Porites cylindrica
AAGAATAAAAACAACAACAACAACAAAAAAAAAACACTGAAAATATCCAAACACTAGTAATAAGAACGTAACAATACACTAATAATAACTTTTAAATATTTGGGTAGGGACACCACAACAGCTAAAGCCAATTACTGCGGACCCCAAAAATAAAAAGATATAAAATTAGCAATTTAAATCACATGCAGCAGCTAATTTATTGGTCTAAAAACCTGGCTGTGTTACATTTTAAGCAAATACTTTTGAAGGTCCTTGGAGAGTCCGGGTCATAGTTTATTGCTAGAGCCCGCGAGTGCCTCGACGACATGCACCAGTTTATGGTTTTAGTATTGATATAAAATTATTAACATTGAAATTTATAGAGCACTGTTAAGTTAAATGTTATGAGTAGTTTTATAAATATGAAAAGAATGTTCTTCAAATAATATAAACAGAAATTAGATTAAAAAACCAAAAAACGTTAATTCACATCGATAGCTCCGGATTTCCTTATGTAATTATGGCTTGATAAGCAATGAAGAAATGCAGGCATAAAATCAAGAACTTGCCTTTTCAACTTCAATTTATTCCTGTCCTTGACAGATGCGCCAATCTGCTTTTTTTGCTGTAAAACCTTCTGTGTAGTTATATTCTGATAGGAAACCGCGTGCGTGTCAAAAGCTCGAGAATAGCCTCGGAGTTGGCAAATGCCCGGCCTCCGGGCGGTGCAAAATTTGCAAATGCCCCACTCCCGGGACTGACAAGACGAGCAAATACCCTGCAGTACCCCGGGGGGGGGGGAAGGGGGGGGGGGCTCGGCCCTACTGGAATTGACTGATGTATTATTTCTGCCTATTAAAAGGCCAGGTCTGAAAACGGGTGTGGAAAATGACATTTTTTAATCCCTCATGTCTGGAGAACTGGGCGGCACACGAAGAATTCCCAGGAGTACCCCTGGGCAACAGTGCTGGGGTCTCACAATGCTTATACTTGTTCGAAGGGTGCTATTATTAAAAACTGAACTTCTCCATCTCCAAGGGTATTTTCAATCTCATTTTATTGCTTACAAATGTTGCTGTTTCTTTACGACCTAAACGTCAGAGCTATTCAATTACACTGTAGTGAGTTTTGGTCAATGAACATCGCTTTTTAACCACCCTCCAACTTTAATTTCTCTAACTTGTTGTTTGACCAGCCGAGCGCTAGACCAAAATGCTGGAAACATCACCTTGCAGTGTACCTCAAAGTTTGCCCCATCCAGGAGCCGGCTCCTGCAGTGTACACATGCCTGGAAACGAGGCTATGGTCAGCTGAAGTGCTGAACTATCAAAGGAGGTGTCACAACACGCGCGAGGTAAGTGAGCTTGGTTGCTCTTTCTGGCCCTTTTTTCCGGAAAAACAAAAGTTTCATCACTTTTTTATTATTTCACGAAGAGTTGTTAGGTTGTGTTAGCGCTCATCTTGGCAGTGAAACGTCTCTAAAACGTCTTATAGCCCAACATAGAATAAACATCACGGAGCTGTTATCAAAATGGCAGCTGTAATTAAAGCTAATATTTGATACCCTTTGAGCTATTTAAGCTTCGACACGTTAGTAGTTATTAGTCAAAAGAAATATTAGTTAGAACAAACTTTGAAATTAGTTCCGACCAGAAGTTATTCGCTGAGTTATTCCTCTGTTTCCAGGCTAGGTGCATGTATTGAACTGCAGGGTATTCAGGATTGGAGGCCCCCCGAAAGTGTTCACATTTGGACACATGTTCGTTGATTCCATTCTTCTTCGTACAAACGGTCCAAGGTAGGCTATGATTTAATGGTGATTAAACCACATAAAAGCTTTTTTGAACGCTAAAGTGTAATAATTTGAGGTTGCGGTTCACGGAACGCCTCGCGCACGGTAAATTATGAAACAGTGAGTTTTTCATTTCCTAACACAGGGTTCCCAGTAGCAGTTTTAATTACTTTACCAGTCAATAATCGTTGCTTTTTTATGGACTTTATGTTATCCTGGGAAAATTAATCCCTAATTTTGATTTTTGAATAAAAAGTGTTCTTTTAAATAGGTATGAAGATAAGCACTTGAAAATGTTGCTGAAGAAAGTAACAATAATTGTTTCTCTATTGAATTTACTTATAATCTTATGAGTTAAGGAATGTTGTGTGGCTTAGCTAACTCCCTTGTGTAATTGAAATTCCCTTAAGGAACAATGTAACCTCTTTAAATCTTTCTGGGGAGGAAATGTAGATTGGCGGTGTTGCAGTGTCGCTTATTTATTTTGTGTGGTGTTGCATTGATGTTAAATTGTATGGTGTTTCTTATTTTAAACCTATGGTATTTGGTGAAACTAAACAACTCGATGACACTCTGTGGTGTTGTGGTGTATCATTTGGCTGTAGTTACTAAAATGAGGAACCAGGCAAACAAGCCAAAATGACCAAAACAATGCACAACAACCCAAAATGATAAAAAATGATCAAAACTAATTGACAAATGATCCGTAACAAGCCAAAACAAGTTCTTCCCTCCTAGGAACGTCAGGTAAAATATTTAAGACAAAATCAGGAAATTGAGTAATTTTATTTTTCAGTGGACAAACACCTTGTATTGGAGTAATTTAAACAATACCGTATTCTTTTTTACAATTTTCAAGGGCTATAGATATAATTTATTATCTGTAATAACACCAAAGACTATTTCTCATGGGAGCCCAAGAAAATAAATGTCAAATTTCACAACAATTATTGTGAAAACACAGGTAGAAGAAAGATTCTACTACGAAATTTTGTGCATTCTTTAGAGTTTGATACAGTTGCCCATAATTATATGCAACGCACAAATATTTTTTTCCAGTGCACAACATACTTTATTCAGTGCACAAATGTATTTCTGAGTGCACAAATCTATTTCTCAGTGCACAAATTAATTTTTCAGTCCACAAATCTATTTCTCAGTGCACAAATATATTTTTCAGTGCACAAATGTAATTCTCAGTGCACAAATGTATTTAGTGTAAAAGGAGAAATTTTACATCTGTTGTTCAGGGTTTTCCTTTATGGCAGGTGACTGCCAATTTTCGCCACCTATGAACAACTCAGACACAGGCAATTGCGCGATAAAGAATCCTTGCTCTCAATAACTTTCAGTCTTAAAACAAATTAGATGGCCTAGATCGTTTCACCTTTGGCACCCCATTGGCAATTAACATATCGACTAATCTCCGCCTGCTTTGCTCAAGTCGACTGCTGCTTCATTTGAAAAGGAAAACCCGGGTTGTTGCCATAGTAGCATGACCTGCTTGTTAAGAAGCTCACTACCAGTACCAAAAAAGGGGGAAAAATGTAAAATGGAAAAGATTTAAAATCCTGAGTTTAAAACTTGACATAAGAGATGACATGATATACTGTTTACAAAAATCAGCATTGGGACAAAGAGCTTATCCCAGTTCCCCAGGTCACGCTTTGCCTGTGGAGTGCTACTCAATGACCGAGTTACATGTACATGCACTGCCCCTCCCCAGTCAAGCATTAATCTGATAGTATCTATCGGTGTTACTTGAATTCCAATTGTCTGCCTGCTCTAGGCCAGGATATTAATTTTGTCCATTTTATTTCATTTCAAAGTTCTATATATGTTTAGTAACTTCTTGACTTCTGCCTACACTACTCCTACAATGTAAGCCCCCCCACCCATCACCCTTGTGACTTGACAATTTGCCAAGTACATTAAAAGTGAAAGTGGTGCCTTGCCTGAGAACAAAACGTAGTGACCCTGCCCAGGGCTTAAACTCATACAATCCTGAGTTCAGTTTGCTACAGAGAAGAGTTCTGTATATGTAATTTTAAAATATTTATATTTATTCTATTTTTTCTGACACCTCTGTATAATTAATGTTTGTGAGAGTTTGAACTAAAACTGATTTGAATTGAGTTTGCTAGCCATTAGGCCACTGTGGTTCTCATTGACTTTGTGAGTGTCATACATACATAACTTTATTAATTTTGGTAAAGCAGGTCAAAAGAGAAAAAGCAACTTTACAGCTGATGTGGACCTACTATAATAATATTTACAATAAAGTAAACATTTTAAAATAAAATAACTTTGTTATGAATGCATTATACCTATTAAATAATCATAGATTTTAATATTCTAGTCGTCTACAAATAATAAGTTTAGAGTTACCGGGAATATGCATTAAGAGTTACACTCCACATGCGCGTTACTGATTTTGAACTTTCTTGAACATGTACACTATTAAACAGGTGCATGCAAAAGCATTCAAAAGGAACAACTTACAGAAAGTCCGTGGCCACGAACGATAGGTCTGCAGTGGAAATTATGTCTTCATTCTGTTTTGGAATCAAAGGCATTAATTCCGGGACTGCTGAATTATCCATTTCAGGTAAGCTTAAACTTATGTTATCAGAGTTAATATCATGTTCAAGCTCTGATCATTCGATAATTTCCACCTCTGATGCAGTGCTGTCACTTTCCCCGATGTCTTTCCTCTCAATTGGGCTCAGGTACAAGTTAATCCTGGAGTACAGTCTCCCCAGCCAATCTTTGTAATCGCTAAGAACGAACTCGTCCGAAGTTCCCGGTATCTTCTTCGCTATTCGTGAGTCCGGATGTGCGAGGACATATCCTCTGTGCATAGTCTGTGAAAACTTGTGATCGAAGTCTTCCCTTTTTTTCAACGCTGCTTCTAAAACCTCATCGTACCTGGCGTCAGTTTTTATTTTGAGAGGAAGCGAGCTGCCTCTAACAGGCTTTAAAATTTCTCCCTCCTCCTTGGTGACATATTCCATCAAAGCAATGTTGATGATTGCTTCCTTTTCGGTCATCGCCGATGAATGCTTGGAAGACTTTGGTTTAAGGTATTCCTGGAGGCTAAATTAACGAAATTTGGGCTATGTTTGGCTGTGTATTTCAGGAGAATAAAAGACGGTAGCTAGGCCACATTACGGCCAGTTGTTGGTCAATCCTCACAGTTTCGAAAAAAATATTCCAGGGGGAGTCTTCTGCTAAGGAATGCATGGAATTCGGGAAGATATGGGGCGTGGTCAGGTCCCCTTCAAATCACCTCAAGGCTCAAAACTGAAACGGGATTTATTATTTCACGATAACATTAGGTATGCAAAAAATATAAGCAAAAACGTAACTTTTCACCGCAGTGCGCATTCTCATTTTGAATTGTCGTATTTTTATGAACAAAAATAAAAATTTTTACCTTGATGAAATTTGAGAATCCTTAACTCGGGAAATATTTTGCTCCAGAGTGCGCACTGCGGTGTAAATTTTCCTTTTTCTATTTACTTCTGCCCTGCCAAGTTTGAAACCCTGACGATTTATTGTTAAGTAGCAAGATCGAAAACATAGTTCCCCATATTGGTGTATTCGGCTGTTGTAGTTGTACATCGGCCATAAATTGCAGAAAATTTCTCATTTCCCCTTGCTTCATGCTTACTTCGATGGCAGCCATGTTTGCTGTGTCCACAGTAAGTATTTGCAACGGTCAAACACAAAATATTCCCCCCATATACGGTAAAGTTGCCCATTTTTGTTTATCTATTTTTCCCGGGAAACCAATGAGAGGGCGGCATGACGCCCTCACCTAGCAACGACACCTCGCTAGCCATAATTGCTGCATGTTGACAGCTAGACGCCATTCGCTAACCTTTGTTCGACAACTCGTTCGGTAGACGATTTTGAGAGGAAATATCACACAGATTTATACATATAGAAATTTATTTATCATAAAAGAGTTATATATAGAGAGAGTTTTATTTATCAAAGAAAGAATTATATCTATCGATGGCCAGTGGCGATCAGAAAGACTGGTCAAGAAGTCGTCACGAAGTTAGTGGTTCGGGAAGCGCTTCAAGAATTCGCCTGAACACTGGACTGCTTGAAGAAGCTGGATGGAAAATCTTGTCTCGGGAATCTGGAAATCGAGTACACTTAACGTACGTGTATCCAGAGGGTAAGAAATTCAAGAGTTCGAAAGATGTAGAACGGAAACTAGAGGCTGAGGGAATACTCGATCAATTTGTGAAGGAGAATATCTCTGAAGTGGCAAGCAACGTGTCGTCCACAAGCAAAGATTGCGTTGAAGATTCTGATGAAGATTACAAACCACCACTGAAAAAAACAACTACTGAAGGTCATGTCAAATCTAGGTGAGTATTTTCTCTGGTCGCTTGTAGTAATGTTCCGTTTTCCTTTACATAAAATTCAAAAATTTGAAGTGATATTTTAATATTTCATGATTTATATTTTATTTTGGCAAATTGCGAACTCTTTCGTCACATGGAAAAAAAGCTTATTTTTTAATTTTTTGTTTTGTCTGCAGTTTGATCATTCCAGAGGGATTGTTTGTGGACACAACCTCCTCCATATTACAGCTTGTCAGAGATTTCAACAACGTTTTCTGTTGCCCTTCATACAATCGGAGGTGTGAAGGTGTGTATGAATTAGGAAATTTATACTCTAGTGTCCTCAAGGAAGTACTCACTCAGTCCTATTACCATTATAAATCGTAGCACTAATCTCTTGTTGTGTGATTCAAGCTTACCATGTCATGCAAATTGCTCAACCGCCTTTTGTTTTCTGTTTTCAATGACATCCTGACTGTTATGAAAAATTTACCCTCTGGACTGAAAACTGTTCTTGATTGTAAAATTTTTATGTGATTTTTTGTCATAGGAAAGCTTGTGCTAACTGCATGTGAAAAGAAGGGATTTGGAGGGGCTATGATGTTTACATTCAAGTGTTGTGGGTGCTGGACCACAGAGATAGACTACAAGAGCAGCCAACTTGCCCAGAATTCACGGAGGCAAATAGTATCCTTGGCCCTCTCTTTAGCATTTTTCATAAGTGGGCATGGGTATGCTAGTTATAGGAAAACCCTCAGGAGAGGTTTGGGGTTGGGTGTTACCTCAGAAAAACCCTTTTTGGAAGTTATCGACCTTGCACTTCCTCATATTAAAGATATGCTTGATGAGATGTGTGATGATGCCAAGCATCAAATGAAACAGCTCTCATCTGATCAAATAGGCAGCTGGTCCAGAGCTGTAACATGCTGTGATGGTTGCTGGCTAATAAGGGGGCACTTTAGTCAAAATTGCACCTTCATGATCAAAAACTACATCACAAGTGCCCTTCTCTATTATGGTCATTTGTCAATGCGAGGTGCAGATAGAATTTGTGATGAAGACTTGTGGGAAGGCACTGCCAAGTCAGCTGAAGGTCATTTGAGCCAAAAGCTTTGGGCCCAGGCCAAAGAGGAAGGCATGAAAGTTGAAATTAATTGGCAGGATGCAGACTCTTCATCTGCTAAAGGGTTTAGGTATTCATTTTCCAATGAACAGGAGTCAAGGGTGATGTTATGTGGGGGTCATGTGGGTTGGGCACATGGAAAGAAGTTGGAAGAAATTAAAGGGATGTCAACGTTCACCCCCGCATTAATTTATAGCCTTACATAAATCTAAATTTCCTGCTTTTGAATCAGTGAAATGCTCTTGTGCAGGCAAAAAACATACCTTTGTTGCGACAAGGAACAAACCTGTTTGTGGTTGTATTGGACCTGGATTCATTCAGAATGCCAAGCGTAATCACTACTGTGCACTAGTTCAGGCTGGTTGTAGCCCCGAGAAGTACAGAGACACAATGTTGGTACTTGGCAAATACCACAGCAGGGATATTCATGAATGGGAAGGGGGTTCTTGCTCCTTCCACCCATTAGTAAAGTGTTCGTGCAAGGAATGTGTTGAGGATGAAAATGGGTTTTACCCTGATATGAAATGCCAAGGACAGCCATATCGCTCTGCTCACCCCCTGAAATGTCAATTTCATGGGTTAGCCTATGAGATAGAGTGTGCTGAGAGGGCAAAAAATGCAAAAAGTGTCATTGACCCAGAATTAGGTAAAGGGCACTCCAACCTTCCTGAGGCAACATTTAGTGTACTAACTAAATTTAGGGCCAAGGATACTAATTTGCATCAAAAACATTATCAAGCCTCCACAAATCTGGGCCTTATTCAAAGTAATATGTCCTGGCTGTTCAAAGAGAAGGGGGCTCAGTACCACTGGATCGTGGATTTGTATTCACGGATGGGACTCCCAATTCTTAGCGGAATACAAGAAATGGTAAGTTATTACAAAAAAAAATAGATTTTAATTGCAGAAGTTAAAAGTTTAGAGGTGGTGGGCAGTTTAAAACATTTTAGGTTTCATTGGCTTTTGTGTCTTTAGTATGTTCAGCATCACGTTTTGTGTATTTCTCCTGACGGACTAAATTTTATGGAATAATATTTTTTGCCCCCTTTTACAATACTTGGTTTTTTTGCTTTTCTAGTGTCAACATGACAATGAAGAAAGAATGAAAAGGCTGGAACGATACAAGACAGACGCTGAGAAACGGAAGAGAGTGCAAAGGAAAAAACAACGTGCTGATGAGCAAGAACTAAGGTTAGTAATAACAGTTTCTCTGATCACTAATGAAGCACATACTCTGTACCTCATGTCCACATTTTAAAATCTTACCTTGTCTCCCTTTTCTAGTAAAAAAATTCTTGCATGCTTTGGCTGACTAAGGTGAGCAGAAGTTTATTTGTTCAAAAAGAATGTAACATCAAAGATCTGAAAGCTTGCACCGTGGTAACCCAGACGGTAACCAAAAACTGTGTTGTCATTACCCAATTTGCAGAGCCCGACACCCCAAGATCTACCAGGGTACCACCTTGTACAAGTAATTACTTTGTTTTCTTCCATTACTTGGTACTACTGATTTTTACAGGGCTGTCACTAAGATTCCATGTTATTGTTTAGGACCAGTAGTAGGCATGATTTTGCATAGCTTTTGGTTCTGATTTTCTTTTGTTCTCATGAGAATATGCGGAGGTCAGGCCAAAAGTAGACGACAATCCTGGCCCTTAGCGAGAGACCTAAAGATGTTGATGCTTGTTGACCAGTATAGCCTAGGATAAGCACCAACATATTAATTCCACAAATAGGGTGGTCTCTCTTTTAGAGATCCTGCATGAGTAAAAAACCAGGGCTGTTATTTCACAGGTGGTAACACAATCCTTTTATGTTTAAGGAAAAAGTATGTGAAGAGATGTAAGATTAGACATTTGATGGAGAGGAGGAGGAAGGGGAGGGCATTTCAGAAGAAGAAGCTCTTCAAATTGCACAAGATGCTGTTAGTGAAGGGGCCGCAGATGGGTGTCGCACCATGCCAGAGACATCAGTACTGGATGTTGCAGCTGCCCCGGAAAACTCTGCGGTCACTTTAGGCGGAAAGAACTGTAAATGGTGTGGGAGTTCTACCCACAGTAGGAAAAGCCACAAGGACTGCCCCCATAACCCAAAAAATACCTCAAGTTCTAGTTGAGAACTATTCTTCAAGTTTTGTTTTGATTTGATAGCCGTGTAAATATTATAATTAAGAGATATTCAAAACTGTAGCAATTTTCAAAAGAAAGAAACTTGGAATTGCCATGATTTTACGCACATTTTTCTGCCTTTGAGACCATTGACAGTGACTGCTTGTGTGGTATTTGGAATTGTTTGATTGGCCATGTGAATACCTTAGGTTTTGTTTGATGACACTCAATTGAAAAGTGCTCTCTTATCAGAACATGCGACAAATTAGTTGGAAAGTAACAAAAGAGATGACACTTTCCCTTAACAATAGTATTGTTAGAATAATAGTAAAATAGACAAGTTGAAAGTTTGAAATATATTTATTTGTGATCTTATTGACATTTTTCCTCATTTCATAATCAAACCAAAAAGTCTATAAATCAATCAATACATTGCACATTGTTAAAAAAATACTTCAGCTAGAAATAATAGAATAGCTATTTTTTTCATTTTGATTTGTGCCATATTTATACTCGTCATTTTCAGACGAATAATCAAAAATTCAGAATTAAATAATTACATTTTACATATCTAACTTATTTTTCCTCCTTTCCATATTATAAATAAAAAACACAAATAAACCAATTACACTATTTTACATTCTTGTAAAAACTAGTAACAATAAAATAGAAATGGTAAAATAGTTATTGTTTACATTTGAATATTTTTACATTTTGAACATTTTCATAAGAATCAAAAATTGAGAAAAAGGATAATTATTATTACATTTTTAATCAAATATTTTATGCACCCTCTTCTTTATTTATCACCTGGCCATTTGGCCTCATGCAGGTCAGACATGGTGACCTTGTAGACCTGAAATGCAAAATAGATGAAATAAGATAAACATTTAGGGGATTAGGTAATGCTTGCACTCAGGGATGGGCCTCCAAAAGTTCTTATAAAGTTCTTAACAATTTGGAAAAATATATAATGAAACATACATCAGTTGAGTGCTTTTGGGAAAATATTACAAAAACTTAGAACTGACTATTCAACGTTAGTGGCTTCCCTTTTAGCAGAGTCTACTTGTCAGACTTGTAATATAATTGAGATGAAGAACTACAACAAAACCGGAGTCTCGGCTAGCAGGAAAGATTGGGGAGAGTGGGGTTCGGCTATATTTATAACAACAGTAACAATAACAATAATAAGCATGATAATGCAAAACTCCTACCGCAGAGGTTTCGGGATTGGGATAATCTCTCAAGTCCCCACTTAGTCTTTCCCTGATGGCTGCCTTCAGGCACTCAGGGTAGACGTAAGTCGGGAGTGCTTTGCCTCTAAATTGGCCCTCTCCAGCTTTGTTTCCAAACTGTCAATAAAAGAGAAAAATGATTGAGGAGAGGACTTTGAAAACGATTTAGCACGGATAAACACGAAATAGAGGTCAATGACACCCAAAACAATTGTTGATGTGAAGAGAAAATCCTCATAACTAATGTCCTCTAACTGATACTGTGCTCTGTGATAAAGTGCGTCGTTCTCTCGACCAATCAGAAGCAGAACTAAAACAATCGCAACTTAGACATTTGCGTTCTCTCGCGATTATTTACCTTACGTTCTCGTTAGCGGTTGTGAAATTTACACTTGTCCTAATTGGACGTGTGATTACCTTTTTTGGTTTGGTTTTACGACACTCCATCGTCAGAGTGGCGTACTGCGTACGCTCGCAACAGAATCAAAATTCATCAAAAGAGTATTGTGCGCTTGATGCAATTTGCTTCGGGGATGTGACTGCAATATAACAAGAAATTCATATCGGGAGTTGCCGCGCATCAAAGAACTCAAGGTAGTCGAACTTTAGGCTTATGTAAGCTTTACGATATACGCGATATGGTCTGTGAACGGAAAGAGCAGAGGAAAGCACAAGTATCTATCAGTGAACCCCTATACTAACAGAAGGAGGGTGAATGGAGAATAACATTTACTCGCTAAGAAAAAGCAGGGGAAATTCAAAATATAAATTAAAATCTCTAATAGAACTTACCCATAAAATACCAAAAATGCGGCAAAAGAACCGCTTCCTGGCAAGCTCGTCTCTTTCTTCGGCCTTTGTGGAGAAACCACGGACCAGCCGCGTAAGGCCCAAAGGACTTCCTTGAAAACTAATTGGGAAACAAATTTTGTTAACCAAACTAAAATTACGAATTTCAGAGAAAAATAATATTCACTGTACCAAGGAAATTTATTTACCCGTTCTCTCTGAGAGCTGTCTCCAACACGTGTATTGCTCGATCCGCCGCCATGGTCAAAGAGGGTCATTTGTATCGGATGACAAGGTTTTATGTCAGCGATCTGTCAACGAGACCATCCTTGGGGAATTCCAAAGCAAGATGATAGTGTTTTGGGCACAGTATGGTGTCTTACTTTTCCCGCTAAATCGGCCCTAGAAACGAAAATTCGCTCACCAATATCTCGGAAGAGTCTGGTTGTATCGACCTGAAACTTTGCATGCCAGTTTTTGTTGTCATTGTCTATTAGCTGGGAAAAAATTACGGCAATCCGAAAGAGTCACTTTAGCCTCCAGGAATACCTTAAAATGGCCTCGCCGTTCATCGGATTTCTTGGAGGCAAATTGCTCGTATGTTGGCAGCTTGGCCCTAAGTAAATCTGGCCTGGTTAATATAGAACTGGAAGCACGTTTTCGGGAGTTGATAGCAGCAGTCTCCCGACCGACGTTCTCCACACGTGAAATGCAATCTGGGTCATTATTACTTTTAAGGCTCCCGCCACAACTAGGACAGAATGAAAAGGAAATTTGCACTTGAGCGCCACAGCAAGAACAAAACATGCTTTCCAGTGTGGAATTGAAATATTCTCGAAGGCCGATCGATTTGCAAGGCAAATAACAAGAGCAAAATGTCCCAACTGAGCAACAGAAATGCACGGGAAAGCATGTAACCAGGCACTGAGAAATATAATTGTGCACTGAGAAATACATTTGTGCACTTAGAAAAAGATTTGTGCACTGAGAAATACATTTGTGCACTGAGAAATATATTTGTGCACTGAGAAATACATTTGTGCACTGAGAAATACATTTGTGCACTGAAAATACATTTGTGCACTGAAAATACATTTGTTCTGTGAAAATACAATTGTGCACTGAGAATCACATTTGTGCACTGAAAAATACATTTGTGCGCTGAGAAATAGATTTGTGCACTGAAAAATTAATTTTTGCACTGAGAAATTAATTTGTACACTGAGAAATAGATTTGTGCACTCAGAAATACATTTGTGCACTGAATAAATGTATGTTACACTGGAAAAAATATTTGTGCATTGCATATACAGGGATGTTGCTAAGAAAAAGTTCAGCCGGTTGAGATATCCATTGAGCCGGCTGACACTAGAAGGCGCAGCCGACACCTGGGGAGGGTATGGGAGGGTATGGGAGGGGGTGGGCCCCTCCCATTGGGGGGGTCCGGGGGGCCTCCCCCGGGAAATTTTGAAAATTTGAGTTCCATTTGGTGCCCTCTGGTGCATTCTGGGGACTCTTTTAATGCAGTAAACATACATTAATTTAGTACCACAAAAGTGAAAACTGCAGGTGTTGTGGTGGCAAAATATATACATTTGCCATACCATACTGACCTCAGGTTTAATATGATATAAATTCAAGATACACATATACAGTTGATCAAAGTTTGACACAAAAAACAGGTTAAATTTCTTATATTCATATTAACATATATGAATGACTTATTGATATCTTGATATAAATTCCATTCTGGCACTTATATTAAATCATTCATCGTCTGAAAAAAAGTCACTGTTATAGTCTGAATCACTGTCGTCACTGGGGGTAGGTTCATCAGATCGTAAGTGAAACAGTTTTAGAGCCTCGTCAGCTAGCTGTTCCTCCACTTCCTCCACTTCTTGATGTTCAATTTCGAAGACTTCCTCCTGTTCCTCGTCTTCGTGTGTACCTGCTTCAGGTGTACCAGGTTCATTGTCTACACCTATATGTGCATCTTGTCTGTCTTTGGGCATCATTGTTCGTGGGAGACGCGTACGGCTTTTTGCAGACAACCATCTAGAAAACAGACAATAATAATTTATATAGAATGAGAAGTTTTAAGAATGTGTTTGTAGATAGGTCGTTTCTACATTTTCTTTACTGTTACTTAACCAACAAAGTGTTTGTTTTCTATTGTATTGTAGCAACAAGTGTTTGTTTTCTATTATATTATAACACATATTTTACAAAAACTAATTCCTGCCAGGTACCTCTGGACAGAAGCTTTGATTAGATCCTCCGCATCTTCAGAGAATGGCTCTGGTCCATTTATGCTGATCAGCATAAGGGAATTGAGCATTTTTTGGCTCAACCGACTCCTCAGGCGGGTCTTCAAACGCTTTAGGCAGCTGACACCCCTATATGGAAATATAGTATAATAAATTCACTTTTAGAGTGCTTATTTCCATAATAGCAGCATTCAGAACAGTTCAATATACATTACCTTTCAGGCCAGGCATTTGAAACTGGCAGTGCAAGTCCCACCTCTGCAAGATGACTTAGCAAAGGGAAGATGTCTTTGAGCCTGACTATCTTCTTCATGCATGAATCTGAAAACAAATAATACAACAAAGAGGTTGATTGGCCATCCTATGCAGACACAGACAGTTTTTATTGCATTTTATTGGAGAAGCGAACAAGCAACACTGTGCTTATACAATACTAGTAATTTCTTTTAGGTTTTAGAGTGAAATACGGAAAGGACGTAAAATACATTTTTTTTACCTATGGTCAAAAGGTCTGTTTTCTTCCAACTGTCATAGTTATACTTGATCTTCTGCCATTCTGACTCCAGTTCGTTGTGATCAAGCTACAAACAAAAACAAGGTAATGATGTTATTTCAGTGTTAGTTTAACAACGGACAAAACAGTAAGTCGCTCGGTTCACGTTTCAATCGATACTTCAATTAATAGAGATACAAACTTACGCCAAAGTGTTGTGACAACTGCTTTATGTTGTCTTTTCCATAATCTTGGAAAGAGGGGTCGTCCCGATTTGGGAGATCTTCAACGTGGAAGATGGAGAAGGCCGCCACAACTGGAAGTTTCTCGAACCTCTTCTCCAGGTTTGCTACCAAGGCATCAATATACTTATTGAGGAATCCCTCAGCCCATTCATAGGTGCGGTCGTCAATTATGACATCTTGTGCAATGGGGGATAATCGTCCTAAGAAGTAAATTTGAGAGTACAGCACACATGAGTTAATAATTCCGGTACTATAGAAAGTAAAATAAATAAGAAAATTTGATCAAAACAATTCAATGTTTTAAACCTTAAATAATTTACCTTCAAGTGTTAGATCTGTTTTGAGTTTTTGGAGCATTTGTCCTGTTTTCAGCTCTTCCAGGGCGTCCTTAGTGCACTGGAGGGCAGGCTCAATGTGGCCAAAATTCACTTTGCCTTTTTGAAAAGCCATTGACAAGTAAGCCAGGTGAGGCAGAACACTATGCAGGATGTACAACGCTGCAATAAATTTGGCATTTTTGATGTTCTGGAGCAGACCATAGGCCATAGCATCAGACTCAGGTAAGCTACTGAGGGCTAGCATCACAGCTGGAAGATCTTCAAAAAACGAAGCAACAGAATTGTTGAAAGACAACCATCTTGTCTTGCAAGCTTTCTTCAGCTTTTTGAAGACATTCTTCTTCGATTTTCTGTTGAGGCCAATGCTGTGAAGCTGCATCTGGGTCTTCATGTATGCCTTGGTGCGCTTGGATGAGTTTTCCATGCTTTGCCACAGCTGTCGAATTATGGTTGCCATGTGATCAACGTACTTCAAATCTTGATCAGCATCAACACAAGCCAGTGCCAGCTTATGACAAACGCAGTGGATGTTAATCATTTGCGGACAATCGCGCTTGAGCTTTGCTGCCAGCCCCTCTCTTTTTCCAACCATCACACTTGCCCCATCAGTACAGAGCCCAGTCAGCTTTTTAAGCCCAATGGCCTTGAACTGGTCGACGACGATGTCGTACAGTGCTTGGCTGTTGGCAGAATCACTTTTTTTTAAGGCATCCTCGGCAAATAGAAACTTAACCTCCACATTTTGCAGGCCATGATTGTAAAACTGCACAAAACCAATAAACTGCTCAATGACACTCACATCCATGGCATCATCGCAAAGAAGGCCGACAGCTGAGGACTTGTTGATGAGAGCTACAATACGTTCTCGTAGCTCATCTCCAATCGAGTGAAATATCTCAATGGTTGACTGTTGGGACCTGTGCATAAAAAATTTCATGGTGTGGTTTCCAGCACGCTCAAGAAGAGTCAGCAGGGATGGGAACTTCTTATTTGCCACCTCTTCTTTTGCGAGCCAGTATGCTGAAAGAAACGCGTTCTTCAGGATGGTGTCTTGGGCTTGATCTTTTTGCACAGATAATTTGTGGAATTGCGAGACTCGCTGTGTGTGCTCAACCTGCACTGAAGATTTATGGCTTGCACTAGAAAGATGGTCCCCCAGGGTACCTGGCCGCATACGCACAGACGGTTTCTCGCAGAAGGGGGCGAGTCGAGCCTCCCCTTGCATGTGCTTCATGCACAAAAGGCAGAACATTCCCCTGTCTTCAGTGTAAATAAGCCACCAAAGGCCAGCATCTAAATCAAAAGCGCTATTGATGTTTTTAGATTTTCCGTCATTTTTCGCTTTAAGGGATATCCACTCGTGCTTAAATTTGCCAGCATTCAAGTTACAGTGTCCCGGCTTTTCCAAGCACAAATCATGATGATGCACCTTCTTGATATCATCATTCGGGAACATCTTGCCTACAATGTCCTTAACTTAACGGCTGCAATTGATCGAAGGTGACTCTGAACGGGGAATTGAATTACTACTAGTTGACAACATCAAATGCTGTGAGGTGGGTGGTGTTGCAACATAAATGGATGACCCTTTAGCACCGGAAGTCGAGGTCACAGGCGCAGAAGACACAATAGGCGGCGTAATAGTAGGCTCCTCCGCTACTTGAGGAACAGCAACTGCTGGATTGCCATTGCCTAAAGAACAAGGTCATCTTACTATTTGTATGCTTTCATTCTTTCCCAAAAAGGAAAATAAAACAATATAGACCGTCTTAATAGCGCTTATAAAAAGAAAGCGCACTAGCGCTTTAAACTTGCGAAACTGTTGTCAGGTAACATATTTAGAAAACCTGCATGTTCTAATTTTACTGTAATTACCTTGCTGCCTTGAACCAAAAAATCCTCTTATATCAGCTTGATCGCGTTTTCTTTTTCGTGGATTTTCCCCTGATGATGCCATGATAAATCGATGATTAAATCTTGAGAGCAGAAACAACGGTGGAAGAACGTAAATTTTCGCAATTGTCGGGAACCTGCGGAAGCATTGAGCAATCTCGTTCGCGCTCTTCCGGTAAAGGGACCTTGTAACGAGATTTCGTTCCCAGTTTTACCGCGACTCCTTGCATGCGGGGTTACTAAGCTTCGTGTTGACAAAATGGAGGATTCAAGAAACGGGAGAGAGACGAGACAGACGCAGTAGTTTGTGCTCAAAACACAACTTTATTTGAATTGTTATACCTTTAATAATATGATAGAGTATTTATTTTACGATTTGATACCTTTTTGAACGATATTGCTTGATATCGATCGACAGAAACCGTGGAACTCAAGAGCCGTCACGCGTTGTTCTTTAGTCGGGCGATCGCCGGCCAAATTTCAGCCGGCGATCGCCCCTTTCTCAGCCGGCGAATTTCGCCGGCAGCCGGCGCTTAGCGACATCCTGCATATATGGGCCACCGTAGTTTGAGGTCTGCAAGATAATCTCTCTTAAAATTGGGCTTGTTTCTTCAGTTCCGCGATGGAACATGATACGCGTGACTGCAACTGCCATGATGAAAAATTGCATGCGATGTTAATTTCAAAAGCGGACTGTACTGCAGGAGACAAAATATTGTTTCCAAAGCTCTTGGACGTTTCGGAAGTTTTCTGAAACTTTACATGTCTGTTCAAATTGAAACTTTTATGCACACAATCACGTCTCATAAAAAGCAGAGGGCAAAATATCAAACGGAGATGCTATCGCGTATCGCAAAAACAGCTATTCTAGTCA
>OZ037777.1:17825676-17828176 GCA_964035525.1 Porites cylindrica
GCAAACGAATTAATTGCTCTTCTGCAAACATTCTCCGACTTGGTTTGTAGTCAAGGTAATCCATCTCGTAGGTGTTGGCTGATTAGTTTCTTGTTTGGGTGTATCATAAATAGATGTGTGGTGACACTTGTGGCATTGTTGAGAGGCAGATTTGCTGGGACAATAGACGGTGCAAGAGTGATTTTCTCTTATACTTAATTCTGTGTGCTCGACCTCATAACCTTGCAGTATTGTGTGTTTGAAATTGTGGTTTTAGCAAAACCTTTTAAAAAAGAAAGAGTAATTAAAATAAATAAATAAATAAATAAATAAAACACATGTATGAGCTGCCATTACAATATTGGCGAAATTTCACTAAAAAAAGCAGGTTTTTGAAATTTTTCTGTATTTTTGACCCATTCGGACGCAGACATCGAAATAGACACTACAATTAGAAAAACTGTGGATGGAGCATCCATATACATATGGAAATATCACAAAGTCCAAACCATTGTGGAGCAAGTGAGTATATAAATAACATTAACTTAATAGCAGCACACAAAATCAGCATGGGAAAGTTGGGACCTTGCAAAACTTTCAGAGGCAGTTCGATTGTGGTCCAGGAAGAATCCGGTGGATACGAACCAGCCCAAACGTGAGCAAGAACAACAAACGTCAAAACAGAACATATGCCAGCAGGCAAGAATTTACCACGTGCGTCGTGGTGCCGATTCAAAGCCCCGCTGTTGGCCTCACATATACTGCGGCGAAGATCACAAAGCTGTCGCATGTAAAAAAGTGACAGACGTCCCTGATCGCAGACAAATTCTCCTCAACAAATCAAGTAATTATTATTAATGATCTTGACAATGCTTTGTTTTTTTACCTGAAATTTGTCCAAGTAAATTTGGACTCATGCCATTGATGTGACCAGAAAAAAAATTTGATCCATTCGGCAGCTTTCGTTCTGTTGTTGCGTTCCATTTTTGATGCATATTCCGGGCAGCCGTGTAATAGCACGTTCGGTACTATGGAGTGTACTGCCAGAAGGAACAGGGGTTCCACTGAGTAAAATGCATCCAGCATCAATTCGTCCACGTGTTTGTCTCCGTGCAATTGTTGTAAGGCGCTGATTACGTCTTCCTAGGTATGTGGCGTTTGATCTGAGTTGTCCTTGTTGTCTAATCTCCATAGTGCCGGCACAATGTGTTCCAAAACAGACTCTATCTCATCAATGAAGCCATTTGTAAAGATCGTTCCCGGATAGAGTTGAATCAACTGTCAGTTCTTTTTCAATGTGGTGGCCATCTCTGACATGGCGATGTTAGGTCTTGTCAGCCACTCACAATTCCAATGGTGTATTCTGTTTAGGACAGCATCGTCTGATAGGTTTTGCAATGCCCTCCCATAATTGAGTAGAAAACTCCGTGGAAAGTGCTTATTGCGGTTGGTTTTAGAGGTTAGGGTTAGGGAAGAGCACTGTGACCCCACAACCTAGGCTATCGAATGTCCGGTATGCAAAATGTTTTACTAACCAATCTCCCTGAAAAGCCTGGCGATGGCGATATAAAAGACTTCTTAAGGGTGGTAACTATTTTGAAACACAAAATGCCTGAAATGGCTTTTGTCGGGGGTTGTATCTCGTTGAGTTTTTGCGATGGGAACTTGCTGCTATGGAAAGTTTATCTCATCATTTTTTCGTACCATTCACACCATCATAAGAACAGGTGTCGGCCACCCAAAAGAGCCAGTCTCCATAGTGGTGTGATTCCATCTGATTGAGCACCCTATAAGAAACAATGTATTAGATGGTGATCTATTTCTTGAAGAATTGCCTTTTGTATTATGAGGATAGCCATCATCCTCTTACCTCAACATATTCCTGCGTTTGGGATCAACCCTGCTCCTCTAATTGACAAGGGCAACTACCATCCCCTTCCCATCTTCTTAGGCCTGCCAACACAACTGAAATAATGTTATTGATTCACCTCGTCACTTGCAAAGTAGTGAGCTGCGAGGAGATCAATGTGCTCTTGTCCATACTCCACGAAGTCACTGCCATTCTCCTTAGGTGGTATGGCTGTCTTGTCAAACACCTACATTGCTGTTAGGACTTGGGCTGCATCTCTGAATCGTTTGCTGATGTTCTTAATCAAGGCATCCACGTACTTTCTAATAGACTTTCGAGATACTCATTTTCTCTGCTTCAGTACTTAATGTCAGTGAAAGCCAAGGATCCTCCTTCAGCTAAATCACTTTGTAGCCTCTTTATTGGAACCTTCTTTGTCGCAAGTGCCAGAAGCTTGTCCTTGCAGGCAGAGATGGATGGGTGTATGTGACCAAAGTTGATCGTACCTTGCTGGAAAACTTTAATAAGATCACTCAGGACTGGAAGAATGTCATGAAGGATACAGATGGTGCCCACTTTCTCTGCTTTCACCAGTTTCTTCAAAAGACCATAGCGAGATGGATCGGTCTTCAACTGGCATAATGTTTGGAGAATGGAGGGGAGGTCGGAACA
>OZ037777.1:17833176-17838176 GCA_964035525.1 Porites cylindrica
TCTAAGAAACGACTGTAGTAATCGATCACCACCAAAACACTCTCTCCTGTGGGTAGGGGTCCCAGCAGGTCTGCTCCACAATCCTGCCAAGGAGCACTTGGAGGAAGAACGCGGGACATCAGCTCAGGAGGGTTAAATCCAGAAGTGACCTGGCAGCCATGACAAACTTTACAAAATTTCTCAACTTCCTTGTCCATTCCCGGCCACCAAACTTTACTACGGAGCCGATACTTCGTCTTCACTATACCCTGGTGCCCTTCGTGTGCCAGCCGCACCACCCTGTTGCGCAGGAGCTTGGGAACCACAATCCTTGTGCTGCGAAGCAATAGCTCACCATAGACGCATAATTCGTCCTTGACTTGTGCATATGAGGAAAGTGTACACCGGTCCCAGTCCCCTGACCTCACGCAACTCTTTACTATCGTCAATTCTGCGTCAAAATAGGAAGCTTCTTCAATTTCTGTAGGTGATAGAGCAACGGGTATACAGCTTATAGCAATGGCTCTGACAAAGTCGTAGTCTTCTCCATGGTCCACTTGATCCAAGGAGTTCAAACGGGACAACGCGTCGGCTATATTTGTCTTCCCTGGGCGGTATACCACTTTAAAATCATACCCTTGTAGTCTTAAGACCCATCTCTCTATTCGGGCGCAAGGCTTTGAAGTGCGCGAGTAGACACGCTCTAAAGGCTTGTGATCTGTTTCCAACTCGAAGCTCTGTCCGGAAACGTACATGTTGAACCGTTCACACGCCCAAACCAAGGCAAGTGCCTCTTTCTCTGTTTGGCTGTAGCGTCGTTCCACGTCAGTTAGGCTCCTCGACGTGTAGGAGACAACTCTCCACATTCCCCCCTGCTGCTGGATGAGAACCGTTCCTAATCCAACTGGAGACGCATCGGCAATGATTCGCGTTCTGCAGCCAACCTTAAAATAAGCCAGTGTCTCTGCCTGGGTGATTAGACGCTTCAGTTCCTCAAAGGCTGTTTGCTGCTCTTGACCAATCCCGCTCTCGCACTTCTTCGCCTGGCACCCCGACCGTCTCTCTCCTTAACTCTGGCAATTTGGACCTAACCATCGTGCATAGTTTGGCCGGTCCATGGCAAAGAAATGCAGTGTCATTTCGGCTAAGGCTGACAGATATAAGTCCCAGTTTCCAGACCGTTCTGCTTTGATGAACTGCAAGAGAATATCTACCATTTCAATGTACTGTTCCCAGAATAAGAACGTCTTGGACGCAGCTCTCGTTTTTTCCTTGAAGGTCTTGAATAGGGTGCTTAGTTCGCGTAGATCGTCACCCAAGTTGGGCAACCGTCTCAGAAACATTACCTTGATCCTGTTGCAGGGCGTGAATGCCATCACTGATGCATTGTAAAACACATTCTTCTTCATTTAGGCTGACGTCATCGGCACTGCCATTCCACGAATGCTGACCACATCAGGCGAAACATAGCCTCCGAGACCAACTTGTGGGCCCTTACACCTCGATTGTAGGATTTACCTTTCATTAACGCTGCCGTGGTCCCCGCAGCATATACTCCAGATTCAATGAGAAGGTCATCAAGAACTGAGTCTAGATACTTCTTCCCGATCAAACCAGGGTAATTCAAGGCTACATGAAATCCACCTATCCTCATAATGACATTGGCGAATTCTTCAGGATATCGCCATTGGATCTGTTTCGCTTTCATGTAAATGAGAAGGTCAAATGTCACCACAGTGTCCTGTTGCCCCAGAGCAGATGTTAACTTCTGTGCATGCTTCAGGACTGTGTATATGGTACTATACTCGTTTGAGTTTCTGTCCATCATTGGACAGTATCCAATGTTGCTCTCGTAAGCCATCTCTGGGAATAGAATGGCATTGAAGCCACTCCAGCCTGGAACGGGTTGATTATCGCCGGGCTCTGAGGCTTGCTGTAAACTAGATGGATGAAGTCGCATCAAGCGCCAAACTTCATCACTCCGACTTGCATCGATAAAGGACTCCTTTCCATCTTCAAACAACTTATTCTCTACTTGATTCATGTATGCAGATACCGCGGGCCTTCATCCGTGAGCATAGCACTCCTGTATGTCATAAATACTGGACGTTGACTGCAAAGACCTTCGCTTGGTGGTGTGATCCACCAGTGGCGCTGGGGGTAGATCGGGACCAAATGCCTTTCTCTGATATACCACCATTGTGGTAGCATGGGTCATATTTTTGCCATCTAATGTCTCCTCGTTCAAATCGTTGTTGTCGGCGGCGATTTGAATAAAGGGACCGGGAGAAATGTTAGAAGGTATAACTGTTCCAAATTCATTAGCCTTCGCAAGCACCTCTAGCGCAGCACTGGTGTCGATAGCCTGCATCTCGTCGTAGGAGGAGCAGTGCCCCATTTTATTCAACAGTGTTATTAGACGTCGAGAAGATGTCAAGTGATGGACTGTAATGGCTAATCCCGCATGCTTTGGAGTCTTCACCCGCCCACTGGTTGAGCAGTGGATTATGTCCTGACAATTACTTAATATTTGATGCTCGTTTGAGGTGTTCGAACACTGAGAGGGGCAATTTGTTTTGCCAGGTTAACCGGTTACCAGAAAGCGAATCAACCAGTATAGGCTGTCAGGCACAACCTGTCGGGCAGCCTCTAGAGAAACTTGTTTCACATCCAGTGGTCTTGCTGTTATCCCAGAACATGTTGTCATCTCGGCCCTTATACCTCCTGCAAGACTTGCAATTCACTTACAATTTCCGTCGTCTTCCTAAAATGTCAACGACAATAACAAACATTGAAGCTCACGGCTTTTGATTTTGTATTATTGGTAGATTGTAGCCGTGGCCGATTAGTGAGATAACGCTATTTATAATATGATTCAAGAAAATTCTGCAATTTGATTGGCTAAGAGGAGTGGAATCTATCCTTAATAGTGGTATTTCAAAATCATTGCTTTTATTGAAATATATTATAAACGAATAATAGCATATGTTGTTCGTGGTATTTAGGCTACGTACTACTGGTGATGTTTCAAAATTGTCCCATATTTGTGTAACAATTTTGAAATATCACTCATGGTATTTATCCCAAATACCATGCTATTACCTATGCATACATAAAACCATATTTGTGTTATACTGTTGTTATTCACCTGATTACTTTGTGCGATGGCCCACACATTGATAACGTCTTGCAGTTTGACATTCGACGAGTAAATCAGCTCCTGCTTGGCCTTCCCTAGCTGTTGATGGAAAGTTATTTCTTCTCCAAAGGAACTCTTCAGATGATCCTTCAACCGCTGTGACGTGTAGCCATCTCCTGGCACTCCTTTCTCTGACAGATAGTCCCAATATTTGATCAGTAGTGACGCCATGTCATATGCCCGACCCTGCTCCAGTCCTGGTCTTAGTTCTTCCACCAGCTGCTTGAAAGCGTTCTCGTTGTGCGATTCGTTGCTGCTTTCGCCTTTGTCATCTCTGACTTTCTTAGCAGTATAAAGCGAATAACAGTTCTTGTGATATTTTGCCTCCCCAGCCATAAGATCATAGTTAACTCCAAGGAAAAGGTGAAGCATAGCTTCGTCGCCTTGAATAGTAGCAGCCCTCTTGATGGTCTGGCAGGCTGTGAACGTCGAAACGTTTATCAATTCTGTCACTTTCTTGTAACTTTTCTTTTTGCAAAAAAAGCACTTTGACCAATCGACTTTTGATCTAGATGACCTGCTTGCTCTCTCCTGATCTTCACATTCCCCCTCACTAGCTGCATCATTCGTGTCTATACTAGACGCAAACTGGTTGTTTCTTTTACTAGTGTATGATGAATAGCATGCTGAGTGCCATACTACTTCAACGAGATCCTCCACTGACTCCACTCCATCTTTGCATAATCTCAAATAGACATCATCCCCACGACATTTTGCTGATTCAAGGAGGTTAACAAACAGTGACTTTTTGTCTCTTTGATGGAGGCAATGGCAGGGCCAAGCCATCGACAGGACTTTTTCTTTTGCTAGACATTTTCACTACAAAATTATTAATATAATAATTTGATACGTGAAATTAAATGCTTATGTACTAAATTTGGTGGAAATTCAGTTGTCTTTTATCTAATGAAAAAGGCAAATCGAAATAAAAGTACTTAGAGATACAGTAGAGGTTCGTTCATGGGCGACGCCATGTTGAATGCTGTAGCCTCATTTTGATGCTATGCGAAAGTGAGGGTCTTACAGCCTCAATCTCGTGTCATAGACAAGAATGGCTTCTTTTTGAAATTCTAATCTCTCTGCAAACTATGAGTATTTATACTCTGGAATTGTTTAATTCAACAACGATTCACTGCCACATTCGCCGCCAAATACCGTATACCGTATTTATTCGACTATAAGCCGATCTCGGCTATAAGCCGAGACCCCAAACTTTGAACGTGTAGACTCGGCATAACGAGAACCAAAAGAAATCGAAAACACCCGGCTATAAGCCAAGACCCATTCATTATAACAAGACTGAATTGTTAACTACTGGAAAACCTAATATTTTCGGAAAAAATCACATTGATTGTCATAAATGAGGCTCATAGACGATAACACACACGCGCGTAAACAAGAGATGCAATGGTGATTTATTATGCAAAAAGCTTCCCTCTTACGAATTAATAAATATTACCAGTAACTAACTATTCAATTGAAAAGCATAGAATCATAACTCAGATGAATTAATGTGATCCAAAAAATGAATTTAAAACTAACTGTGTTGTTAAGCGGCATCACCAGTACCTAGACATCCGTAGCGTCTATATATCAAACAATCTCGTGTTGGCAATCGTTTATTTCAAGTCAAGTTGTCATCATGCCCAAGGCTCGTCGCACGTCATACAACCTCGCGCTTAAACTTAAAATAGTCGCCGAAGCAGAAGCTGTTGAAAATAACTCTGAAATCGCCAGAGAATATGGCATCAGTGAGTCCATGGTCCGTCGCTGGAGGAAAGATCAAGCGAACCTTTATAACGGCGAGATTAAATTGTCAGCG
>OZ037777.1:17843176-17885676 GCA_964035525.1 Porites cylindrica
TATTATTATAAGGCAAGTTGTTTTCGTTCATTGACTTTAGAGTGTCCCCAAATTTGCGATTATTTTCGTTACTAATCAGCTCATTTACTTTAGAGTCAACAAATTGTTGTTTTTTTGGTTTGAAAGGTTTTATTTTGAATATGATATATTTTTCTGAGTTCGGTATCCAGAGGATTGCGGTGTTTTTTGTTAGATAACTTTTTAAGTGAAGATCTTAAAGTTTTACAATCATAATTAAACCATTTCGTAGTAATTGGCTTTCTTTTAGATTTCTTTTGGCTACTTAATTTGGGTGAACGTTTTGCTGCCTCAGTCATAATATTTGTGAATTGATTGGTAGCATTTTGAACATTTGTACTGCTTAAATCGAAGTTTGTACTTTCGAAGAGATGTAATAAAGACAATATCATTGGAACGAAAGGCAGCAGTGAATTTTGCTGCCCAGACATACTGTTGTGGAAGCTTAACGTTGTTTTTCTCTTGAAAACTGTTATTATTTGATAGGTCTGTACCAGTTTTGATCCAGCAGACAATTTGAGAGTGATCTGAAAATATGTTTGGTTGCTTTACGACAAAACCTTGAACCGAAGTGAACAGGTCATGGCTAACGACAGGTGACAGGGTTAAGAATAACAAACACATGCAACATACATACTAACATGTGCATGATTATTCAATGTCTTAAGCATTGACTTGAGTAGTAAATATGCCAGATAACTTACACCAGTCTATGATATTCACATATTAAGAGAAAGCAGTGTTGCTGCTGCTCTGATGACATGAGTCGCCATTTCATCCTTCAAGGCCAAGACACAATCGCTCCATGTGCTTGGCCGATTTCCCCGGGGGGGGGGGGGGGGGTACACCCATACATTACCTATACGGGTACGTGCCGCCCAACGGGGTCGTGATTTTGAAGCTCCTGATTTAGAAAGGGGTATCCATTTTGGAGGCGTTTTCTAAAACGGGGTATAAAAAATTGTGGATCACGGCTTTGTCTTCTGCTTAAAATTGTTGCTGATTATGAAGAAGCATTTATTTGATGTAAAAGTCAAACAAAAAAAGAAATATCTTTCTAAAAAGGGGGACTATATAATTGCAATTTACAAACATTCTAGAACGGAGTACAAAAAAATTCGCCCATTTCTAGAATGGGGTATTAGTTTTAGGGCGAATTCTAGAACGGGGTATCAAAAATTGGCCTATTTCTAGAACGGGGTATCAATTTTAGGGGAATTTTGTTTTAGAAAGGGGTGCCAATTTGGAGTCCCAGGCGGTACATAGCCACCCAAAAAATACCCAAGTGCCCCCTCCGGGCCAATTTCCCAGAGAAGGAAAGTATGTATCAGAAAGGAACTGCATCAGGTCCTTTGTTTCTTTTGTTTCCATCCTGCATAACAAATAATAAAGCATATAGATATCATATTAAGGGTATGGCAATAAAAGATATGACTGATAAACTGTTTCAGTTCACTCCCTTTCTTAATTTTTCACTCCGCACTCATTCTTGTATGATTAAGTATGCTGTATGGCTTTAGAAATTTAATTAAGCTTAAAAAGGCTGTGTCATGGATGCCAAGTTCATTTTGTTGATGTTGTCAATTATGCGTCAGTCAATTCCAGCTTCCAGTATTGATGTAAAATCATTGGCATTAAAATTGATAGAGCGCTGTAACTTTATAATATTATGTTATGAATAGTTTTATAAAATGAACGGATGTTCTTCAAATTCAGAAATTTCATTCACTAACCAAAAAACTTTGATTCACATTGATAGCTCCAGTTTTTGCTATGTAATGAAGCAATGAACAAATGCATGCATAAAATCGAGAAAATGGCTTTACCACCCTCTTCAATTTATTCCTGTCTTTGACAGATGAGCCAAACTGCGTTTTTCCTAGTAAAACCTTCTGTGTAGTTATATTCTGATAGGAAACCGTGTGAAAAGCTCAGGAATGGCCCCGGGGTTGGCAAATGCCTGGCCCCCAGTGCAAAATTCGCAAACTTCCCATAGTAGCCTGGCGGGGGGGGGGGGGGGGGGGAAGGTGGGGAAGCTGGGCGCAACTGGAATTGACTGATGCATTACGCAGCCTTATTCACAGTGGAACTTAAATTGATCGAGGAAATTACTTGTAAGTAACAAAATCAGTGCTTCGTGTCAAACACATGTCCTCCAAACATTATATCTATTGTTACAAACAACAAAAATGAACTTTGAAAACTGTTAGGCTAACAAGTTTTCAAAAAGGATAATATTATTGTGATCCATTTCAGTCTTCAAGTTTGTTGATCCATGCTTTCTTTCTCTCATTATTTTTGTTTCACTCAATTTTGTGGTAGTTTCCACTGTTTGAATTGTGGGAAATTTTTTGACACTGTTCCTTTAAGTATAACTCCAGCAAAAAATTTTCACTACCTCCTTTTCCATCTGTTTGTTTTCTTCCACATGGATCAGCCTTCAGCATAAAGCACCCTTCACCGACTTCACCTTTTTTCACTCCCATTTTTTTAAAAATTATCATATCGAGTTACATTTCAAAGACTTCTCAGCAGCCAAATAAAGTTACTCAATGGTTTGCTCAAATCTTCGAGCGTGTTAAGATAAAAATCTCACCTCGTTGGCACATGTTACGATTTGATTGCACAGCAAATGCCTTTGGACCATTTGGACGATGTCTTCCTCTTTTACATCGACAAATTTTGACAGACAACGATAAAAACATAGATTTCTCAAAGCAGACGGGTCATAACGTAGTGTTAATCCCTGCTTATTGGCCTCCAGGAGGCTTTGCAGACGTCGATTTGCCATGAATCTGTAATAGCATGTAAATGATATGCATGAATTTTCAATCGTTTGCATCTACACTCATAAACAAAACATCAAATCTCAAAATTTAACAACAACAAAAGAAAACAAAACTTACCTTAACAAAAGATGAAAAAGATGAAGGCAGATAACAAAACAATATTGAAAGGAGAGCGAGGATAGCGAAAACTTGTGCCAAATAGCCAAAAGTCGAAGAAAGGAAAATGGACTGGGAACTAACATGGCTGACATGATGACTCGCATGACTCGCATGACTGGCTGGCTCGCTGGCTTGCAGTTTGTCAAGACCCACCACAATGACTTCTTGCTTTTTAAAAGGGTGGTCATAACGACTGTTAATTGTTTTCACTCCAGTGATGCTGGATAAATTTGCTTTATCATTTTTTTTTTTTAAGAATATAAAAACCCCTAATAGGGGTGTTTTATTGAAATACCAACTAATCCTTATATACAAATGTCTTCTGGAGCTAGTGGAAACTGAATTAAGTTGACTATTTACAAAGGGAAAAAAAATTGGACATACCAACATTGGTGAAACGTTGGGGTTTTGTTGGAACTTTACTGGTTTTTTATTGGTATCTTTAAGAAGTGTTCCAACATTGGAAATGTGATATAAGTACCAACATTGGAACTTTAATATCATATGCCAATGTTGGTAAAGCTAAAAACCAAGATTGGTACAAATGGAAAACACTAAGGATGGTTTATTGTCTACCAACATTGGAAGACAAAATTGGTACACCAACATTGGGAAGGAAAGTTACCAACATCAGAACCTTTATATCTGTTACCAATATTGGTACGGCTAAGTACCAACATTGGTACAAGTGTAAAACACCAACAATGGAGTAAGGCTACCAACATCAGAACTTAGATCATATGCCAATATTGGTAGAGCTATTTACCAAAATTGGTAAACCGTAATATCAAAAAATAAACTTTTTCTTAGTGAACTAAACTGTGCACTATTTTTAGTCAGTTCAGTGTTTATTGTTGATCTTCATCATGTCCAAAGGAGTCTTCTGATGAATCCAATGTTAAGAGTGGATATTCATCAAACAGAGGCTTGCAAACCTTGAGCATGTTTCTTTTTAACTTTTTTAAATTGACATCTCCATCATCTTGTGACTTTACGTAACCTTGATTGAATAGCTCCTTTGCTAGGGGCTCCATTAACTCATATTTTCCCTTCGAACGATGTCTTACCCCGAGCTTTTTTGCCAGGGGTATTATGTGAGCCCTCAAGCTCAAGTCTTGCAAACAGTTGCCTTGAAATGCTGTCACCACTGCAATTTTTGCACTTTTTGGACTAATGTCTGCCACTGAAGATGAAGGCTCATCTGTAGTGGTCTGAGGATCTGAAATTTCTTCAGTGTCAGAATCTGCAAATACACAACATTTGTTTCAATACTGATGACATATTTTATAGGCAACGAACTATAAAAAAGAAAATGATAAGCTGGCTGTTTAACTCATCTGCATCTCTAACTTAATAAAACACTGACAACCACATAAAAGACTGTTTAGTATGTATGTGGCATATTTATGATAGGCGGGCTGAATAGACCCTGATAATAACTTGTTCTTGGGGTGAAAGGGTTAATCTCTTTTAATTTCATTAAAAACACAATACTTATTTGGACAAAGCTGTTATTTTTGTATTTGTAAGACTTACCAGAAGTTGACATGTTCTGACTCAAAAAAGATGTTTTGGGAGAAATTCTTGCTCGTTTGGCAGGTTTGTGTTCACTCTACAAAGAGACAGGAAAAACTAAGTTAAATAAAATGCCTTGTATTCCCAAGGCCGTTGACGGCACTTGCATATGACAGGGACAAAAAGGCTCATTAAAAACTAATACATGAAAAGTTATTACTCTTCAAAGGGAAAACACTCTGATCCGGAATCAATGGCTCAAGTTTTATTTGATCTCTCAAGGAGACAATATGCCAACTCAACATGATGGTTTAATATATTTTGCATAATTCCTAGTAATACCTGTTGGGGAAACAAAAAATGGCATATGACAGTGCCCGCAGGCCAGATCAACGCGCCAAATATTTTTTACCTTAACAAAAAATAATTCTTATGAGTAAAGAGATAAGATGAGAGATATGTCCTATGTTATTGACAAATTCTGTTCAATGCTTTAGCAGTCTGAGAAAGACAAAATACGCAGGAGAAACACTTTTCAATTCTGACCAAATCCTTATCCTTTTTTATTGAACCATCTTGACAGGTTAATAGAGTTGTAAGGTGTGACATCACAAAAATGAAATTATTTAATTATGGAATTTGTTGAGATTGATTAAGATATCAAAATTTAAAACTGTATTCTCACCCAAAACTCAGCCTGTTAGTGTAAATACACTATGTTCTAACTGGCATTGACAACAATGAAATGCAAGAATTAATAATTTACCTCACAGTTATCACCATTTGTAATTGTCCGATTTTTTTTCCTGGGCCCACTGTATTATGTGTGTGTGAATAGCATCTGAAAGGTACAACATATCGAAAACTCGATGTTATAATAATTTATTATGTAAATAAAACAATAATTGTCAAAACTTTCTAATGATCATTCAGCTGACAACAAACCTTATTATGTAAATTATACTTTGAGTAACAGGATGTGGAACCAGTGTCCTTTCACTAGATATTCACATGTGGTATCTGAGGTAGTCAGCTGCATTATAGCCTTGGAGTGAAGCAGTCCTTTTTAGAAGCTAGAAGAGCTCATTTTTGCCAAGATAGTCAACCTTCTTCACTTACTTTCTTTCACCCTTAATTTTCATTTTGGTCATAACAAAAGTCAATCTCAAAACCCCTCTGAGCTGTCACCTCACAAGCAATAATCTACACTTACCATATCCAAATCCAATTTCTGGAATAGCACAGTACTGAGCCAATTTGGTGCAAAGCTCCTCCAGTTGTAACTTTTTTCGTTCACTTGTCTTTAAATATATCTTTTCATTTCCTGGCCACAACTTTTTCACTTTGCTAATTGCAATAGCAGTTCCAAAATATTACAAAAAGAGACACTCATTTTGATTACCACGTTGAACAAAGCCCTACAAAATTACACTGTTACTCTTTGGTATCAGTCATCAAAATAATCTCCAGTGAAAATGATTAGCACAATATTTTTGGACACATCACTTTCTTCTTTATGAATCATGAAAGCTCATTTCTCCATGTCTCAATTCTTATGGGACTAAGTGTATTACAAAAACCTATTACAATGGAATGCTTACTTTATGTTGTAGCTTGTTTTCTGTGCTGCTGTCCATGTTGCTTTGTCTTTTAGTGTGATTTTTTTCTTCATAACTACAGAAGGGCTTGATGAACTGGCTTGCTGTTCTTGTGTTTTTTCTCTCTGTGGAATTTATGATAACATCAAATAATATAAGGGGGTAGGAACACTTAAGAAGCCTCATGTGTCCTTCTAATGATAATGTAAAGACTTCTGAATCGGTCAAATCCTTGAGGTTTAGGGACTGGACAAAAGGTATCAGAGGGGGTGAGCTGGAGCAGTGGGAAATGTTGGAGCTAAAAAATAAATGGCTTTCCCCCTCGTTTTGGCATATTACATAACCAGCCCCACCCCCTATACTTTTTGACCTGTCCCTTAGTTGTTTTCAATGCAGAGTAAAACAGTTTCGCAAAGCTGTTGTCACTGCATAAAATTAACATATAGCGTTAATCATAAACATATGATGCGGGTGAACAATTTTCAGTCTTTTAATTCAAAATCAGCTGTCTCTAGTTAATAAAACCCTTACCAAATAAACTCTGTAAACGTAATTGATCCAAAAGCCATGGCGCAGTAGATAAATCAAACTTTATAAGCTTACCCGAAAATAACGGGGCTTCTTCTTGAAACCCTTTGAAACAGAGCCATCATTTTACGTCTTCTGCTGTCCAGTCTATAAAACAAACGAGAAATTGAAAGATTGACCCAATCCATCGAATTCACGCGCGCTGACAAGCATGATCTACCACACGGGGCAGCAGTTCACTTCTGCTAGCGAAAAATCAAATCGTTCAAATGACTATTTTGGCCGTTTTTAATTTTGGTCAAAAGTAAATAAGTGGCCTTCAGAAGCAAGAACTTGTTGAAGTGTTCCAAGTAAATGGCGAAAATCGCTATAGAGGTGCTGCAGATCATAGTCCTATTTTCCCGCCGAAACTGGATTGCATTAGATGTCTATTAAAAATAACAATTCTAATTTTGTTGTCCTGTTGGAGGAAGACTTCATTGATGGACAGAGCGACGAAATGGAAAGCTGTGACTAATTATAAGTTGTTCTACCATCATGATCTTCAGTAAAAGAAAGTGACTGAGTTTTCTTATTTTGGCAAACAAATAATGTGCCTGGCTGTAAGGAGGGTATGTTATTGGTATTTTTACTGCAATCATTTAATAGAATTAAAAAAATAAATTTCCAAATATTGGTATGCCACAACTAAGTAGTTCCAGTAAAATGCCAAATATATCCCAAAGTTGGTACGCTTTAAAATTTTACATTAATATGTTCTTGGTATTTTACTGGAATCATTTCATTCCTATACCAATAATTCCCCAACATTGGTACATCACTTCGTAGCACTTCCAGTAAAATACCAAATGTATCCCAAGGCTGGTACATTTTAAAATTTTACATTGGTATGTTCTTAGTATTTCACTGGAATCATTTCATTCCCATGCCAATAATTCCCCAACATTGGTATATCACAACTTAGCACTTCCAATAAAATGCCAGATATATCCCAAGGTTGGTACTATTAAAGATTTTACATTGGCATGATCTTTTGATATATTACTGGAATCATTACATTCCTATACCAATTATTCTCCAACATTGGTATATCAGTCCTTAAAATGTCCAGTAAAATGCCAAATACATTCCATGGTTGGTAGCCTTAAACAAAACGTGTTGGTATGTTCTTGGTATTTTATTGGTCATTTAAAGAAATCCCTATAATGGTCCAACATTGGGGTTCAGATTACCAATGATGTTCCACTTTAATATCTCTAATTTTTTCCTGTGATAGCTAGAGCAAACTAAAATTAAAAGCGGCTGTATACAAAAAGGCCCATGTGCAGCGGGGAAAAAAGGTAATAGAGTGATCATTGGAGATTCTACAAAGGATATTACTAATCGACGAGAAATTGTCTTTTTCGTCTTACTTGACCAATAGAATAGGACAGGAAACATCTTTCTTAATCAAATTGATAATCTGCTTAGCACTTACAACAGAATTTCGAAAAGTTGCAAGGTTTCTGCATTGCCAAATCCAAAATAATATTGTAGCGATCAGGTAACAGTAGAGCAAGAAAGAAGGCAAAGAGGTGCTAGACAAGAAAGGGAAGAAAACAGAGGCAGAGGAAACAGAAAAAGGGGAATTAGAAAGACGGGACAGATAGGGCGTAGAATAATTCCAAACAGCGCGTACGCGGGGGCAAAAAAGAAAACAATGTTCAATTGTTTTGACTTGGGAACACAAAGCACACTTTTCAGATTTGATCTTGTATGCACAAGTCTTCAAGGCATATGGAACTTTACTCGTGCAGTGAATAATAAGCCAAAGCAAATCAGTTTTCTTATTCTCAATTAACTTAAGGCGAGACTTGCACCAAACTGTGGCCCACCGGTTAATCGGCCTCTTAAGTGAGGCAGCCCAGAAACCGGAGGAACGCGCTCGGAAGCTCAAGAAGGAGATTATATAAGTTTTAACAGGAAAAAACGTCCGGAAAAGAGGCGTGTTTACCACATAGGGAAGTTAACAGGGATAAACAATTACGATAAAAAGCAGACGGCTCAGAAGATAACAGAATTGAGCGAGAAGAAAAATCAAAACTATGATCAAGATTAGAAAAGCGATTACTGAAAAAATAACAAGCCAGATAATGCCATTTGCATGTGCTGAATCTCTCCCGATACTCGGAAAGACTCGGCAGACGCAAACTTGAGCACTTAGTCTCAAAATCACCAATAATCAGACCCCCACGCGCGATGGGGGCTACTCAAGGTTTCCTACTTACAGTTTCCGATTTAGATTTCCAAATGAAAGGCCAAACAGCTCGTTTATATTCAATGGAGACCCATCTTGGGGGTAGTAGGACTTTGGCAACATGCCAAAACCTACTAGCCCCAAGAACATTTAAAATCATACCTCTACCTAAGAGGGAAAGATCTCTTTGCGACCATAGCCCTTAAGTCTTTTTTAACTTATCTAATTTGCAACGCCAATTATCTTCATCAACATTAACTAATCCATTCACAACATAAACTCCTTAAATCTTAAGTTTGTTAAGCCATTCTAGGCCAAAGGGGGAGGCACCGTTAGCTCTCCACGTACCAAGCCACACCGCTTCGGACTTGGCAGTGTTGAGCTTGGCCCCAGACCCTCTCTCGTACTTGTTCACAGTCTCTAAAAGGTGACAGAGCTCTCGTTCTTTACAAAATTTGTAGCATTATCAGCATACTGTGATATTTTAAATTGAAGGCCACCTGTTCCAGGGAGTAGGAAGCCTTCGATCGCAGAGTTTTTACGAATTTGGTTTGCTAAGACCTCAGAGGTTAGGACATAGAGAACCCCCTCTCTAAGAAAACAGGAGCAGAAAGTTTACCTTTAAAAATAAACTGTGAAAAGACATTCGAATAAAAAATAGAAACCCAGCGACAGAAAGAGGGACCAAACCCAAACTTAGCTAACACTCTCATGAGGAAATCGTGATCAACTCTATCGAAAGCTTTCATCTGGTAAAGCGTGACTAAAATCCCGGTCTCATCTGTTTTATTTATCATATCTAGGGTATCGCGGATCAAATGTAAGTTAGAAAAAATTGATCTACCAACTACGTTACAAGTTTGATCGGAATGAACGATTGAGGGCATAACTTGTTTCAGACGATCAGTAATTATTTTCAAAGCTAATTTATAATCACAATTGAGAAGCGAGATGGGCCGCCAATTCTTACCTAAACGCTTATCATCCTTCTCGTAAATAAGGCGCAAGAGGGCCTTGCGTTGACTCGCACAAAGCGAGCCATCCCGAAAGCAGTCATTTAAAACAGAAAGCAAAGGAGCGCACAGCAAATCCCAGAAAGCCGAATAAAATTCAATAGGAAGGTCATCAGAACCGGGCGATTTACCGGTCTGAAGCCTTTCAAAGCAGTAAACAGCTCATCTTTTGTGAATAATCCCTCGCATTGTTCTTGTTCTGCATCAAACAAAGAAAGGTCGAGATCATCTACAATTTCGGTCTGAATTTGCATGTTAAGGGAATCCTTAGAGAATAGCGCTTTGAAAAAGTCAACTAAAATAAGCTCAATGTCATTATGCGAACATTTTTCCTCGCCAGATTCATTGAAAAGGAACTCAAAAATATCCTTCTCAGCACGCTTACGCTCGAGGCGAAAAAAGAAACCAGCGGGCTTCTCGCCCTCCTCGATCCACCGCGTTCGCGAGCTAATTTTTGCGACCTCGCACTCACTGTTAATGACTGCTTCTAAGGCACTGTCAAGTTTGTTTACATTAGAAATCTGGTCGCGATCGCCAGCAAAAACAGCTGATTTAGCTCTAAGTAAGCGTTTAGTTAAAGAATTGCATTCAGAAAGGAGTATCTTACATTTCCGAGAAGAAAAATTTATACAACTATGACGGATCTGAATTTTCAAGTTATCCCACCAATCTCCTAGCGAGCTAAACAGAGGAATTTTTTCCTTTTCAGCAGTAATCAGGAAAGTCATAGTATTAATAAAATCATCATCGAAAAAAAGGGAACAGTTAAATTTCCAAACACCGCTTCCGTGAAGAGAAACATTAACCGGGGAAATGAATAAATCGACAAAATCGTGATCAGAGAGGGGGCAAGGAAAACATTTATTCCCGCGAATTGACTGAAGGAGAGAGGAGGAAATATAGAAGCGATCGAGGTGAGAAGCCTGAGAAAAATCCTCATTAGACCAAGTACAAGAAATCGTCTTCAGATTTTTCTTACGAAAAATATCAACAAGACAGAAATCGGACTTAAGGGCCCACAAGCAGCGCTTGTCCGTGCTAAAATCCGATTTAATATGCAAGCAATCGAGATCAGAGTGAATACAATTGAAATCATTACCTAAAAATTAAATCGCCAGGTGACAGAAAGAAAGTATGAAGACGATTAAAAAATAATTTACGGTCGGACACGGTGTTTGGAGCGTAAAGACAAATAACATTAAATTTAAAAGAGTTCAAATCAACAAGAAGGCTTAGAATTCTACCATCAGTGTCGTGGACATAGCAAATAATCTTACCAGAAAATTTAGGGGAAACAAAAATAGTTACGCCCGCAGATTTGCCGATCCCAAAGGACCAAAAACATTAACCTCTAAAACATTTCTCAATTAAATCAGCTTGAGTTTTACAGGAAATATGTGTCTCTTGTAAGAGAAAAAAATCATAGTCTAGATTTTCATTCAACTCATGAAGAAAGAGATCGCGTTTACGGGTAAGTGCCTAATCCACGAACATTAATAGTAAGAATTCTAAGTGGGTTATATGTGAAGGTAGTTAATTAAAATAAATTAGTGTGACTTACTCTTATGCTTGTCTTTCCGATGTGACACTTTAGTCCATCCCTCGCTCTCAGAGCCAGACCCACTGTCACTATAATCGCGGTGGCGATGAGAGGAACGATCGCGCGACGAACGAAAGCAATCGCGATCCTGTTCACGATTGCTTCTCTCATCCCTTCTGTAGTCATCATCATCTTTATGCCTTCTGCTGTAGTACTTGTTGTGCTTTCTTTTCTCCCGTTCTCTCCGATCTTCATGTTCTTTCTCCTCTCATTCTTTCTCCTTTCACTCTTTCTCCTTCCATTTTTTCTCCTTTCTATCCTTCTCCTCCTTCTCCTTGCGTGTATTTCCTCGCGCCTCACGTGCTCCTCCTCCTCGCGCTTAGCATGGCTGCTTTCCTCCTTGGTTTTCCTCGCAGCATCATGGAGTTTTCTGTTTCTTGTGGCCCCAGTTTAAGACATTTCGGCGGGCTTGGCCGACTTGGCACCGGTGACATTAGAGCTGTAACAGTTAAAAGGACAGGTTGAGGTCTCATGACTGTCAGCAAGGCACACGCGGCAGAGTGCCGGCATATCACATTGCTTGGCGCAATGGCCTGGTCGCTCGCAATTAAAAGAACGCTGGGACTTGCACGCAGCCGCAAGATGGTCTTCTGAACCGCAGTTGCAGCAAGTCTTGGGTTGGGACGGGTACCAAAAACGTACGAACTCTCCAGCAATGAAGGTCTTAGCTGGAATAGGTTGCTCAATAAACATTCTTACGGTATGAACACCATTTAAAATGGCGTCCTCCACGCGGTCGCATTGAAAGGAAATGATTCTGCCGTAGTGAGCTAAACGGCCAATAACGACAGAGTCAGGCATCTCATCAGGCAGTTCGCAGGTCTTGACAATTGAGACCTTGTTTTCGCAGTCCCCAAGAAGAACGGAGCAGCCGGCAATGCTGATAGAGTGCTCGTTAAGTGCTACTGAAGGTCACCACCATGAGTTATTACTCGTTCGGCGCTGAATTGAAGTGATATCATTGATATCAATTCCTACTTTATCAAAGCCAATAATATAATATAATAGATAATATCCTGGCTAGTTATGACTGTATCGACCGAAAAACAAACAGATAGCTCGGTGTTCCACGAAGCGCATGACACAACTTGTAAATGGTGGCCAGAATTTTGGAGGCGCAGTAAAGCACCCTGTAATTCCGGGGGGCGGTCTCCAGAGCCATCCATCAGATTGTCGCTGTCCAGCGGGGGTGATGGTGAGGGGGGGGGGGTAAACAGATCAGGTCATATACTGGGTTTGTTGACAGTTTCACTAATTACTTGAATAAGCGGCTCTCCCACAAGCATGGGAGCATCAGAGTTGGACATCTCGCAGGATGAGAAAAGGGCTCCTCTTAGTTTGAGTTAGCAGATCAGAGTCTGAGTGAAGTTCAAGTTAGCGGTGTTTCACCGTAACTGTTACAGTTATGTGGGTAAAATTAACTGATAGGTACCAGTCAAGTCAACTACATCTATCTAGTGGGGCTAATTCTGACAGGCAGCTGGACAGGAATTACTTTACTCCAGCCTGCTCATGAATGCTGTTCGCCTTGCTTTCCCAACACCTCCTCTCTCCTCCAGACCACTGGGATCCACTTTAGCCATTACCATGTAAACTAAATCCTTTGGCACGTTGAGACCGCGTATCTCTCGTATCTTCTCATGCATGGCTCTGTAGCCGAGCAGTTTCCCTGGACCTGAAATCTCTTTTTCTACTGCTGCTTCCACGTCACTTACCTCGACATCCTAGTCAGTAAATTGAATTCCAAAATACTCCATTCGACGTGCCAGACTTCTAAGGCTCCAAGCGTACATGGGGTAATCTTTTCTCATCAAGTCTAATATTTCCATTCTCTTGAAATTCAGACTGACAAACTTAGCTAGGTCGTTTTTTAAATCACTGTCATCTTGCCAATCGCTATTTCTAACTCAAGCGTCCGCCATATTGGGTCTAGCACCTGGAAATCGAAATGCATTCTGGTCTATGGCACATCTAGGCTTTTTTTTATATAATTATTATTTTTCAAAATATATATTTTTTTTGCTATGGCACTCATAGACCATACTCATTTCTTTTATTATTTTTATTTTTTACTATGGCACTGATAGGCCATTCTCATTTATTTTATTATTTTAATTTTTACTATGGCACTCGCAGGCCATACTCATTTATTTCCTTTTTTTATTTTATTTTCTTTGTTGTGTGAATGAGAAAATAATAAAAAGAAATATAAAAGAAATATAAATATAAATATAAAAAATAAAGGTAACTAATCAATAAAAGAAAAATTATTCGAAAAAATATAAAAAGAAAAGAAATAAAAAAGAAATAAAAATAAAAAACAACAAAATATATAAAAAATAAAGATAACTAATCAATAAAATACAAATTACTGCAAAAAAAAAAAAGATTTACTCTGGCTCTACAGGTTTTTCCTAGGGCACACATGGACCACTATAGTTTAGCCTGCTGGCAACTCATTAGATCTTCTTGGGATTTTGTACTGCGCTGTCTAGTTCGTGTCTGGGTCATTTCACAATAAGGTACGGTACATTGTGCTCGGAGTATGCTTTGTGTCCGTTGACGAAATTTTTAAATTTGACATGAATTCTGCTGATAGTTCTTGGACTCAGTTCTGTCAGGTAATAGAAGACCTCATTGGTGAATGCGAAGACCACATGTGCAGAGATGACTATGCTGTGTGTGAAAACTTGTTACAGCGTCTTCATTCTGCCCAGATTGGCTGTGAAAGAGTTGCATCCTGTTTAAGCTCATCTCTTAGAAATATAGAATGGCCTAATGACGAAGTCGCTTTGAAAGTTAAACAGTTGTCGAGCCACTTGCAATGTGCTATTGATTGTGTTGAGAAGAAATTGTATGACTTAGATTCTTCTGCTTTTGTTTCACCTTGGCTGCCAGATGCCTTAGTTTACAGCATCAGATTAGTTGGTCGTTAATCTTGTGCAAGTTGAATTTCTTCAGACATGGCGCTTCTCATGGACTCGAATAGCTTTTACTCTTTGCATCTCCAGGACTACTCTTTGGAGGCGTCTAAAGGAAGCAGGATATCAATTTGGTAACGATAAATTCACTAACGTTTCTGACAAAGAGTTAGGGGAAGGAATTAAGTCAATTAAAGAAAATTTTCCAGTGTGGCGAGCACATGGTAATTGGAATTCTTAGAAGTAAAGGGTTTTTTTTACCTCGCCATAGAGTTAGGGATTTTATTGGAGATCATGATCCAGTTAGTGTTCTTCTCCATTGGACACAAGCCACTGTTCTAAGAAAATATAGCGTTGCTGGACCCAATGCCTTGTGGCACATCGATGGTTTACACAAACTAATCAGGTGGGGATTTGTTGTTCATGGTAGCATGTGGATAAGCAGCATCATGTGTTATCTCTATGCAACCGCTCAATTCGTTGATTGTGTACAGAAGAGTCAGTCAAATGAGACGATCTGTCGGAGCCTCTCTTTGCATTCATATACCACGCAACTTCAACATTTTCTGAACCACGATCCGAATGCACCCGAGAGGGCAATCCATACTTGCGAGTAGCTTCAATGAAATTGTCAAGGATAGTCGCAGCGTTGTTATCAATCGATTTGGTGGTTGCGCCATCTTGTTTTGAAATCTGTTGCTGTAAGGCCGACGTACATCTCAGTAGTTCCTGTTACCCTCCTGGCGGTAACTGTGGCTTGGTATACAATTTCGTTTTGCAGGCATTCCCCTTCTAATGGACATTCTTTTTCGTTTCGGCAATTGCACATTTTTTTGGGTTGATTTTCTTCTGGTCTACCACCAAATGTCTTTTAAGCTTGAGAAAAGGCGGAACGACACCGAGCTGAGCAAATATTTGTGGAAACTAAAGGAAAAGAAGGAAGGCTATTCAATTTCGTGGAAGATCATAGCAAAGGCCAAGACATACTCTAATACCACTAAACGCTGTAACTTATGTATCACTGAGAAGTTTTTCATATTATCTAATCCACAGATGGCCACTCTGAACAAACGAAACGAACTCATATCAAATTGTAGACATTGAAGAAAATATATTCTCAAGTATTCCTGAAATTTTGTTTATTGTATCATAAGTGCGCATAGGTTTTTTGTATTTATAAACTAGTATTTTTTGAATAACGCCTCTGTCATGACAACGGCAAAAATATGTCACGCGATCATGTTGCTGTGTTAACTGTTGTGATGCTTCAGTGCGTATGGAGTTTAACTGATGAGTGGATCAACTTTTTGTTGGTCTACGAAACAGACCTGTATTAAAATCCATATGTGCTCATATTGAGTAGTCTATTTGATGTTAAACCGCTCCTTAATTGTAGAGCACTGTTCTGGATCCAATGGTGAATTACCTGGATTTGTTTATATATACATATATGTACATATGCATAAGTTGAATAAAAGTAAATATGGCAAATAACAAAATAAATAGATGATAATTCAAAATTATAATTTACTTCACTTATTTCATGTGCTTTCCTAAATTTAACTTAAAATCAGATGATGACTTGCAATTTACTAAGTCAACAGGCAGTGAGTTCCACTCTGTTATTGATCTAGGAAAAAAGGAAAACTTAAAGACGTCCTTAGAAACTTTTGGTATTCTATAGTTAAAAGCATGGCTGTTGCATGTTCTTAATTCACTGTTTGGTATTAAGTGTTCTTCTGTGTTTATGTCTACTAGATTATGACTAAGTTTGTACATTAAAGTCGATCTGTTTTTCTTTCGTCTTGTTTCTGTGTCCATTTCAGATCAGATAACATGTCTGTCACACTTTCTGTTTTGTTGAAGTTTTGAAGGCAAAAACGAGCAGCTTTTCTTTGAACTCTCTCCAAGGTTGAAATATCTTTTTTGTAGTGTGGGTCCCACGAGGCACTTGCGTACTCCAGTTTGGGTCAGACGATGCTGGTATAGGCTGTTTCACGTACTTTCCTGGGCCAGTTCCAGAGATTTCTCTTGATCAACCCCAAGGATCGACTCACCTTGCTTGAGATAGATGAGATGTGTTCAGACCACTTTAATTTACTGTTAACAGTGATTCCTAGGTACGATGCAGAGTCTACTTGTTTGAGTTTGGACCCACAGAGAAAATATGATCTTTGCTTATTTGAAATGCAGATGATGTTGCATTTAGAAGGGTTAAATTGCACCTGCCACTCATTTTGCCAGATTTCTAGTTTGATGAGATCGTCTTGGAGATTGTCGCAATCTGAGTCTTCAACCACCACTCCGTACAAGAGAGTGTCATCGGCAAACAGCTTCACTGTAGAGGTTAGACCGTTTGGCAGGTCGTTAATGTATGTTAGGAACAACAGCGGGCCTAGTACTGACCCTTTTGGTACACCAGAGGTCACTGGGGAAGAGGTAGATGTTGCACCCTCACAGATGACAGTTTGGACACTCTTCGTGAGAAAGTGGGTCTACAAGGGCTTATGTATGAACATATTATTAATAATAACAACAACAAGTGCCAATGCACAATTCAGTTCATCATTTTACGAGGGGCTTGCTTGTATTGCTCCGACATCCTGCTTGTGTAGTTTTGTGGCATTTACCCAGTAGGCACGTCGTGACCACCAACGGGTGTAGCTTAGTAAAACTTCCATTGCTGCAAGACTATACGGTGGTTTATTATAGTAGTCACTACGTAGCCTGGTCATTGTTGTGGCAGGATTAGAAACCAATTTTAGATTGTATGGCTGCATAGAGCTTATTATATTTCAGATTGTTTGCTCTGTTGTATGGGGTTTATTATATTTTTTAATCTTGGGGATGTTACAATCCCGTTTTAGGGATAGGGGACAGGGTGGCAATATTTTTTAACTTTTAAATTAGGAGATTTACAGGAAATGGGTTTTAAGAACCTTTAAGAACATTATATATTGGTTTTAACTCAGCTGCCCCCCCCCCCCCCATAAAAGGGAAACCAGAGGGATGTTGAGGAAAACCACACAGTGCACGATGTAGGATTGCTGTCTTAGGAAAGGAGATTTTCTCGCGACCTAGCTCAGAGTGATAGATAAAGAAAGGAGCAAGAGATTAAAGACAGAAGCAACACATAAGGAAGTACAGGATGACAGCGATGGAGCACATACCTTGTAATACAAAGAGAACTTATACTTCACGAGAGATTACATGAATTGTTTCTTTATTTCAGTGCGAAATATATCTCACTTGGGTTCTGTTCTCTTTTTTGAAAATAGCACATGTTGGTCTTATAAGATGTGCGAAATATATCTTACCGACAAAACATATGGATCTTTACATTGAAATACTTTTTCATTGCTCTAATGAGGTTAAGACAATTAATTTTGTAATAAATTAACTTATCCTTGGATGTCTTAAATTATTCATTTTGTATTTCTAAAAGAATGCGGTTAGCCAAACGGTCCAGCTGCCCAGCCATGAGTTGGAGGTGGGCAGCCACCCGTTTAGCCTCCATTTTGGTGTTTTTGATTTCTTTTGCCTTTAGTTTGAATTTTCTTCTTTTTGTCTTAACTCTTTCTTTGTCCTCCATTTCTTTTTTTCCTTTATTTTTGCTTTAACTCTTCTTCTTTTACCCTCAATTCATTTTCTTTTTCCTCAATTTCTAGTTTCTTTTCTTCCATTTCAATTGCTGAGAGACAGGTTCTGATTTCCAACTCTTCTTCCGGGGATAGCTGTAAAAATGAGTGACCCACCTATGATAATCCGTCTACTTTTTAACGTATTTAATGTTTCAAGTAAAATGACTCTATACATGTCCTGGACTTTTGAATAGACTTTAAGATAAAAACAAAGAATATTCCACATTTCCATCTACTTGGTGACTCTCCATAAAGTAAACCTGCAGCTAGGGCTTTCCACACGTTGATTGGCATAATAATAGAATGTGGGCTATTGAGGACAAATTTACTTAGCAACGCTGGTTACACAGCAAAATTGCGCAAAAATACTTAGAAATCTTACTTTCATTGTACAATTTCTGTATTTTAACATCAATAAGTTTTTGGTTATTCGCGCAAATTTTCAGTAACTTTTCTGAGAAATCACGGGAAACTTTTTGGAAAATCTCGAGCAACTTGTGGAATGCCCTACCTGCAGTGGCAAGAATAGCATTTTTACTTTATACCTCTCACCTGTCCCTCTCTGGAATAGAGAAGCATCAAGAGGTAGCCTGTCGCTGGCTTCTTTGAAACGACTCCTGAAGTAGGATTCTCATCAATCGTGCATTCATTTGCCGACGTTCCACATCTGACCTTTTTTTCCTCTAGGATTCTTTTGATATCAACTTTGTTGATTGTGAATCCTATTTCACTTGCCTTAACGTAAAAGATTTGTTGAAGTTCATCGGTGGAATAATCCAGGAAAACGAATTTTCTATAAATTCTGGATCTCAGACTTAGTTGACATCAAGAAACTTGTCCATTTCTTTTTCATACCCGGAAAATGAGACGGGATCACCATCCTCCATTACAGCCATAGCTCTTCAATTGCCTCTCGGCCAAAATCTTTTCCTCTGGCACTAGGAATAAGGCAATAAGCCTCGTCCTCAAACAAAACTCTACCCCAAGCCTCATCGATCCTGGCATGTTTTTTTTTTCCGTTGTCGACCTGAAGTATTGGCCAACTAGGCGCGATCTTTGTACCTCTATGATCTTGTTTTTCCCTATCTTCTTACGTTTAAGTTTAAGTTGAATAATTTTTTTTACCAATGTAATAAAAATATTATTACATATATAAAAGTACAATAGGTAAAGGAATGCAATAGGGGGAAACTGAATTCCCATATAAAAACTGCCCTCCAAAACGAAAAGATAAAACAATTAAGAATAGAAAACTAATAAATAACTATACATCATGTGATACTAAGAGAAAAGAAAAACAAAACCAAAATTAAGTTGTTTTTGTTTTTTTTCCCTCCCTTTCCCCTTCCCCTTTTCTTCAATAAAGTACTTAGATATTAAATAAAAAAGAAAATCCAGATTCAATAGGAAATAATAAACATATGACTATTTACAAAGATAATTAAGTAATAACGTTCTAAAAGAGTTCAAGCTGGAAGCAGACATAACGGAGGTTGGTAAAGAGTTCCAGTCATTAACGTAACGATTAAAAAATGAAAATTTAAAATAGTTTGTCCTTGCTGCTCTAGGCCTGATTTTAAAGTCATGGTTTCTTATAGTTCTTCTCGGGCCAGTCAGATCCACATATGTGGTATAATCAATATCAGGATAGCCATGAATTATCTTGTAAAGTTGAAACAGGCAAAGGTATTTTCTTCTAAGCTCCAATGTTGACCAGTTTAGTTCAGTGAGCCTTTCAGTGTAAGAATTATGAGATCCACATATCAATCGAGTAGCACGACGCTGAATGGATTCAATACTGTGTACCGGTATGTGTTTAACCAAATATGAATTCCACACTGGGCAGGCATATTCCAGAATAGGACGAACTAAAGCGATAAAAGCTGTTTTGATTGGCACAGGATCTTTAGACCCAAACGTTCTCCTTATTAGACCCGATACTCGATTTGCCTTACCAACAATGTAATTGATTTGAGCGTCCCACCTTAAAGAAGATTCAATCCAAATGCCCAAGTGCTTATGTTTATCAACAGCCGACAGATTATTCTCATTTATCACATACTGATGAACTAAAAGACAATTGGACTTAGTAACATGTAGAACCTTACACTTTTCCAACTTCAGCTTGACCTTCCACAAGTCACACCAGGAGGTGGCAGACAAAAAGCTCTGTGCTACAGCTTACACTAAGGGGGAAGTCATTTATATACAGCAGGAAAAGAAGTGGCCCTAATATACTCCCTTGAGGAACACCAGAGGACACCTCCATCCATTCTGATGAATGACCTCCAATAATGACTCTTTGTGTACGGTCTGACAGATAGTCATGAAACCAGGAAAACAAATGACCCCGAATGCCATAATACTGCAACTTATAAAGCAAGTGATGACGAGAAACCTTGTCAAAGGCTTTTTCAAAGTCCAGAAAGATCACGTCGCCTGAGTCACCTTTCTCAAGAGAACTGTACCATGAGTGTAGCAGCTGAAGAAGTTGAGTGACACATGAACGAGCTTCTGTAAAACCATGCTGGCTCTCACTCAGCAGCCTATGATGTGTTAAGAAATTCATAATATGTTTATGGATGATACGCTCCAAACACTTCACTAAAATACTTATAAGAGAAACTGGTCTATAATTTTCAGCCAAAGTTCGTTCACCATATTTATGGATTGGAACAACATTGGCAGATTTCCAGACACTTGGCAACTTGCCATGATCCAATGACAAATTGAACAGCTGTGATATTGATGGTGCCAACTCAGCAGCACATTCCTTCAGAATTCTAGGTGAAATTGCATCAGGACCAATCGCCTTGTTTACATCAAGCGAACTAAAAACTTTATAAACATCAGCCACTGAACATGACAATTCATCAACTGTGTCCTCAGTGAAAGGTGTAAAATCCTCATAAGCCATCTCTCCAGATCTTCCACTAAATACACTATGAAAGAATTTATTGAACAAATCAGCTTTCCTTTTTGGCGTAAAGGCAGACTGACCATCATATTGAACACAGCTGGGAATACTAGCATTACCAGTGCGTTATTTTACAAAGGACCAAAATTTTTTCGGCTTGGAAGGCAAGGATGCTGTTAGATTAGCAACATAATTCCGGTACGCTTTGTTCAAACTATCCTTCACCTTATTGCTAAAGGACTTGTATTGAGCCCATTTAACAGGGTCCCTTGAGGATTTTGCTTTCCTCCACACACGCAGTTTCTTCAACACTAGGATTCTTAATTCAGAATTAAACCATGGTGCATTCCTTTTATGCTTCAGTGACTTTGTTGGAATATTACGTTCAACTGCCTCCATAAACAGATCTTTCCAAGCATCCCAAACATCATTTATATCATCCATTAAGAAAGCAGTATTCCAAGGTATATTTGAGAAATCATCTCGTAGATTATTCCAATTGGCAGAGCCAAAGTTATACACAATCGTAGGACTTTGCTTAGGTCTTAAGATTTTGAGCCTCAATTTAAATTCAATGGAACTATGATCAGAGCTGCCAAGTCCTTCATTAACACTAAGGTCAAACAACAGATCAGGAGCCGTAGATAACACCAAATCCAAAATATTGTTGCCCCTCGTAAGATTCAAGACCATTTGATGGAAAAAATAATCTTGAAATATGGAGCAGAACGTCGAGGATAACGTATCTGAATCAATTGGACAAGACGGATTGGACCAGACAACATTGGGTAGATTGAAATCTCCAAGTAATAAAGTAGTTAAGGTGTTACCACTTCTCTCTAACAGGCATAACGATTTTTCCAATTCCAGCAAATACGAAACATCTGTAGAAGGAGGTCTATAAAAAACACCAACCATTAAACGAGAATATGGGTTTGAAATTACAATCTTGCACCACATAATTTCACAATCAGTTTCAAGCTCCGATGTTCTGATGCTGCTGATTTTCTGAGAACAGGCTAGCAATACTCCTCCACCACTACGTGAGCGATCTTTACGATGCACGTGATACGTACTAGGGAAGATTTCAGCTGAGTTAATTGAAGAATCCAGCCACGTTTCAGTAACAGCAACTAAATCAAAACTGATAGACGATAAGCGACTGGCCAATTCAACTCTCTTGTTGACAATACTTCTTGCGTTCAAGGACAAGCAGGAAACATGATTCACATGTGTCGGATCAGCCAAATGTGAAAACATATTTCAGATCAAGCACTTATTTAAATACTAATCCCAGTGTACACTCTTGCGTAAATAATCTGGAGTAAATAATGAAGCGATTCAAAATACTGGTGATTTTTACGTACCTTAACAAAACATACTTCAAATAAATTAGAGTGGTTGTACTTGCCATTGAAAAAAAAAGAAAACAAGGAAATTAGTGCAAAATAGTGCTTAGTACAGGGTTTTCCCTCAACATCATCCTTTTGGAGTCCTTAAGACTCCTTTAACCAAAGGTTGTGGGGTCCCAGAGGGAACAGTGGAGGTCCTAAGGTTAGCGTTGTTTCAAATTCCAGGAAAACAATGTAATGCTTAAGTGCATGATTTATTGGTGACTGCCACCGTAGTATGATATACTAAAGGCACTCAAATAAACATATCTTTTCTTCAATCAGTTTGTGTTACTGTTCAATTTACTTTAAAATGATTCATGCGTTCGTGAAGTGAACTCTGTCAGAGAGCTACAATAGGATAATGTGCTTACTTCAATGCTACTTAACAGAAACTTCACAATAACAAATAACACTGAAATTTGAAAATAACCTCTTACACAGGAAAAAGTAACGGATTCCCATTTTTGGATATTTTGGGGTATTTAAAGAATACCCACAAAAATCCCAAATTTGGAAGAGTGAGACAAGTCCCAATCTGGGAACTTGGTTGGGAATTCCCTGGTTGGGACTTGTCTCACTTTGCCAAATTTGGGATTTTTATGGGTATTCTTTAAATACCCAAAAATATCCAAAAATGGGAATCCGTTATTTTTTCCTGTGTTAAGGTTTAATATCAACTCTTTCCATTAACGAAAAATACACTACAGATATAAGGTTATAACAGGGTCCAAGATTCAGGTGACAAGTTACATCAAAACGTTATCAACATTTTCAAAGCTGGGTCCTACTAGTCTTATCATCATCATTCTTATATTAAACAGGGACAAAACGTTTCACTTCTGCCTTTGTCTCATATTTCCAAATAGCCTTGCTGCAGCTAGAAAATCAACATTTTCAAAAGTGGGCCCAACTAGTCTTATCATCATCATTCTGTTCAGCCGTTCAGAGTTTAGTCTGTTTCTCAGCTTGGTTTTAATTGAATTTTGGACGGAAAAACCTCGCTTGCAAGGGGCACTTGATACTGGGATTACTAGACTTATTAAAGCTAGTTGAACAAAATCAGGGTAGACATTGTTGTACTCTTGGATTAAATAGCTCGTAAACTGTTCAAAGTTCATAGCTCTTTAACTGCGTACCAAATGCTTCAACTGAAGGAATTGGTTTTTACACCTAGCTGAGTCCAGAACGGTTTCAAAGTGGTGACAAAGTTTGTTGAGTTGTTCAGTGCCATGGTTTCCTAACTCCCTTGCTTCATCAGGTAGTCGTCTAGGGTTTAAGATGACATCGAAACACTCCAGTAGCTCTAAGTCATCTTCTGGAAACCGGTCATATAGGTTGCTGGTAAGCTGGTTCAGATATCTTCTACTTACTGCATTGAACTGGGATCTAAGGTTGTTATTGTCAGCAACTTGCACTCCCTTGTAGATATTCTGCCCAGTGCTTGGAACATCACCTAGGTCTGCTAACACTCTGTTTACCATGGGAGATCCATCAATCATTCCTTCAATTGTCTCAACAGTTGAATTGACACTGTGTCTAATGACAGACAAGTTTGCAATGTCCCTCTGAAACAGAAGACTAAGTGTTCCAATAACTGACAGAACATCAATCAACAAAGCTGAGGTTAAAAGGAACAGTGCTGAGGCTGTGAACTGCCAAATTCCAACAGCTGTAACATTTGAATCCTTTTCATTCTCCAAGGACTTAACTAGTGAGTCATAATACTCAAATATCATCTTGACACATGCCTCAACAGACAGCCATCTAACTGATGAAGGTTCTACCACCTGCTTAACTTTTCCATGCATGAGCTGCTGAATTTCCTTCAGTTCATCATATCGCTTACGTGAATTTGAATAGAATTTATAGATGCTACTCAAGCGCTCTTTATACTGCTCGAGATAATCTATGTCCTTACTTGCTTGTGAGGCAGCAAGGTTAAGACTGTGTGCAACACAGTGCACTTGGATGAGAATATTGTTCAACTGCTTCAACCTTACCCCAAGGCCATTATGACGTCCAGTCATAACAGCTGCCCCATCTGTTCCAAGTCCTACAATCCGACTGTAGTCATCCCCTTGCAGAATGCCTTTGTCTTTCAGAAACTCGCCGAGGGCATCCTTAATGCCAGCAGCAGTGCAGTTAGTTATTTTCTTGTGTCCCAGAAATGAGGTATTGACACAGCCAGTTTCTGAATTGACATATCTGGCATTAATGGCTAATTTCTTCTCAATAGAAATGTCACATGTTTAATCAAGCATCAGTCCAATAAAAGATGTGTGAGAGTCATTTAGTTCTTTTATCATGTTATCTTCAACATAGTTGGCCAAGACAGATTCCATCTCTGAAACAATTTTGGGCTTCTTGTAAAAAAATAGAAGCATCACTACAACCGTTCGCAGCCTGAAGTTCCATTATTGGAATAAAGTTATCAGCAGCTATGTTGTTCTTAATCATAACATACACTGTTTTTAGCTGAACAATGTGCCTCCTTGTAATTTCCAGGGTTTGGTTGCTGATGTTGTTCTTTGGATTTGAAACTGTCGCTTGAAAGCTTTTTCTAAGCTTGAGGTCACTAATAATCAAAATGTGATCTTTAGAATTTTGGTGCCTTTCCAGGGCCGACTTCTGAAGATTGTTACAGCCTGTAGTTGTAAAAGGGTTTCTCTTACCTGTTGACTTACTGATATCGCAGTACATTTTTTGATCTTCTTCTTTCAACCCTTATATTCTTTCAACCAAGCAGGCAGGAAATGCCCTTTTTTTCTTAACGGGCTCACCGGGCTGTGATTCCGAATCCGCCATGTTTCTTCAACTCACTTTCTGTCCCAGAATGCCTCAAAATCAAACATTGGTTCTCAAGCCTCTGCGAGGAGTTTCAATGTGTTTCCCCGATCGGAACATCGAAAAAGCAAGCTTGAGAACCATTAAAAGTGAGTATGGCTCTTTGTAGTTTTAAAAAAAGGAGTCCGACAAAAGAAGAAGATTCAAAAGTCTTTATATTTTATTCTCAAAAAAGATTTTTTGGGCAGATCTACTCAGTTCTAAACTAATTATTAGAAAACTATCGCTCTAGAGTATGTGCGTCCGAGAGGACTGGTACTCTGTGGTGTTTTGCGTCCCTTTTTCCTTTTTCGGCTTAACAACGCGTCTCTGATGCTCATTTGCGCGTAAGGGAAAACCCTGTCAGTATTCTAATTTCTATTTAACGGGTCAAGTAAAATCACTCTATACATGTCCTGGATAGATTTTAAGATAAAAATAAAATAAGGAATATTCAACATTTCCATCTACTGTGACACTTCATTAACTAAACTTGCAGCTAGGGTTTTTCACAACTTGCTCAGCAACTTGTTGGTAATTTCTCGTATTAATTTCTAGCAACTTTTGCCGCTTCCCGCAACCTTTTGCATTCTGAACAATTTGTCTAGTTATATTTTAATTCTAACAAGGCGAAGCACCTTTTAGTGCTTGAACTGGCCTTTCTTCCAATTTCACGATGTTTTAGTAAACAATTTATGAATTTCCTGTAAAAAACAAAACAAAGCAAAAGTCTTTCCTCTTGAGCAGAACATGGGCACAAGATAAAAGTCGCCAGGCTGCTAGGTCAGCGGTTTTAAGAGAGGATTCCAAATAGAGACCTTAAGATACCCCGATATCGGTGTATGGGTACGGGTAGTGTACCCGTAAATGTAATATGTTCATGACTATTTCGATTAAGATACCCGAAGAACAAACACGCAAAATTAACTTTGTACATGCATGTCGCTTAATGCGTACAAAATCTCCCTCAGATTCTACACTTCATATCTTAACAACAAGCTGGAACAAATAACTCATTCATACATAAGCTTATTGAAATATCATAGAAAGATTTTAAGAAACTTGACGGGAAGTCCCTTGACCGAAAGCTTGTTATCACAAACCCCGCCATTTGATTGAGGCACATCACCAAACAATTCCTTTGATTGTCAACTTCAACAGTGACTCCCATGCTAAATTTTTCGATGCTATTTCTTTTGCGAAAATCAAATGTTCGAGCAATTCTCAGAAATCCCCCCAAATACCGCCACAAATTGATATCGTTTCAGAGTTCAACCTGCGCATTTGAGGCCCAAAATCAATACATTTTGAAGCGCTTTCTTTACACCTAAAATTCAAATTTGACAAAAATATTTGAACAGACTTGCAATAACATTGCCAAGGAGTCATACAATTTACATTTGTACTTAAAAAGTCTTAAAAACTTACTCGTTTCTCCATCATGTAGGACTTGCAGCTACTCGTAAATCTTCTACGGGTGAACTGGTGTCTACCCTGGAAAAACGGCTGGTTCTACCGGGTAAGGTCAATGACGTCACCACAAAATGAAAAAAACATGGTGCTACCCGTAACCCGCACACCGATTTCGGGGTATCTTAAGGTCTCTAATAGCGACAAAGATTTACATCTACAGAAGGTCATCCGATAATTTCATTGGCTCAAATTATTTTTTGGAATTTATAGCCCACGAACGATATATTAAAATTGCGAACGTGACTGATGCTTTAGGGTCAAAATTGCACATTTTTACTACACCATTTTCTTGCAATTCCCAGAAGAAACTTGAGCACAAAGAACACCAAACCAAATATAGAAAAATGACCAAAAAGCCTCAAAGTCATAATAGAATGTGGGGTATTGAGAGCAAATTTTAAGCAATTTTTTGAGAAATTACGGGCAACTTTTTGGAAAATCTCAAGCAATTAGTTGTGGAATGCCCTACCTGCAACGATAAGAAAAGTATTTTTACTTTATACCTCTCACTTATTACCAGAGTACATCGGCAAATGTGCACAGGCAGCTACAGCTACAACATCCTCCTCTTTTATTTGCATTAACTGGAAGAAAGAAGCATCAAGAGGTAGCCTGTTGCTGGCTTCTTCGATTGACTTCTGAAGCAGGATTCTCATCAATTATGCATTCATCTGCCAACATTGGTTATCTGACGTTTTTTCCTCTAGGATTCTTTTAATATCAACTTTGTTGATTGTGAATGCCTTTTCACTTGCCTTGATCTTTGTACCTCTATGATCTTGATTTTTCTTATCTTTTTAATGCTGAAGAGCAGCTCTGGAAAAAAAGCACACTACATTTGAAAACTGTGGATTTAGTCTTAACTCCAATAACCTACGTTCGATATTTTAACACGTCATTTAAACATGATTCTAACATGACTCCGAGGCTTTCTGCTCATTTTTCTATATTTAGTTTGATTTTTCTTGAGTTCAATTTCCTTCTTGGAAGTGCGACACAATGGATTTGTAAAAAAATTGCAATGATTTCCCTAAACCACAGAGTCAAGCTAGAATTTAAAAAAAAAAGATTATTATACATGATCACAAACTTCAGCGGCCGTACGGAAAGGTGGATTGACGCCAAGAAGACCAATTTTGCGATGAGCCAGGTCTACGTGCCACAGAGGCTAGGGTGCTATTCCGCCTTGGTTCTGTGCCACTTGGTGGATTTGATGAACGACTAAATGAACTGGACATGTTGAGACTTAATGTTGCATCTGCCGAACGCAGAGACTGGAGTGCATTTCTTGCGCCATGAAAAGAGATGGAGGGAGAGTGGTCTGCACTAGAACTGCTTCACAGCCAAGAACATACCCCCTCCAGATTTCGCGAAAGATCTCCGAAAAATGAACTTATGTCTTCTTCTGATTTATCCATTATTGGCGCAATAGGAAGCCTACATTGTCTAAAAGGAGTCACTTGGTATTTATATGTTTTTTTTTGTACTGAACACGTGTTCATTTCACGTGCGTATTCATCTCAGCCAGGAAATTAACACAGGCACAAAATGTAAGTAAATTCCCCTTACCCTGGAAATTTACACAGCCAAAACCCGTAGTCTATGAAAACACCACCCATCCACCACCTTAAGGGCTAATGAACATCTAAAGACATGCGCACAAAATTTATTCTGGTATTCGCAGCCTTCTGGAGAGTAAATTTAATTTGTAAAGCTGTTAAGGCATATAACATCCCTATGTGAAAAAAAATTGCTTCTGATTGTATCACCCTTATCCTTTCAAATGGTTTTCTGTGGCGACTTTTCTTGCTGAAACCTCAAAAGACTTGGAAATAATTCTCATAACAACTGTACTGAGTTTTACAAATAGTCTTTCACGCACTAGCCTTTATTTTAGCCTTAAGACAAGTTTCGTTTATTCAAACGTCTTCTGGTTTTCTGTGGAATAAAGAGCAATTCCAAATTATTAACGAGCACCCAGTGTTGATCTAGACTACAAGCAGTTAGATGATCATGCTCCAATCACACTCCAATAAGCTATTACTTTTAGTGAGTAAATTTCCTCTAGCCTGGAAATTTGCACAGACAACAAACGGCAGTGTATGAGAACCCCACCCATCTACCACACTGAGTGTTTTCCTTTTTTTTGGTACAAAAACACGCTTAAAAAATGGGTATTTAGCACGTTCTCAAAAATACGTTATTATAGGAAAGTAACACTCCATGAAATTAAGGAATTGCAAATTAGCGCCACTCAAATTAACACAAATTGAATGGAAAACGATTTTCGAATAAAGAAAATTTAAGCGAAAGAGGAGGTAGAATTTCGTAATAATGGAAATTAATGTGATTAAGACACAGTTGGTGGTGTCAACTGGAACAAATTTATGTCAGTGATGAAGATGAACTCGAAATATTGTAAACCTTTGCCTTAGGTTTTGTGAAAGATGAAAAATAAGGGTAAATGGAAAGAAAGAAAGCTTGTAGTTAATGCTTTTTAGGTGTCAAGAATGTCTGGACAGGTTCGAAACTTGGGGTTAAAACAGTGGAAATTAAGAGCGCGGAAATTAACGCTGCACTTAGTTAACATTGCGGAAAGTAACGCGCAACAAAATTAACGCACATTGAATTAGCGCAAATTTTGACGATTCGCATTAATTTCATGAAGCGTTAATTTCCTATAATAAGGTGACTTTACCATGAAGAGATATTTTCATTTTTAAGTGGGAAACATGTACAAAGCACCATTCTTATGTAACTTTAAATATGCAATTGAGTTGTTAGAGACATCCATACTTAACTTTGGTGACAGTTTATGGGAAAATCTTCAGAAATTAAGTTTACAGTACATTTGAGGAACATAAAACTATTGATAGTAATCTCTTAGGCATTTTAAATTACACTATGATCTTCGGAATCCTAAATACTTAAGCTATTGATCTGTGATTAATTCTACTACTTAATATATGAGGGACGTATGGGTTATCCGAGTGACGCCTGCCCACTATCAAAATTCCAAATAGTAACTTAAGCAATACTGAATACATTGCAGGGCGTATGGGTTATCTGATTGACACCTGCCCTTTAGGAAAATTTATAATTGTAACTTAAGCTATTGATCTGTGATTAATTCTACTATTTAATACATGTGGGACGTATGGGTTATCCGAGTGACGCCTGCCCACTATCAAAATTCCAAATAGTAACGTAAGCTATCGATCCATGATTGGTTCTAATACTTAATACATCCAGGACGTATGGGTTATCGGAGTGAAATGTAAATTTTACAAATCTATGAATCTAGCATGAAAATGTATTTCATCAGATGTCGGCTTTTTGATCGAATTAAAACATTAGAAAACTCATAGTAACTTGGTTTTGTTCATTCTGATCTTGGCAGCGTGTTCGCCAGTACAGCATTTTTAATTTCCTGTTTTCTTGTTGTTTTGTTAACTGTTTTCCCTGTTGTCGATATAAGTACTGAAACCTTTTTACTCTCCATTACAGAAACGCGCCCATTGAAAAATGTCGCCTGTGAAAATTGCCGTACCCATTAGGCTTTGCGAGCTCAAACAAAGTTTCAAAGACCACTGCCGTCTTTCGGTGCCGTCAAAACTTTGAGCGGCGAATTTGCAATTTTTCTGTCTCACACCTATGAGCAGACAATACAGTTACAATAGAAGGATTAACCATTGTTTTGAAGTGTTGAAATGCAGGTTTTATCGGTTGTTCCCGCAACCCAAAAAATCCACCAAAACCAAAGTAGGAACAATTCTGGATTTTATTAGTTTCCAAATGAGGTTTACAATCGTATACAGGCGACCATCCCACATTGTACGCGTGAACAAAAACTAAAGACAAAACCATGTGCAAACATTCGGGTATTTTCACTTAATCATTTCATTTAAGTGTGACTAAAATGTCACATTTGAAAATTGAATAAACAGTGTCATGTCTACTTCTGGCTGTAACATCCTCCCCCCATGTTCGGCTACATCAGTTGGGCAAACACTCTTCCAAAAGGGCTAATTTCCCTACATGGCATCTTAATGGACCAAACTTTGGCTTCACTTCAGCTGACCTTACAACATTGTCAGATCCAGGGAAAACGGTCACAATCCTGCCAAGAGGCCAGCACCCTCTTGGAGTTCGATAATCAACTATAAGCATGAGGTCACCAACCTTCAGGTTAGGTACAGCTTGGAGCCATTTCTTGTGGGCAGTTAAACCAGGTAAATACTCATGCAACCATCTTTTCCAAATGTGGGTGGTGATGACTTGGGCTTGTCGCCAGCGCTTTTGGCTTGATATCTCCTTGTCAGCGAAGATTCCAGGTGGCAAGTTGGGGGTTGCTTTGCCAATGAGGAAGTGGTTTGGGGTTAATGCTTCAAGATTGTCCACATCTGAACTCACTTCAGTCAATAGACGACTGTTGACTAGGGATTCAACGTCAGCAATTGCAGTTAACAACACCTCATCCTTCAAAACTTGACTCTGTAGGACAACAGTAAGAGCTTTCTTGCAGGATCTCACCAAACGTTCCCATACTCCCCCCATGTGGGGTGCTGCAGGAGGGTTGAATACCCATTGAATTCTTTCTTGACTCAGCATGCTTGCAATTTTGTCTTGATTCCACCCATTAAGACACTCTTGTATTTCATGATTCGCCCCAAAAAAGTTTGTACCGTTGTCGGAGTAGATAACAGTTGGTTTACTTCTTGCAATAAACCGTCAAAGACACATTATGAAGGAATCAGTAGACAAGGAGTGGGCGACTTCCAGATTTACTCCTCTTGTTACAAGGCAGGTAAAAAGGTAGCCATATCTTTCATATGTAAGTCTGCAAGGTGTGGCCATTTCTCTTGTAATTCTCTGAAATTCACCCTTCTTTCCGGCACGTTCAGGCGATTAACCACAAGAACTCTGTGCCCATCAAACCTTGTACCAAAGTCATTCAACTAACCAACTTGAACATCAACATGCTTAGTCAGCAGCCTTGATGATTTCTGAATTCCATTCAGCAGAACACTTTCCACTGGACCCTCAAGGCCAAGATATTTTTCAACATCTGTTGCCAGCAAACTGCAAGTACTTCCAGTGTCTAACATTGCATATGTGTTGAAGTATCCCTTTGGCCCATACGGGGTAACAGGCACAAATTGTAATAAAACAGAGTCACTACTACTCTCATGAGATGCACTAGAATGCTCGGTGGATGGGGTAACTGCTTCTGTTGCTGCTTGGTTAGTTGATGCTGCTATTTCATTGTTCCTATCAGGTGTTACATTTCTTGATGAGTGCAGTAATGCATTGTGACTTCAAGTACACACATTCACTCCACATGGTTTCAAGTTCCTACAAGTGGTAAGCCAATGACCAGATCGGAGGCAGCAAAAACAGCTTATGGGTTTGAACTTCATTGAGGCGTTCTTCTACACTTAAGGCTTTAATTTTAAACTTGGGGCAAGCCGACAGGTTATGCGGCTATCCATCTCCCATTAAACAAGGTTTTGCTTGCTTGTTATGTGATGGTATGTTACCAAAGAAGGTATTGTGCTTTTCACCAGCACCTCCATAGTGGCCTCTGAATGGGAACTTGAAGCAGTCATCATAAATATCCGCCTGGCCCTCCAGCCACCTACAAAAGTCTTCCAGGTTTGGTTGATGTAAATTGCTTGTTCTCACAAGGTCCTTCAACTTCACTTGGAGATCTGGGGATAGTTTATCCACTGCAATAGAGATATTAGCTTCGGCTGCTAGGTCATTTATGTATCCAAACCTTTTAAAGATCCAGACAGTAGTTGACACAACATCTGATAAGTTCCTCACTACAGGCGGTCTGTCATTTTGTATTCGTGATGTCTTTCTCAATCTGTCGAGTGTAACTTTTACAACAAGTGAGGGTTTTCCAAATATAGCTTCCAATTCTTTCAATGTTTCATAGTAAGAATCCCCACTGTAACCATACCCTTCAATTGCAGACTTCGCTCTACCAACCACAGAGTTCTGAAGGTGTTGCATCTTTCCATTCAAAGACAAATCGGCTTAATGAACAATTACAAAGGGTCACTGTCAAATTTCTTGAGCTGTAACTTAGGAAGACTTGAACAGCTATAAGTAACATGTTTGCTCTCAGGACTTGATGCAATATCAGTTTGTGCTGTTTATGGTAAAAGAAGGCACCGTCCTCAATTAAATTTAAATTTTCCATATCAAAATTATAGACTATACTGAGAACATGGATAACTGGGTAACAAAGAAAAAGATTAATGTGGAATGTGCTCCTTGTAGAATTGTGTGGTGATGTTCGTCACATGAGCGCCCTCAACAGAGTTGAAAGAATATAGGCGGTCAGGAGCATCCTCCGGCTGCAATCTGTCACTTGCAACTTGCCGTGCAACTGCATCATCTTCTATGGTCATATTTTGCATTTCACAGAAGTTGTGCAGGACAAAACAGGCATAAACAACGGATGGGAGAAAAACCAGGCCCATGTCAATTCTTTTGTTCAAAATTTGCCTTCTGGCCTTACACCTACCAAAAGCACATTTGATGGCATTTCTTGCGCTTCTCAACATATTGTTAAAAATAACCTCTTTATTTGTGCGTCCATGGGGGTACTCTTTCATACAGTAGGGTAGTAGTGGATTAGCCGGATCCCCTAACAATGTTACAGATACCTTGTCATACCCTGGAAGAAGTTCGTTGAACAGCATAGGTATCTTTTCCTCTTTTAACAGTCTGTTTACCCGGAATTTGCAAAAATCCGTCCATCATGTACACTGCCTGGCCATTTCACTTCAACGTCAATAAACAACCCTTTCCAGTCACATACTGCTTGTACATTCAATGTATACTTTTGTTTATAGCTAAAGTAGTCGTGAGGATTTTCAGTGGGTTGATTTATTGCAATATGGGTTCCACCAACACATCCAAACGCTTGTGGAAATCCATATTTATCTTCCATGCCTTTCACAATATCTTTCATTTGCTGCTCGGTTGACGGGAGTTTTATGTATTTTGGTCCCAAAACCCTGGCAATGACATCACAGACTTTACGTACAATCACAGAAACTGTACAACGTGCGATTCCAAAAGCATTTGCTGTCATAGAAAGCGAACCTTGATCTTTTAAAAAGTACAAAGTCAAAGCGAGTTGCTTTTCCACTGAGAGCACATCAAGTCCTCTTGGGCTTCTGCCAGGCTGAAGGTAAGGCCGTATTTCATCTGCTAGCGCTATAAATACATCACAATCCATTCTCAAATTTTTCTTCCAGTCTGACTCAGGCAGAATTCCGTTGTGCAGGTTCTGCCACCGCTGTTCTGTGCGACCAGGATTTCGTCAAAGTCTTCCTCGCCGGAAAACTGCTCTCCTTTGTACGTATCTGAGTCGTGCCACTGCTGCATTGTACTGGTGAGCTGCCTGTAGCGTCATTTGCTGTTGACGACGTCTTTCTTTCAGTAGTAATAAAAACAATAACCCATAGCACTGAAATGCCGCCGCTAAGGATGTGAGCGCGAGCAAAATTGAGTTTACCGCTAAAACACCTCATTTGTCCGCCATTTTGTTGTTTACATGCTAAGCGACCGCGTGATGGCTTCAGGTTTCTGCGGTTTTGTTGGCAGAGATAGCCCCGGGGATAACCCTACACATGTAAACAGGGGCTATCTATTGACCCTTCTAGGAGGGTTACCCTCCCTCCATGTAAACAGACCCTAAATCAGCTTTTGGTTTTTTCATGCCCTTAGACTCTTTGTCATGCAGACAATGCGACGGGGGGTCCACACACAATCATCATATCCAACCAAATATAAAAAAAAAAGATGTACCTTATCTTAAGAAATATTTTCTTCGAGTACAGGTTTTCAAAGACAGTTGGTCGCTCCATTTTGTTGTCAGTCATCCTCGTGTTCCTGACACCAAGATGATCTCTTCTGTGGTTGGTTGGCCTTTAGTGTATGTCCTCAGGATGATTAGAATGTTGACTGTCTTGCACCATGGGCAAGGGCTCTATTGAAGACAAACTGGGAAAATGTCTATGGGATCTACCACTTTTTTTGACTACTTTATTGTTCAAACTAGTAGTAGCTAGTTACATGTGTAGTAGTAGTAGTCAACTGAAAACAACGGTGGTGGTGATGATGATGAACCTTATTTGCATGTCAAGAGTATTTGTCTAATGAAGCTAATTGGGGACACCAGATATAAGTATTTAAAAAATAAAAATGATATAGCTAAAATTAATAATCAGAACCACTTGTTGGTAGGCATGACTGAGATCCAGCTCAGTAAAACTATAACAACCTAGGAACTACTTACTTGTGTTATTAGTCATTAGTATAATAATGAGTTAAATCTTTCACGAAAGTCAAGCCTGGCAATTACAGCTACAATCTAGAACATTAGTTATGTCCATGGTGTGAATCGCACTCTTAAAAGATTGTACGCTAGGTTTACAGCAAAGGTCTCTTTTCATCTTACCTCAAAGACAGGGTTCAAGATGCCTTATACTATGTCTTCCATAAGAAACAGTGCTATATCTGCGGATAGGGAAGTCCACATTATGTAGGTTGTATTATAGGTTGCATGTGTGTATCTGCTACCTAGTGGAAAAGTGATTCCCTGTAATTACATTTGTCTGCTAGCGTATTAAAGATATCCATTACTCCCCAAGGTGTGGTGATGAGCTCCTTGTTAAATTTATCAATATCCAGAGCCTTTGTAGTTTTGAAAGATACCGCTTTGCGGCGATATTGGGATATCTTATTCCTCACAAGTTGATAGGTCAGATAGTGATTGCTTATTTCAGGATTGAGTACTCCACTTGTCTGTAAAATAATAATTGCCAATAAAGACAAAAAGAGAATATACTCCAAATTAATAACAGCTGTCAGTGCAAAGCAGAACAGTAACACACGTGTTTTGCATTTAAACCATACTTCACCCTGAATTGCAAAATATTATTTTAGCCATTAATTTGTACTGTAATCTGCATATGTTTGTTTTTGCGTACCGCCCAGAAAATAGGCACATGCTTTCTAAAAATTCTTATTGGTTTATGATTTTACAAGGTACATTACAACAGATTAAATGCAACATTTTTTACGATAAGAATCTCGTCCCTTGTAAGTAAATGAAAGGTTAAAAGAGTAATGCTAGAAGGTATATTTTTCAAAGATAAGTGCAACGTTTTGTTAAGCGGATATAGAATTTAAGCGGGTAGAATGGTTTCTTATTTCTCCTACGTACAAGAATACTTTGTTAATAAACGTGGCCGTGGAAAAACATGGCCGGATTACTGCGTTTTTTCACCCCCATTCTTGTAGTTGTATAGGCAATGACATTAGAAATGCATTAGAGTTCACTTTTTAGAAGGCTGAAGTTTTGGTGGGTGTATAACAAAACTGCAAACGTCACATGTTACATTTAACAATTAACTAGTGTTGTTGAGGGGTTTTAATTGTAGGGCGACAGTTTGTAGGGTAAGAATTTGTTCCCTTTTACAGTGAATTTAGAGTAATGCTAGAAGGAAGGTCAGTACCTTTGAAAGATAACTTCTTATATTTTCAAGCATTTTGGTCGTAAATTATACACCAGTTATTTGTTTAATGATACTGGTTTACATCACATTGCATTTTGGAGAAAGTTAACTATGTGGCAAGTTTACCACAGTAAAAGGTATGGTAAGTGTGATCGGCATTTTTTTAGTTTGCCATTATAATCCCAACTCTGGTTACTTGCCATGACTACAGCGAAAAGCGAAAACATAACCTGTCACATACCATCACACTACAAAACATTTAATAATAAATGGGTTTATCTCTCTTGTTGTAAATTTTGATTGGTTTGTTGACACTTTCACGGTTTTTGTTTTTGTAGAATGCAACAATTCTTAAAGTTTCAGTTCACTCGTGTACATTGTAATTAAGCTTTATTTTTCTTCAAACGGTTGTGAACAGAGGCAAACGATTTTCTCAATACATTGCCGACTGACCAGATCAAAATGGACTTAATCTATGTATCAATAAGAATCTCAGAAAATAACTTGCATATTTCCCCAAGCAGCTTGAAAATTATCTTAAGCCTTGATACTAAAGTAAACATGAGAAGTGACAATCAGTAGAACAGTTTCCTTGTTTAAGATTTAGCACTAACACTTGCTGTGATTACTACGTAAGTCCGGCAGTGACAAAGAAAATCTTATTAGTTATCTCCCCAATTTGTTAAATAGATAAACGGCTTTGAGCACTTATGGCACAAAAAAGTACCACTTTTACGCAATTGTTTGCTGTATTTTTCAAATACATATATGCAGGAAAAAAGAAGTTGGTTTGTACTGTTTTTTTTTATCAGCATTGTCTTAATAATGTATGATGTTTTTTTGCTAGTAAATAGTAATGAAAACGAAATGTTACTTTTGATCTGAAGTCTTCTGATTATTGAGTCTTTCGGTCTTATATGTGATGGGAGGTTTCTCCACTTTCGAACAATTTGAGGGAAAGAGAAAGAGCTGTCACTTCTCTTGAGATCCGGGATCAAACCACTATAACTGGCACATCAAAGGCAAACTGAACTTTGGTTCCAACAGCATTTACTCTCGTACACATGGCGTAACTTAGCTCACAAATGTAATCGGCGATGTAATCGAAAAATCAGGTCAAAGCAACTTACCTATATATCGTTTGAATAACCACTGAAAATAAAAGAGAACAATAGATGTGTAAACAGAAATCATTTAGAAGTAACTGAAAATCAAATAAAAGAGGTAGTTATAGCTTGTTAGTGTTGCTATTCAAAAGTAAAAGTACTGGAACAAAAGCTAGCTAAGTTTGCTAGGTCAGCGAAACAGCATTTATGTACAATATTTTACAATATGAATGAAATTGCAAGGCCAGCTAGCGTCTGTTCAAACAAGAAGAAACGCGGACTAATTACTAGTTTTCTAGTTTTAAAGCAAAGGAAATTTATTTCGAATTTGCAAGTCACCAAAACCTTCCATATCCCAAACTCAGCTGCTGCCACTATGTAACCAACAGACTAATGAACGTTATATTCGCAAATACATGTGGGTAAAATGCAATTAAAGCGAGGCACATCTGTAAGAAGGTGCTAATGTTAACAGATGTCATACAGAGTAAAAAGAAAGCTTAAATTAAAAGATAAACTAAAGTTAATAGCCATTATTCTGAAAACTAATGATTTTTCTAAAAGTCAACAATTGAAGTTAAGTGCACCCAGTTAAAAAGAGTCAGTGGCAGATAGTTTTGACAGCTGTAAACACTGTTGGCTTTTTCTAGAATTATTGCGTTAACGAGCACTAAGTAATCAAACGTTAGATAAAATGGCAAGAGCCTTCAAAATGTAAATCAATAAAGTGTTCTTGTACAAAATATTATTGCTAAAGCGATTTGTAAAGCAAAGCGAAAAGCAGCAAGGCTTTATCAAGCGAGGACGGCTCAAATTAAGGTCAGAGGAATGTTAGGAAGTAAATTCAAGTAATAGGTAATCTTTGATTTCCATAGGGTTTTACTATAGTAGCGTTTGAATTTAATGATTTTTTTAGCCGTCATCGGCAAAGTGAAAATGAAAAACATAAAAGTTCCGGAAACCAATATCTATCCGAGGTTTTGTTCGGACATCCAGTCGAGATATACGTGCATTTTGTCTCTGGTGGTTGCCTTATTGTAATGGAGTTGGAGTAACTGTTTTCCTGGTGGGCAGGAAATGTCCTCTAAGTCTCGCACAAGAAGGGCTATACCGAGATAAGGCAGAGACTTCACTAGTCGACTGAATAGGGCCATTTGGTTTATTCCCTTCATCCAAATGGTGACTGTCTCGGGAACAGGCTGGTTCCGCTCAAAGACGTCCAAGATGAATTCCTGGAGGAAAGAAAGGAGGCAGGTGTCCACTGCACACTGCAGCAGACCGGTGGAGTGGAGGGCTCAACCATGGAGCTGTGACTGGTATTGATAAGTTTGGATAGTGGTGGCGGAGCTGGTGAGTAGTGGAGTCGAATCGAACTGGCGGATGCGATAGGATTTTGTGGCCACGTCACCCAAAGCGAGGGCCTTGAAAAAGAAGGGCTCGTCAGCATGCTGGAATCCGTCGGCCCAGGCGATGACAGAGAGATAGGCCATGATGCTATTGCGAGTCTGTGAAACTGGGTTAAACTTTGCTTAACGTGAGCTGAAATCGAGATTTGTAAGTGAATGATTGGCAAACCTGTTAACTACATAAACTATGTTTATTATATGTTACATCAGTATAACAGAACTTTTAAAGGGTCTTTAGAAATGTCTTTCTTCTTAAACAAAAGCTAATTGATGCAATATAAATAATACTGAAGTATCTATAAAATGATCGGTACAACAAGTGTCATTGATTCCATATTCAGTGAACATAATATCAAACACACAAAGAAGTCAATAGCTTTTGTTTCGGTGAGAGCTCTAACAGTAACAAGACGGTAACTCAACTCAATGCCATGACAGAACGTCGCTCTCTCAAGCCCCTTCCCATGATGCCTAGCATTAACGTTATCACCCTCTAACACCTTCCCCCCAGTAAAATTTACAATTTTAAGTTCAACTAGAGTATCTTTGCGGCATTTTCACTAAGTGTCCCGAACGTGTACGTTTAATAGTAATAAGGTCCATCTTAGTGCATTTAGCAGGTTCTGCAGCCTTTGCAGTGTCTTTTAGTGGCTTCATTTTTTTTCCATTCTTTTCAACAACAGCTACAGGTAGGTCTTCGGCTGTCGGTTTCTGTCGTCCAGATTTTGAGGAGGGTTCCGTAACTTTGACTGGCTGATCTTCCTTAAGATGTACACGGTTTCTTCTGAGCAGTTTACCATCCACATTAACATCGTATGAACGGTATCCACACCGTTCTGTGAGACAGTTCCTTTCTTCCACTCCTGTCTTTTCAACAGACCTTCAGGCTTGACTTTAACGGTATCGCCAGGCTTTAATTCATTTAAGTCTTTAGCAGTGCGGTCATAATAGGCTTGAGATTTTTGGTGTTTCTTAGTTTTCTCTGCTAACACTGTTTCTGCAATCTCAGGTGTCAGTAATGTCGCTTTCATAGGTACTTCAGTTCTTGTTCGATGGTTTAGGAATTTTTGTGCGGGAGATGTTGTCATGCCAGGAGTAGGCGTGTTGTGCCGGTCAAGTAATGTTTCGTACGGACTCAATTTTGTTTTCTCAGCTTTCCTCAGCAAAGTTTTGACAATCTTCACAGCAGATTCAGCTTTTCCATTACTTTGGTGGTGATATGGTGAAGATTTGGTATGTTTAATCTACTTTCGTTGGCAGAATTGCAAGAACTCGACTGAGTCGTAGTTCTTACCACAGTCTGTGACTATCTCATCAGGAATTCCCCATCTCGCAAATTGTTTTTGCATTAGATTAATGGTTTCACATGCAGTTTGGTTTTTCATTAAGTCAAATTCAATCCAGTCACTGTAATAGTCAACTAGAACAACATAGTGTTCTTTGTTCCATTCAAAAATATCAGAGCCAACTTTAGACCAGGGTCTGTTAGGAATTTAATGACTGACTAGTGTTTCTTTTTGGTTCTTAGCATTGCAGACTTCACATGTAGCAATGAACTGTTTCAATTGATTGTTCATTCCCGGCCACCGTAATGAAGTTCTAGCACGCCTAAGGGTTGACCCGGTGCCCATATGTGCTTGGTGTAATTTAATAATCAGAGTCTCTGTATAGGTTGGCCGCCTGGCATGAGGCAGGCTCCTAAACCACTTGATGATGCGTCCACTTGGACTTCAACTTGCTCAGCCACATTGAAGTATCTTAGCAGTGGTGCATTCAGAATGAGAGTCTTAATTTCATCAAAAGCTTTCTGTTCATTTTCTTCCCAGATAAACGCACTGTTGTTCTTCAGCAGAGCTCGTATCGGTTCTGACTTGGTTGACAAGTCTTCTGAAAATCTTGAGAGGTAGTTAACAACACCAAGTAGTCTTCTGACTTCATCTTTGTTGGTTGGGGCAGGCATTGACTGAATACATTCTTGTTTCTTGGGGTCAGGTTTAACTCCTTTGTCTGTAAGGACCACACCCATGTAGAACAACTCAGTCTTCCTCAACCAGAACTTCTCCATATTAAGTTTAATATTCTTCTGATGGCATCACCCCAAAAAGGCAAGCAATCTCTTGTCATGGCTAGCTGTTGCTTCTTCAATGTTTTCTCCATCGCCCCAGATCAATATGTCATCAGCTATGGCTTTTACACCTTCTAATCCTTCTAGATTCTCATCAATTCTTCTTTGAAATTCTTCAGGTGCTACACTGATGCCAAAAGACATTCTTTTCCATTTCATCCGTTCAAGAGGGGTATTAAAAGTATTAGAGAGGGATCTCTCTAGGAGCTGTTTTGTGGAGAGTGACATCATTACTTGTGTGAAGATGTAGTTCGCCCTCAAACTTTCCTATACTGTCATCAAAGACTTGAGGGTAGTTAGTCAGAATTGCCTCCAAGGTGAGTGTTGGTATCACTTCACTGGCAGTTACAGGGACACTTGGGTTAGCTGGGGCTACTACAGCAATATTCTCTCGTAAGAGCTCAATGAGTTTGAGTGTTTCAGAGTCATTTAGACCGATCAGAGGTGTTAGGTCTCTGTCAACGATTCTAAACTTAATGATCATTTCTTCACTGGTTGCAGGATTTAGCACAAAGACTTTTCTGGTTCCCAGGGTCTGAATTTTGGTTTCTTCATCTTAGAGAGACAGAACAGGCTTGACTACAGTGTGAAGGTCAGTGAGATCATAATCTCCACTGATGTCTTTATACACATTCACAGGGAGAATGTTACATGTTGAACCAGAGTCTATCTGAAAGCTAACAGGAATTCTTTTCTTCGACAGCAGTAGGTTTGCAAAAGCTTTCTTGTGATCACAGTTTTGATTAAGTACACAGATTTTGTCAAGAACTTGATAATAGTGATCCTCACCATCTTCTTCTACTCTCAGTACAAACGGTTGTGAGGTTGATTTTGATTGTTTTGGATCTGAGTGTTTCTCCTGTTTTCCTTTTTGTAAGCGTTTACACTCCTTTAAGTCTTGAAAGTGATTTTTGACCTTGCATTTTCTGCAGACTGCTCCCCAGGCGGGGCAGAGTTTCTTGTCTGAAAAGCTATGAGCTCCCTTCTTGTTTGCACAGTAATTACACATGAGGACTTTCTTGGGGTTATCTTTAGAAACCGCTTCTATACTCTCTTTTTCAAAAGTTCGGTTTGCACTGTACTCTTGGACTTCAATCTTTGTACTTTCATAAGCTTTGCCAATTGTAATAGCTTCAACTCTTGTGAGAGTGTTTCCTTTTTCTAGCAATCTTTTCTTTAGTTCTTCACCAGAGACACCATAAACAAACTGATCTCTCACTTGTCTATCTTCGTCTACATAATTACAGTCTTTCACTAACAGCAGCAGATCAGTGACAAAAGCAGTTATTGACTCTCCAGGTTTTTGCACTCGTTCTTTAAATTTCTTAGAAGCAACTATTTCGTTAGATTCTGGACTTACCGCTCGCTCCAACTTAGTCCGCATCAGATCATAGTCGTTTACTTTCTCACCTTCAAACCAGTCCAGGCTGTCATATATCTTTTGACCTTCAAGGCCAAGCCAATCTTGAACCAAAATACATTTTCTTTCATTCGAAATATTCACAAGACTTCCCTTCAAGATGTTTTTAAGGCTTTCAATGCTTCTAGCCAATTCTCCCGGCGGGAATTGAACTTGGGTCGCGATAAGTTCATGATATTACCCGTAAAGAAACCTTGATTTTGATATTGAGCTGAGGCCGCAGCTTCAGCTCCTTCTTGCGACATGTTTAACTCGTGGTTTTGCAGGGTTTTGGCG
>OZ037777.1:17890676-17893176 GCA_964035525.1 Porites cylindrica
ATGCCTAGTCATCTTTCTGTCTCATATTTTCTGTCAATTCGATCATTGCAAAAACTACCCAAGGATGATATATGTTGTACGCATCATCTGAATAATTAGCAAATATTAGTCCAGATCGAATGGGTCCCAATTGATGTAAATCACCTACAACAATAACATTAAGTCCCGCAAACAGTCAATTAGTTGGTGCAGCAAATATTTCTTGAAGTCTTTGATGGATGTGCAGTAGAGTAATATTTGACACCACTGAAACTTCATCAATGATTATCAATTTGAACTCGGCAAAGCTAACCTTAATTGTGTTCTTTTGTGATCTGACATTGGAGTAATCTTTATACCTGACTCTGTAGGGATTCCTAAGGCAGAATGTACGGTTGTTTCACTTATATTTATAGTGGCTACACCTGTTGGCGCCATTAACAATACTGTTGGTAATTTGGAGTTTATAACAGCATGTTCACAGTTCTTTGTAACAGTATGGTATATGGCTTTTATAAGATGAGATTTTCCTGCACCAGCTCCTCCTGCAATGAACAGATGTATAGGTGATAATTGAACTGGTTTTAAAGTGCCCATGTTTTTTACTTTGTTTCTACACCAACTTAGCACTATGTTGTATGGTTTACGTTGCTGAGAGTTTAATGATCTCACTGACTGGCGAAGATCATCATCAGATATTTCTGACACTTGAATATAAGTTGACATTGCTCTGGGAATTTGTTCATTTGACGAAAAAAGTTGATCTCCTGTCATCTGGTTATCAAAGGACTCTTCATAACTACTATTTGCAATATCAAATTGTACATCATGATTTTCCTGATCATTTATAGGATAGAATGAGTACGACGTTCTGATGTTACTTTTTCTTAAAGACTCAAGTGCTTCTATAACAGCTTCTGAATCTGGCTCGAATATATTTCTATTCTGTTGTACAATAGTTTGGACATCTGACACATTGAATTAAGACATGTAAGTTTTTTCTTCACTGAGAAGTTCTGTTTCTTGTCTCCATGGGTGGTAAAGAATAAGATGGTGGAAATATTTTTCAGGTTCCCTTGCTTTATTTGAAGTGTGGTATCTTATGACGGCCCTAACTTTTCTACATAACTTCATTTGTGTTTTTCAATCTTATTTGTTTAGGTACTACTGATGCATCATCATTTACACAGACGTGACTGTTCAATAATATCATCACTAAGAACTTCTGGCTGAGCATCTACCGTTTCACAGTGATCGGTTTTGTAGTCCTTATAATAGTAAGCAGCAAACTCAGCTAGGTACATATCATTTACAGATTTAACATGTGCTGGTCTTAAGCTATATTGCTCAATGATGTTTGACTTATAGATATCAGTACTTTCATCGTCTAACTCATCAAGTTCTTGCTGACTCCTTGCTACTCGTAATAGTTTATCTGAGAATTTGGTATTAACAAAAATAGTTTTTGGAAATACTTTTCTTAGCCAAAGTTTAGGCATACACCTATAAACACATTCCTGGGAACTTACTTCTCTTGAAGATAAGAAAGCAGCTCCAATTTTTCAAAGGCCATCTCGAACATTTAGATTTATTTCTCTTGCCTCTTTTGAAGCATTCATGATAGCTTGCGAGCATTCTGTCTCATTGTTAGTAAAATATGAACAAACGTAGGTTATGTATTTATAGTGGTTGAAAACAGGTTGCAAGTCTACGTTGGCAGCAAATCCCTTAATGGTCTTTTGAGATGCAGGTCATAGTCAGAATCAGGTGATAGAGACAGAGCCTTTTCATATTGTTCCATAGTAATTCCAAGTTCTTGAAATATGTCATCAGGAGTCAACATGGGATTGTAGTTTGCCTTGCTTGGATTGAGACATTCATCTATTTTTTGTTTTACTAGACTTACAATCTCCTTTCATTTTGTCAAAATGTCAGTTTTATCTGTGGATCCATATCTTCCGGTAAAGGTTCTGCCACAATAGTGGTGTCTGTAAAAAAATGTCCAAATTCAAATCTACGTGAAATATTTTCATATTTTCTACATGTTTTACTGTGATTATGTGTTCGATATTTTTTTACCAATTCATATAATTCTACATCTTTGTTTTTGTCTATCATAGGTTAGTTTTGGGCGGTCGGATGTCCATATCAGTGCATGTAAATGAGGTGACCCTCTCATCTGGAATTCAATACAAAGAGCATAATACAAAATTTTACCTATTGGATTTGCATTTGAAAGTAAAACCTCAGTAAAAAATGTTTCAACCCTGTACTGAAAGTGTTTTGCTACGATAATTGGATTGGAATTAATAAGCCTCCATTTCTCATCATATGACAAAGCATCTACATTTTCATCAGTCCGTTGTACGGCTACTTCTAGAAATAATTTTAAATAGTTCAGGCCATCTTAACTCAGCACATGATAAGGTCATAAACCATGTTGGTATACCCAACTGTTTCACCATTGCAGGAGGAGAACCTGGAATTTGCCTCAAAAATAAATATGCCTGATCTTGAGAAA
>OZ037777.1:17900676-17938176 GCA_964035525.1 Porites cylindrica
AACAACAGCCTCTGTATAAACATCTAAATGCGACATGAGATGGTTGATCACTAAATACGCGATTACAATAATTAAAGAAAGATAAAATCCACGAAATTAATACAACAGGATATTGTTACTTAAAACCTGGCAATTAAAGTACTGAATTCCCTTGTTGTTTCTTCTTCTAAAAGTCTGTTGTGTTTATCAGAAACACGCTGTTGAATTTCACTGATCCAGTTGCTAGTAATGTTTGAGTACCCAACAGTTTCAATTTTAACATTAAATATAGAAGATTCTCTTAGTGATTCAAACACAGTAGTTAGCTCATTTAATATACAATCTTCTCAATAAAAGATTCACTCGGAAGAGTTCGCTCACAAATGGGTCTCTCGTACAGCTCATGAATTATGCCACTTCCAAAATGTACTCAAGCAATCTTTTAAATGTACTCTGCTGAAGACGGCTGACCTATTCTACACATACTCTTATATCTCGCGCACACACTGAACATGCCAGAGTGCGATTTGTGCCAGGAAAAACCGAGCCGAATTTATAACTGGGCTGTGCCACAGGCAGCCCAGTAAAAAGCAAGAACAGTAAAGGCCCCAAAACTGACCCTTGTGGGACTCCAAATGTTACAGGGAGGAAATCAGATGACATGTTATCTATCATGACTCTGTCTTTTACCCGATAAATATTATCTAAACCAAACTAACAAGGATCCACCAATACCTAAACGTTCAAGCTTAACAGGAGTATTTCGTGAGACACATGATGAAAAGCCTTAGAAAAATCTAAAAGAAATAACGTCAACTTGTTGTCTCCTCTCAGAAGCGTAAGCTAATTGATGAACAACTGGAGATAGTTGAGACAGTGCATTTTCCTGGTAGAAAACCATGCTGCCAGTGGGTAAGATGCGGGCAAATCATTCTAAAACCTGTCTTTCCAACATTTTAGATAGAACATCAAGAAGCGAAATGCCACAGTAGTTTGAAACAATTGTCTTAGACTCACATTTATGAATAGGGACAAGATTTGCATCCTTCTATTTTTCAGGAAATGTCGCAAGCTCTGAGGACAAATTGAATAATGTGTATAACAAAGATGAAATTTCATTAGCACATGCATGCAATAACTTACTGGGAAGACCAAGAGAAGTATTGTTAACGTCAAGTGATTGAAGCTTTTAAAGAATGTTGCTAGGGTTAAGGCACACTTCACATAATTCTCATTTAACGCTGTAGTTGAGTCTGGGTAGACATACAGCAGCGCTGCTAGAGTCAGGTGGGACAAAAACTGAGTGAAAAAACAGGTTAAATAAACAAGCTTGATCAATAGGTCTGGTAGCCTGTAAAGATTCATGTTTAATAACCCCGCGAATTCTAGTTGTTTGGTAATCACTTTGTAATATGACCAAAATTGCAAGGATTGTCCCTTTAGGAACAACTAAACTTAGTGAGGTGATTACGCTTTCCAAATTTAGCCATTTTCTTAACCTGTTGTCTAAGTTCACAAAATCTTTCCTACAAATTTACAGAATCTTTTAACTTAGCTTTCCGCTGAGTTCTGTTCTTCTCTCTAATTAACAATAACACCTCTTTATCAATCCATGGCGGTCTATCTGCATCCCTATTGAATGTCTCCTCATCCTCATCTGTTTTAGGGGATTGTATAAGTTATGTGTCTGCACTTTATGCAACAAAAGACCAGCTTACTTTCCGAGAATTAGACAGAATGGAAACAGTGAAGCGTCATTTAACTACTGTGTGATATTCAAACTAGGGCCATACATGTATCTTTTGTTTATATTGTGGGCCAGCATCATCAGGTAAGCACATTATTAAGAATGTGCTGAGAGAAGGAAACTCATTTAAATGTTGATATTAAGTTTTTAATGTGACCACCTTCAGACATCTTTCCAACTGTCTTTTTAATGTAACATGTAAAATCCTGGAATAATTACTGTTAGAACAGTTTGAAAACATTGAATAGTTTTGTAGGATGCTTTTAAGTACAAAGTAAAGTTTGTTAATTGAAATTAAAGATTTCATGAAAGTACTCTTAACAATTGTTGAACTGTTTCCATTCAGTGCTGGGGGATCCAGATCAGCATAATCTCTGGTAGCAGAGACTCTTAAAATGATTGAAGAAGTTGCAATGAAATGCGAAGTGGTTATTTTTCTTTTGCTAAAAACGTAACATTTTATAATCAAAGTAAAATAGTAATATTTGAAGGCCTGCCTGTTTACCGATTGGACATGTATGTTGTAAGTGTTGGCGGTTCCAGCTCAAAACATGAGCTTCTTTTAGATCTGTACAGGCAAGTACGACAATTGATCAGAATGGCTGCGACAAGGTAATACTTTCCTGCTGGCTGGACTTGAAGTTTCAGATTTTTTTTAAATCTAAGTAAGCAAAATTCTGGCAGATATTTCCAAAGCTCCATTCCATGCTCACTCTGACTTTGCTTATCTTTCTGTTGAATTCTGTTCATGGTTAGATTGACTCCTCGAAAAGCTGCCAAGATGTTGCATGTAATGGGGTAGGCTGGATCTGGGTGCCTGAATTCATAAACTTGATGTAAACTTTGATACTGTCCACTCTTTCGTTGAGCTTTATTGCAAGTGTTTCAAAGATGTGATCCAGTATTTAGTTTATGTATAGTGCTCAACAATAGCCTGCAACTGCACAATGTCACCAAGTGCAAATTTTTTGGGGGACACATTTTAGCTGCCATGTTAATTTCATTTATTTTTGCGTTTTGATTTTAAAAAAATTTGGCAGGTGACTGATGCCAAGTTGGAAAACATTCTCTCATCTATGCCAAAATCAAGCTTTGGCTGTCATATTTCAGCTGCTTAAGTATGTTCAATAAAAACAACTGCTTTGTTATGGAATTTCTTCATCGTCAGCAACATGTAACTAATTTTACCTGAACCTTTACGCAATGTGTGGAGGTCCTTTGGCATGTTTAACTTCTGAAAACAGTCCAGTGTCGAGCCACATGAAATCCAGACAATACATTAAATGGCTGTATCGATTGTGGATATCATCCATTATCTATGATTCAAAGCCATTTAGGGGACCTGGTCAAAACAACTGTAGTCTTCAGGGACCCACGATGACCTGGCGACTTCTTTTATAGCCCCCCTCTCCTTCCCAATAAAATGGTTCCTTCTTTTTATACTGCCCCCCTGCTATCTTAAAAGGAATACAGCAAAATTGCTTGATACTGTTTGTGCAGCCTAACAGCTTCTTTCTCTGTTGCTCTCTTTCAGAATAAAATTTATTGCCAGGGTCCCCACTCTTAACTCGATGTGAAATTCAAGGACTTTTCCAGGACTTCCAGATTTTGCAACAAATTAAAGGACCTTCTGTTTCAAATAAAAGTTACACTATATTTTTCCCCTTCCAGGATTTTCAAGGACCCCAGCTAATGATTTTCAAGGACTTCCCAGGGCCTATTCCTTTCCAGGATTTTCAAGGACTGTGGGATCCCTGTATTTAACCATCATCACTTATAAGTATTATTAATATGCTATAATATAGTTATTAATTTTGTTTCAAAACCTCATTTTTTGTTGACTTCCTACCATTTTAAATATGATGCTCAGTTCTGGTTTGGCTCTTCTGAAAAGAGCAACGAGTTCACACCATTGATTTCCCGGCGATATCATTCAATGATAATCAATAATCAATAAAATCAATAATAATCAATAACAATTAATTGATTGGTATTGGAAATCAATAAAAATCTATGTCTAAAAGTTGAGTGAGTATCGATTTTTTATTGTAGTGTGCTTTCAGAGTAGCATACACAAGGCACTCTACAGCACTCAGACCACTTGCCTGGTATATCAGAGAGTGCAACATCACCGTAATATAGTGAACCATAGAAAAATCTAAGAAAAGCGAAAACAGCGCAAGAAGAAAAACAATGTGTAACATGATTATGAGTTTTCTTTTGTGTTCTTCGTTGAAGAAATATAGTACACAGGAGATCATTCTTGACTTTGTCGCACGTGCAGCTTTCTTGTGGGCAGATTTCTGCTCTGTTTCGGACGTTTTATGAAAAATGACTGATTAAATATTGGCATAAAAGCAAAATCACTAATTGGCTCATCAAGATGTGTAACTTCAATTTCACCTACTGTTTCGCGACCGTCGTTTTCCATTTCAGTTGTTACGTTTGCCTGTTGTTGCAATTGTCTTCTGAAGTCAAGGACTTTGTTGATGAGTTCCATTTTAGTTGCACTTTTTTTAAATGTTATTCCATGCTCAGTCAGAATTTCTTTTAGGAGCTCTTTTGATAAATTCTCTGGTGCACCCTTTTTCACTTCTTGTCTTTATTGTTCTTTAGCCCTCCTTTGTTTTTGTAATCTTTCTTCTTCTAGTTTTTCGAGTCTGGGGAGCATCAGCTTCAATTTGGAAGGATCAATAAATTTCTCGGTGTCTGAATCGCCTGCATGGTATTTTTCTAACAACGTTTTGGGATCACACCACTGATTAGCGTTTTGCGGGTGAAGTTTCCACTTCAACCCAACCTCTATGTGAGTCCAAATTCGAATGCAGATGGATGTCTTTCCCTTCTCCTGTGGATTGTCTTTCCACTCAAAAACTGGGTACGACGACTTGTAGCTTGAACACCAAAGAATTCTGATGATTTGCCCTATGTTCAGTCCGCTGTTCGGAACCCGAAATGATCCGAAGTCGTCCAAATAAAGGCCGTTTTGTGTCCTTTCCGGTGATATTAGTTTGTCTATTTGCTCATAAAAGTCACTCTGAGAGCTTGCCATCCACCTGGAAATACGAGACGTCTGAGGCCTATGGACCTTTCCTTCTTGTAAAGATAGAAATTCGGCAATGTGAAAAAAACTACCTTCGAATTCGACGTATGAAGGTAACCGAGAGAAATCTCTGTCAGGTTCCGAGGAACTTTTTCCTGTTTTACGTCGTTTTGGTAAGAGCTTCGGAGCATTGCAGTCTCTTTCCAAGAGAATATCGGGGTCCCTGGCACTCGCTTTAACTTTGCTGTGGAATTGTCCTGTTGCTTCTGAATGTTTGTTACAGACAAAAGTGTAGGAATCCTTGTCTCTTGCACCAGTCATTGCAATTGGGGAACTCACACCCTATCCAAGATGTTTCTTTCCGTCGACGGTAATTTTTTGTTTAATACAAATACTTGCCTTTGCCATACAAAACACAGTTTCGAGGGCTGTCATCGTCGTCGTCCTCCACGTGGGAAGTGCCTTCGTCCTCATTATCATTATGAGTCCCATTAAACGATGCTGCTGCCAGATCACTTAAGATGTTATAGTGATTACTTTCAATCTGTCCGTTCAGTGACTGGAACAGGACCCCGTTATTGAGATCTAACAATTCTTCTATTTCTACTACCTTAGTTTCGTCTGGTTGAAAATCTTCGAGTCAATCCACGTTTCCACCGCTCTGTTCAAGTAAACAATGTTGTCTCCTTTCTTTTCTGATGACGTTCCCTTGTTGAAGGTTGGGTAGCATTCCCAATAATTCAATGGTTTTCAGGACTTGTTTGTCTGCCATTCTCATTCCCTCTATCATTTCATTTTCAACGTTGTTCCAGTCTGGTGTAATAGATGGGTATTGCACACTTTGGTTTTTTATCTTCAATTCCTTTAGTTTCTGTATATGACCAGACAATTCAATCGTGTCTAACATACATAGATTTGATCTTCCTTTACAAAATCCTCGTAATCCAGCAAACAATTCCTCGCATTCGTTCGACCCAAACATCCATGGTTGGTATGGCATATCGGGTACTGGTTTAAGGTGGTACACATTTTTGTGGCAAATTCATTGCTTTCCTCCTTGTAAACAGACAACAAAGTGTTAGACAAGTGTTCAGGCATTTGGATCACAAGGCATCTACTTGATAATTTGGCAACCATCGTGTAATGACTCACATTATGCTATAAAACAAAACAATATGTATGGCAAGAAGGATTAGTTAAATGGTAGCTATTAATTAAGTAGTTTTAGCAGTATTCAGGAGTAACTGCAGCAGAGCCATTACTTTTTGACAATCAGTTCCTTAACTCGAACTGTTCTTGTCGTAGTGAAACTTAGGATCAGAGAACTAGTCCTTTGAAGGCCATCATGAAATCGGCCGGTTCCATGTTCAGATATTTGAAACAGAAACACTTAAGTTCCTTAAATGATCCTGATTACTTAAATGTATACTTCTTCGGGTTATAGTTAAGTTTCAGATTTTTGTGGGCCTCTTTCTACCTGTCCTAACATTTGAATTTTCCAGTGTTAGCAAAATCAGCGATTTTTCTGATTTTTTGCAATTTGTGACCACAAAAAGTCTAAGAAATCGCAGAAAAATGCATTAAGTGAATTTGCAGGGTCCTACAATGTTAAGACTGGTTGCCATTCATAGCTTTGTAATAGCGGAGCTCCACGCGTGGCACGAAGCGCCGTGCATGGGCAGAGCCCCATAGCTAAGTAAATCTACCCATCCCAGAAAATTTGGTAATCACGTGACCGTACACCGACTGCCTGCCGACTGTCCAACTGCACCACAGGGAAACCAATGTTTACTCTCACACTTTCTAGCTAGTTTGGGAGCCCAAGAGAAAACTAATTGCACATCAATGTTGTGATCAATTGACAGCTGTCAAAACAGGGCATCCGCTGACCAGTATCACCTGACTGTGCCACGGGCTCAAGTGTCGACCCATCGAGGTTGAGTATTTTTTTGAAGTTATGCGCTGACAAATTACCAGTTTCAAATGATCGCAAGCTCAAGTTTATTTTTTCCAATGATTCATATCAAATATGTTGTGTTTATTTCACTATGGCCCCGCACCATTAGGATTTTGATTTCAAACTGACCTTCGACACCAAAATTCAGCCAGTTTTTTTAAAAGTACAGTGGGGGAAGACTTTTTACCATGGTCACGCGTTGGTCACGCTCTATGTCCAATTTTTATGCTCTGATTGGTCAAAATTTGATGGGTGAGTTCATGCGGAAAATTTATGCAGCATCTTGGAAGTTGTTTACTTTGACAGCTGAAGCTGACACAGTCTTGTGTCAACTTGTGATGTTTTTCACTGTCTTTTACCTCTGGACGCACAAAATGAAATACAGCTGCTATCAAGAGTCTTCTGTTTTTCATGGCTGGTTTGTTTACCGGGTTTTTGGTTGAGAAATGTCTTGCTTGTCAAAATTTGGTAATTCGATTTCGGATGGCATCATTTTCGTTTTTCACCTTGCTTAATGCGTAAGAGGGTGTAAAAGTCTCAAGAAACTGTGCCCTTGCTTGATAGCTTTCAGGAACGAAATCTCGAATGGTAAGCCTGAGTAATTATTGTATTTGATGTTTGTTTTTGTTATATGTAATTTCATGAAGTCGAGCACAGTTCACGCCGACAGTATATGCGGCAACTGTCATCCATGTTTGTAGGATTTGAGTTAATGAATGATCTGACCTAGTATCAGGTTTGATATAAGCTTACAGAACTTTAAAAAGCCTTCAGATATATTTTCTCACCGCAAATAGAAAGAAAAGGTTCCGAAGAATATTTAGTTATAAATTTGGCTGTAGAAAGAAAACTTTGAGCGATTTTCTTGCTTCGAGGAGTTCACCTTTGAAAAGAGTAAACACCGCACCGGGAAGCCGGCTTAAAACATAAACTTAAGTTTTAGGCTTTAAGACTCAGGATTTTTATAGACACATTAATACTTCTCTTCGTGAATGAAAATTGTTGTCTCTGTAAATGTTTCACCGAATTATATTTCTTTTATTGATTGTTAGTAGTCTCTCTTGCAATTTTAATCGCTTGTCCGCACCACTTGTTTTCATCGTTCATGAACATTCCTTGCAGGAGTACTCAAAAATGCTGCGTGTATGAAACGCTTTATAAGATTACACATTGTTATAACTGAAACCATTAACTAACAAAAAAAATTCGTTATTTTGTTGAAGCTTAACTTTATTAAAGTTCATTCAAACTCTCGACCACACTGACAGCTCGCACTATAGAAATGAGAACCGGCTTGCCGTATGGGTGATTTTGGAAATGTTGAACGGTATCACTTAAAGCCCCCAATTGATCGTCCTGAATATTGACTGAGTGCAATTTGTCTTGAGGTCTGTATGATAAATAGTACTGTTTCACCTCAGATGTGATGTATAAAAATTATGAAAGGTTGGTTTAAACACCCCCAGATTTGTTGGAAAGAAATTTGTAAAGTAAACCTGTCGAACGCAGAAAAATTCAGTCTGATTTGTTTTCCAAGAATTTGTTTTCGAGGCCTAATCTACTGTGATCTTGAATGTGATCGAAGGTGTGTGCTATTTTTTGGGTGTACATATAAGGCTATCAATTCGATGTAAGATGTTTCACTCTAAAATAACTTAGCCTTTACCTCAAAAGTCGCATGAATGTGCCCTTAAGTTAATTGATTTGTGGATTAAAAGTTTATACTTTGATTTAAATTATAAATTTATTAATTGGAGCTTCGCTTTTGGCCCTGGCTAAATCTATTTAGTATATGCTAAAACAGTGGATAGTGTTTTTCGCGCGCTCTGATTGGCTGCTCAATCTCGGAATATCCTGCACTATTCACTGATTCGCCTCCAGCCGAGCGGCGCCAAACTCTTGCAAGTTACATGTACGACAAAAATGGCTCAGTCTCGGTTTGCCACAGTAACTAGCGACGAAATTTCGAAAATAAATGAAGAGGCCATACCAGACAACACTAAAAAAGCGACTAAATTCGGTCTAGCAGTTTTCACAGGTAAAGCTTTGTCTGTTTAACCTGAATTTTATCGATGAAACCGGTGAAAAAGTTTTTTGTTTACAAATGCAAATTATGTCTTTCGTTACTTAATGTTAGCTGACATGTTTATAAATAAGCTTACTTTTTTTACAGAATGGTTTCAGATGCAAGAAGAGTTCAAAACTCCCTTTGAGGAGATGTCACCAATTCAGCTTAACAAATGCCTCCAAAAATTTTACTTGTCCGCACGAAAACGTGACGGCAGTTACTACAACAAAAAGTCGCTTATCGCAATCCGAGCCGCGTTAGATCGTCACTTAAAAAGTCCTCCGTTTTCAAAGCCATTTTCCATTGTTGGCGACAGTCATTTTAATGAAGCCAATAAATCCCTCAGCAATTTTCTGAAAACTCTGAGCAAAAGTGGCCAAATAGCTCCGACAGTGCACAAACAAGCCCTAACAAAGGAAATTGTTGAGAAACTTTACGAAGAAGGCGAGCTTGTTGAAATCGATTCTCTCCAACCACACAAAGTACAGCAGACGGCCTGGTTCTTCATCAGTTTATTCCTCGGAAAGAGAGGTCGAGAAAACCAGCACCTGCTTAAGAAACACATGCTTATCTCAAGGGAAGCGCCAAATGGTGAAAAATATCTGGAAATAAACAAAGAGCGCGGAGCAGTGTTGGCGACTAAAAACCATCAAGGTGGCCTAGATGATAAAGAAGATGAGTCAAACGGAAAAATATTTGAAAGACCAGGCTCAAAACGCTGCCCAGTGAAACTCATCGAGAAATACCTGTCACATCTGAGTCCCAAATGCAGCAGTTTATTCCAGAAACCAAGAAGCTCGTGCAAAGCGTTTAACCCAGCAACGGATCTTGTGTGGTACTGCTCGAGTTCACTTGGCCACAACACGCTTGAAAATATGCTACGAAGAATGACATCAAGAGCTGGAATAAAGCCACATCTAACAAACCACTCGATCAGAGCGACCACCGTGACGGTTTTATCAGCTGCAAACATCGAGAGTCGGTACATCAGGGCAATAACCGGCCACCAAAGTGAAGAAAGCATCAAGAGCTATTGTGATACGCCGACATTCGAGCAGTTTAAAAGAATGTCAAACGAGCTAAGTGAATTCTTCGATCCAGCTGGTGGCGATGACAAGGCTGTTACAGTCCCTCAGAAAACCGTTGCGTCGTCATCGAGCCAGCCGCAATCAGTAGCTACGAGCACTGCAAATTATTCCTTCCAGTCCATTCAAGATGGATCACAGAATCTTGTCCATGGCTTCATTCCCGGAGCCACGTTCCATAACTGTAATCTCAACTTTAATGTGAGCTTTGGAGGAAGCAGCAGCAAATAAAACTTGTAACAGACAACGAAAAGAACAATCTACAAAGATGGCGTAAAGCCAGGACTTTTCCTTTCGCATAGCTTGATCTTTCATTTACGGTTGTAAAGTCTTAAATACAAAATTATGAACATTTCATCATCAGATGTGTCATGTGACTATTTTGAGCTGCGCGCATGTTTGTTTAATTTGAGCGCCAAAGTTGTAAATAAACGAATTAAAAATCGTCATTTGAGATCATTTTAGGCTTATTATCTCACTGTTTTAGCATATACTAAAACAATTATTCACCTCAGTGTCGGTGGCTAGTATTGGATATTTACCTCGCCGCTTTCGCGGCATCGGTAAATATCCAATACTAGCCACCTCCACTTTGGTGAATAATTGTTATATATCACACTTTGCTGTAAAACATTATAAATGCAGGCAGGCTAGGATAGGTAAAAAACTAACCAGTAAATGCAGTATGTTTTTAGCTGGTAAGCACAACGTGCATTTTAACTGTGTAAGCAAACACAGCTGGTGTGTGGCATACCCTAAGAACTTTCCACTCTTCTTATACACTATCTGTAGCCATTACGACTCCCAATGGATGAACATGAGGTTATCCCATTAAGATCATTAAGATCTCTATGTAATTTTGACCTACCCTGATTCACCACATCCAGTTGGATGTTTGCAGGTGGCTACACCTTAGCCTTTAGCAAACAAGTTTAATGTTAGTGACTTGCCAACATTTCTTTATACAATAAAAGAATGTGGAACGCCAATGGAACTTTCAACTGCCCAAAAATTAAACATTATCAAAAGACATGCTGTTATTAATTACTACATTGTCTGCCTTGTGATTAACAGTGACTCCCAATATGTCCAAACTAACTGCAGATCACAATTATATATTTCAACGATAAATTGTCATAATGGTTGGTCCTTATCAGGGTGGCTGCATAGTTGTATTATAGCAAAAGAGTTTTAACTGTTAAACTGTTTTGCTATAATAAAAATTGAGGCTAAGACCGCGGATTTGTATGATGAGAGGAACATGAGTTGCAAAAGTGGACATGGTGGCCATGCATAGTTTTAGATTTCAGAAGAGTCTTTCCAAACCTTTCTGAAGATGAGGACAAAATGTGTCAGTAATTTCGTGTCTACAAAACCTCTGTTAAGTGGTCAACCTTATTTAGACACCTGCAGTTCTTGCTAGCCACTTCTCATGGATGGGTGCTTTACAATATGATTTGAATACACTTTTAAATGCAGGACCCTTTTCACAGGTGGGCAGCTAAAAATTTAATATCACCTACCTTAAATATAAAACATATGAGTATAATTACCAAGCTGATGATTGAAATGCATAATGAAATCCAACATCCAGAAATACCAAACAAGTATGTTTTTAGCCACTTAAGGATGTTAGAGTTACAGAGGTTTAACACTCAGACTATAGCCTTTCTTTTTTATTTACCCTTATTGTATGTGACCAATATATTGTGCCCATACATTAGTAATTTAGCTGAATTTTTACAACATTAAGGCAATGGTTTCCGTCTTCCAAAAGGGAACATTCAACATAAAACTCTCTCTAATGCATTGCTGGTAAAAAGGAATTGCTGGTTTTCTTTTGGTCGTACCACACCACTTTACACGTGAATGTACAACAGTGACAAAATGAAACTTTAACTAGGTTTCTTAACAGAAGTAGCAACTATCAATCTGTAAATGCAAGTAATACAGTTTCTTGAAGCTTCTGTTAAACTTCAGCCTAAGTTATGACATCTTCATGCAGTTTAGGAAGTGAAAGTGGTCTCTGAGTCTACTCCTACACATGCACGCACACTGGCTAAACATTGATAGGTGCATGACTCTACACTGAGCTATTGCCTGATGCGTTTAATTGAACATAATAAATGTACCTCCTTTAAAAGACACCAGTAGTAACTTCTGCATTGTCGTAGGCAGATACATTCAGCAACAAAAAACTGGGCTTTCCTTCATTATACTCATCCTTTACATAGAAATAATAACTTCTAAGAAGGACATCCTCACTGATGTTGAAGGTGCCCGCTGCAAAACTTTTCCTTGTCTCCTCAAGGAACTTTACCTTGTCATCAAATGCACTCGCTGGAATAGCAATTCTCCTAAGAATACAAAAGGAAAACATACGGTTAGTAGGTAGTATTGTTATTTGCAACCCAGAATAGCAATCCATCTTTTCATTTTAGTAAGAACCAAAAGAACTAGTTATGGCTGCACTGGTGTTGCTCTACTAGGGTGGGGAGAACTGACTTTGTTAATGGCCTGTTACATAAAAAATTATAGTTGCCGTTGCATGGATTGGGTTCTGTACGTTTACAGGGTGATGATGTAAAGACCAGCTTTACGCTGCATGAGATATGAGGGTCAAAATTCACAAAAGTTTACCTGTCACGATTCACGATTGTTAAATCCCCTTACCCCTAAATTTAGAGATTTTCGGGGAGAGTGCGCCCTCATAACTCCCTATTTTAAAGTGCCTTTGGCCCTCTAAGCTTTGTTCCCATACACCTTCATAATCTCCTTTTATGCCCCTGAGAGGTAAGTCAGATGTTTTGGCAGGGGGCATCGATCAAATTTTACAAAATGTTCCCTCGGATGTGCCTTCCAAGCACTCCAGTCCCAAAGGCACACTCTGTTCTGTTACAAATTATGATAATGTTGTGAGTTGTAATAACAGTTCTTGAGAATTGTAATAACCAGGATACTGTAAATTGTAATAGGCTGAGCTGTCGTGAATTGTAATAACATTGTCATATTTTGTAATAAATCTTAAAGTTAATGTGAAAGCTCATCCACAGTAATTTTCAAATAAAAAGTTTACCAAAAACATTTAAGCCATAATTTTGCCAGTAATGATAGCAAAAACTAAATCACCTTATGGATCAGCTGGTGAACTTATTCTAAACAGCCAAACAATGAACACACTGACCTGCAACCTCCACCGTCTTGGTTACATTAGGGGCCTTTAAAAAACGGTCAGTGTAAAATGCAGTCTGCTGACTAATGTTTTTACCATGCAAATGAGTATGTGACTACAATAGTCCCATTGTTTTCTAACCCTGAAAACAATATTATGCAGTCTGTCTGCATTTTACACAGCCCCCATTAAAAAATTATTGGGGGAAAGAAAATTTCAAACCTCATGACTAGCCCCCTTTTAATATTTTGATGACAAAAGTAAAGTCACAAGGTGCCTATGGGTAGCGAACTCGTAGAGAGTAAGTAAAAACTTTAAATAATAAGGGTAAACATGAAAAAGCTAGAGCTAATAAACTTGTGGCCCTTTCAAATAACGAACAAATTGATAATGAAATGATAAATTAGATAAACAACTAAGTATACATAATACCAAGCTATAAAAATACACTAAATGATTTACATACTATAGATTCTACTAAACCATAAAAAAGGTAATATTCATTACAATCCAGACAGTAAAAGTTCTTCCTCCTTTACTTTGGCGGTTATACCTCCGAGAGGTTATGTTAAAATTACAGAATCTGGTTTGTCTACTTTGGATGTTACCGGTTAAATAAACAGCAATCTTGTCTTGTAATCGCTGGTAGGCAATGATACATTTAGATATTGAAGCTTCTTTATAAAAAGGCAACCATTTCAGCTAATTAAACAGGGCAACTGATGGTGTTTGAGGGTGGGCATTCATGATCACTCTAGCTGCTCATTTCTGGAGCTTCGGGACTCTCTCAAGACTTTCTTCATCACAATTTGTCCAGAGGACATAGGAGTAACTATTGTCTTAGGTTAAGGATTTTTCTTGACTGTAACAGTTTAACACAGGTAAATATATTCACATATGCTGTATAAAATCAATAATGTAAAATTGATATCGATTTCATATGGAGATTCCCTAATGCAACAGGTGCTTCTTTTTTACGTTCCCTACATATAAAAAATTATCTAATGCTGAAAATGCCGAGCTGTCTTTGTACAAATAAGTGGTTACATTTGGCATCCTTTGATAACCAATGCTCTAATCAGTTACCAACATTTATTACCTTGAAGTCGCTTTTAAGGTATAACTTTCCAGCTTTTAGATTCTCCTGTAATACTGTATCCGAGTCACCATAATTACAGGTCTGTTTAACGAGGTCGGACAGGTTATCAAATGCCTTTGTGCCTTCAGCTGCAATGTAATCGAATCCCTGAAGGGACTTCCGCACTGACGCACTGCATTCTGATAAGATACGAAACATTGTCCGCTCACTAAATGGTACAAAACCACTCTCTGAGCAGTACTGTATGTACTGCTGTGTAATATGCTGAGGTATCATCATTCTAATGACGTTTGTAACTTGCAAGACTTGACCAGATGATAGTTTGAGTGTCTTCTCCCCAGATGGCAGGTCCTGCACTAAATGAGGGCTGGTGATGTAAGCGAGAAAGTGATCTAGCTGCTTCCTGTCAATTTTTAGCTGCGGCATTGGCAGCGGAGCTGCTCGTCCATGCTGAAGACGGTGAAGATTGGCAATGGTGTACCTGTGTTGGGTGAGCCCAGGGATGCACCTTGAGATATCTCTATAACTCGCCACCCCAGTCATGATCGACAAGACTTGCCGGCAGGTGTCCAAACTGGCTGCATTCTTATATGCCTCAGAGAAGGCTTCAAGGTAGCTGCTGTGGGAAGAAAGCTGCAAAGAATCGGTACCCATCAGCTTATCCATTGCAGAGGATACTTTTATCTCCTTCCACAAGTGGACGTAGTTTTCGGGGTATACAACAGACAAAACCGACTTGACTATCTCAGATGGACGCCTAACATATCGTTCTTCTGTGCGTTCGTTCGCTTTGCTCCAGTCTTTGCAATGTCTGACAAGAGGTTCGACATTACATTGTTCTAAACAGGCATTCACTTGGCTTTTTGAAGCTGATATTTTGCATCCTCTCCGCTAGATGATGTTGTGCTTGCAGTCTCGGAGGATGGAAGATAACTTTCATCTGGAATTTGAAGTTTCTGAATGCCTGGTACCAGCCTCTCTGAGCTCGTGCTTTTTTCACTTTCCTGAAACAAAACAAGGAAAGGTGAGTCGTTAAATGATTAAAGTAAAAAATGAATAACGCTAGGAATACACTTTAATTTGTTTTGCTTTTGCTTATCTCATTTGTTTGTGTTTGTTTGTTTTTTTCACCTTTCACTTGGGTAGATCTGTTTCTCAATGAGTTGTTAAGTACGCTTATTACATCTATAAATAGGACGTCACCACGAGCTTCCACAATTTTTTGTTTTGTTTTTTCTGTGCTGATTATAAGGTCAGGTCTTTGGACCTCCACAATTTTATTTTTTTTTTAGTTTTCTTTATGCTGAGGAGCAGGTCTAGAAGAAAGTAGAATTCAATGGCAATTACATCATAATGGAGAAGATCATAATTAATACATGAATAATATATAAGATCTCGCTAATTCTCTTTTTCTAACTCGTCATCACATCAATGGATGGAAATTCAGTCTATAATTCCAATGGGGCTAGAATGTAATAAGATATGACATCGTCCAGGTTAAATTAGGGCATTTATAAATTAAGTGTTGCGGGAACTGTACAAGCCGTGGGAACGGCATTGCTTTAAAACTGAAAGTTCAAAAAATAAATAAAAAATCGGCCCTTTATTGTAACCTTTTTTCCCATAGTTTATTTCTAGTGTGAAACTTTGGAATTCTCACCTGCTACATGCCTTGCAAATGTTGTGTTTCCTGTACCAGGATTACCGGCAAAAACTTGGTGTAAAGGTGTGTCCTGCTGTATTTGTCGCCCAAGCCGTTTTCTTCTGTCGTTCTGAAGCTGCGTTCTCGTAAATCTTAGGAACTGCTGTTTCAGAGTTTCCAGCCCAATAAAATCCTTCATGGCCTTTTCCATGTGATGTAAAACCTCTTCATGTCGCACTGGAAAGTGTGAACAAGTATTACACATTATGTTACATTTAAATATTTAATTTGAAGCCTGGTCCTTACAAGGGAAGCAAGTATAAGCATATAAATAGTCTAAGTGATAGTGCGGACAGCATTGACAAGGACATGAACACAATAATATCAAACCTTTCATGCGAAGACTTAGAGAAGAAAGTCAAAGAAGACCCCCAAAAGTCCGTAAAATTCGCACTAACAATAATTTTAATTGCAAACAGAAAACCACTTTTAACAAATATCCTGTTATTCTTGCGGTATTAGTTACTTCGTCTCTTTAGATAGCAAGAAAAATTCCTGTTACTTTTGCAATTTACAACCTAAATGTTTCCCGTTGTCGCTTGCCAACTTGTCAGCGTCGTTTTGCCTAGAGGGGTTCAAATCTGGAATGGATTAAGCAAGCACATGAGGACGTTAAGTATCTTAGACACTTTCAGTGCTTTTTGGAGAATATTTTAGCGAATCATGTTAATATATTAATTAATTATTATACAGTTATTATATTTATTGACAATTTTTATTCCTTTCTTACTTGTAATATTGGTGCTAAGACGCCCTTGTTAGGGAGCAACAATAGATGTATGTATGTACATGTGTGTATGTATGTCATGAAACGTTCACTAAATTTGCGGCCTTCTCGGTGCCCTTCTTTGCCTTTTCTCTTTTTAGTCTAGAATGTTGTTAACTTGTAATTTTTGTGATATGCTTTCAAGTAAGTGTCCCAAAAAATTTTCTTGTGAATCATTTTCTTGCTAAAATTGCAAAACCCCCAAAAAATTGGCTAGCCAATTTTTGCCAATACGTTCAATCCCGGACATATCTATTCTTCATATTCAAGGGGTTTAACGGCTATATACCGACGGCTTAAGATTACAAAAAATATGATCACGCAAATCATTACGTGTTGCTAAATGCACAGCGAGGACTTTTACGTACCAACATCTTTGATGATCACGCAATCTTCCTCACTTCCAACACTGCAAGTAGAGTTTAAAAAATCAGATGATGGTCTAATTAACATGCTTACTAGAAAGGGCGAAAGTTCGTTTGGAACAAGTACTAGCCTGTAGGCGATTCTATTTTGGAATAGTCTTGAATTCTGTAAGGTTTTGATTATCCTTACCCGAGAAGTGCTTCTTGTTGCTCATTTGAAGATGGAGTGGTCGGCTTTTGAATATCACTCCAAGAAATGGTATAGAAGGCAATGGGTATGAACAGTCAAGGAAAATCTATCTTTTAATGTCATGTACAGTAAGTGAAATAACCCATTAACAGCACGAAAACACACTAACATAACATCAAAAAGCAAAAGAAAACTTGAATTGGAAAGAGGCTGGTTGTTGTCAAGCTACGCTGATTTCTTTTCATTACAACATTTGAAAGGGCTGCGGATCTCACGACGTTTTGACACTTTCCCCCCGATAATTTGTCTTGGTTAGTCTAGTCTGTATTTAAAGGATATTATAAAGATCATGGTCCTGTCCTCCGGATAAGCTGCGCAATAAACCATTGGTCATAACAAACTCTTTAACTTTTAAGCCATCGTACACAGCCCTATAAGAATAAAGGCATAGTTAACTGTTACTTCACTTTATAACATGTGCCAAAAATGCCAGAGCCAGCTAGTTTCCTTATATCCATAAGAGAACTAGAGGAGTCACTTGTCTTCCCGAGTTCAGCTAGGCTCCCCTTGGCTAGCAAACCTCTTATAGAATTTCTTGCAAAACTTGGCGAACTGTTAACATTGACAAGAGAGAGAGAACAATCAATTGATGCAATCCTCAATGAAGGTGCTTACCATTTATGCGCGTCAGCCTCTGGTTTTACACAGGAGTAAAATCTTCCATCCTCTGCTGTTATGACAAGGGCAAACAATTTATAGTCTTCTCCAGAAGTGCTATCTGTAGAATGGAGAGTATCGTTCTCAGGCTTTAATAGGTCCTCAACTGGGATGTTGGTGTCCACCAAAACGTTTTTAGTGTTCTTTAATCAAGAAATCATAAAAATACCGTAAAATTCCAAAAGTAAGCCCCTCCAAATATAAACCCCCCAAACTGGTAATGCGGCAAAAAACCCTCTGTTAAATCGCCCCTCTAAATATGGCCCCCCCCCCCCCCCCCCCCCACCGCCCACTGGGGCTTGTACTTGAAAATTGCCCTGAAATATAGAGTAAAACAAAGCAAAAACGGTAAATTTACTTCCAACTATAAGGCTAGCCCAATTGATTTCGAAATGCAAATTTCTCTCCATAGATAAGCCCCTCAAAAAGGGCCTTTGAAAAATATAAGCTCCGTGCGGCTTATTTTCGGAATTTTGCAGTAACTGAATTTGATTACAAAGAAAGAAAAGAGTTTACAGTAGAGTAGTTGGGCTCAAGTAATATGCTGCCTATGTCTGAAGCCTTACTATTTTCCCATGTTTTGAGATTCTATGGAGACCTACAATAAGGCAATCAGGACAATCTGTCCACAGTTGACAGCTAATGGCACACAAATCCGCTTCCTCAGCTGTTGCAAGAAAAAATAAGTTCACTTCAATAAGTAGGAGCAAGATAATCGTGAGTAACGGTTATCATCACAGAAAGTAACGATTGACATGCCGATAGATGTACCCTGTGAGCAGATCATTTTTTTTAGCATCCCAGCTTGTGCAGAGTCATTCGATCGTGTCACTGACATTCACGTAGATAGCTTCTTTACTCTTGGGAAAACCGCAAACAAGCCAACTACGCGAATATCAGCAACGCTAAAGGTAAGAAAAAGAAAAGAAAAGCGAGAAAAAAACAATGGAAGGAAAGAAAGCTGTGCTGCCCTATGAATCAAACATCATCTACTGTCGATAAATTGTGGAAAAGAGACCGGCAATATTGAATTGCAATGTAGTAGTTGATATATGCTAACAACAAGCAAGCAGTGAAATATGTAGGTTGCTGTCTCCTGACCTCCTGTGTGTTGATTGGAATATCTATCTTTCCATGTCTGCTTCTAATGAGAAAACGGTAGGGGACTGCTACTTTTTACATGTTCATTCAGAACATCGTGCAAACGATCATCCATGCTTGGGGAGCTGGCAGAAGATGACCAAATCTTTATAGTGAGTGTCATAGTCGCGAACAAAAAGTCAAGGATATAAATCTCAACACAGTAGAGTTTATCTTTGAAGAATGAGGCTGTTACAGTACGAGAAGATTTCAGGTTTGAAAGGATATGGCAAGAATCCTCAATGTCTTCCTCTAGGGTGATTTCCTCTGACTGTGAACTGTTGAGCGTTGTGCGAGTAGACCTTTTGCCCGCTAGTAACTTGCCAAGGATTTCAGCTGTCTGTAGTATAAACCAAACGAATTAGACGATAAAGGGTAAGGCATCGTATGAGTGCGGGATTTACTCAGTTGATTTAATACTGTAAGGCGCTCAGGAACCTCCCACATGCATCCCTGACTTCATGGTTGCTCGCTGCATGTTTACCAGTTTTTAATTTCAACTATAAGTCTGCATTTACTTACCCCTTTATTTTCTGCTATGCAACGCAACAAACTGTCCAATATTGCGTTTCCTTCCATTGTATCATCCTTCCTGGTTGTTATTTCCATCCCTGAAAGAATGGAATCTAGCACTCCCCTTACTCTTACATCTGCACTACCTCTAACTGCAAAGCACTGATAAATCAAAAAGACAAAAAGAGTACAATTTTATTAGCATCGTTCATACCCAGTAATTCCCGATTTACTTTTCTGAAACATATTTGCAGACAGTAGATAAAACTCTGTAGTGAAAAAATTTCTTTGTTCATCAGTGGCTTAAACTTATAAATCCAACTTTACAATACATTTTACCTTTATTAAAACATCGGAAAAACTGATTTTACCTTTTGAAGTGTTTTAATAAATTTGCTGCCTCCTTTCTCGACAAGGCTCATGATTGGGTGGATCCATTGCAATACACACAAAACTGACACTAAGCCACCTCTAAGCCCTCCTGGGTTCATTAACCCTATAAATAAAATAGGTAACGTTTTTTCCCATTAAAGGGCCAACTCTTTCAGTTGGCCAATGGCCTGTTCTATCTATCACGCTAGTCCAATACCCATGCACAGAAGCCCATCATGGGCGCCTGGCATGGAATAAAAAATGGAATATTTTATCAAATGTACGTCACCTGTTTCTTTTAAACTTGACTTTTTCAGTTGCAGGTCTCCAGTCTCGCAATGTCCACAGAAAACCTGCATCCAAAAAAAAAAATTCAAAGTAAGAGAGCTACCCTGTTGTTCGTGATTGTTCAAAATTAGCCTACGTGTGCCACCACCCTATCCAGACGAGGACTGATGTCACATCGCATTTCAGAATACACCTTTGAAGGGCACAAATGGAAAGGGAAAGTTCATAAAAATGGTCACTTTTCTTTTTGTGGACAGTGAATGCTGGATAATGGAGACTGAAGGAGGGGAAGAAATAATCTGTCACGGCTTACTTTACTCGTGGCCTCTTCAGCCCAGAAATTAGAAATAGCACCCCTGGAATCGGTGACGACAGAATTATCTTCGTTTAAGAGAGTATGCCGAAACTGCAAAAAAGAAAGAAACAAGGTAAGAAAGATCAACAAATAATATATACTCAAATACACAATTTATTGTATAGCTCTCCCTTTCACCTTACACAGTGGCTGTATCGCATAAAACGAAAAAAAAGTAATTAATTATCAAAATTAGTTGTACAGATTTGGGTGATAAAATAAGGAATAATAAAGTGAAACATTAATTTTGAAAACTATCTACATTTCAACAACAAGGTGATATCTATGAATGATCAAAAGTTCTTTTTTCCTCCTGAAATGATACAACTTTCTGTGTACCTGCACTTGATGATGATGACGATGATGATTATGATGTTAATGAAAATAATAATAGTAAGATTAATAATGATAATAATAATGCATACATACACCCATACATACGCACATACACACGTCCGCTCTTAAAAGATGAGTGGGGAAATTGCTATTAAATAAAAGCATGCAAATGACGTAAAACTTCTCATATACCCTATTCGAGGACTGTCTTTCTCTAAATCCGTATCGTTTTGGCCGCACACGCATGTACAGCCCAAATATCGGATGCTCGCCCCCCCCCCCTTACCACACCCACGCAATATGTCTTCCTCTTGTTTCATCAGGAAACACTGTGAGGGGTTCTAAGTCAAGTGACGAATAAAGGAATGAGAAAAAGGCACATTGGATATTACCTGTCTCCCCCTTTCTTCCATTTTCACTGGACTTAAGTGCATCTGCGGAGTTACGGCGTGTTCCTCCTCAGGTTCGTCCTAGTCAAAGCACAGAGTTATTAAGTTAAAAAAAGAGTAGTATTTTTTATAGGAACAAGGACTTAATCTGCAAAACCCCAAAGATCCACTGTTTCAAGTATTACCTCTTATCTGTTTGACCGTAATAATTAAGTTCTTCCTGATAGTCAATAGATTTTTTTCAGTCTACGCAGGTTAAGGTGACAAAGGTTGACGCAACACTCAGATATACGCTCCCTATGGTTATAAACCTTAAGCCCTCTATTCTGGCTTTAAAATAACTGGGGTTAAAAAATCGTTACGCTACTTGCCTCCAGTTAAGTAATAAGTGTTGTGGAAATTAGTTTACAACAAGCACTTTTCTGTTTTTTCATTTACGGGTTGTGGCTTACCTCGTCAGTCGGTGTTGTGGGAGAATCCAGCATGACATAAACGGAACCATTCCCTTTTAAGGTCCGTACTCCCTGTGCATCAAGATTTTGGTGGGCCGCTAAAGTGAGAAAGTTTCTATTTCTCCACGCTGCGTAAGGAAACGGCTCATCAAAATCTTTAAACTGCCGATGGATGACACCCATTATCTTTTCCCTTACTAAATCTTCGCTCTCATCCTCGGTTAAGAAAAAAACGCCGTGGCTAGTATGGCCTGTCCTTGGTAGTTGGAGATGCTCTTGGTTCCTTTGAACAGTTCCAGGATGTTATCGACGACCAAGAACTTCATGTTGAACTGTTTTCATTCATGTCCTGCTCCTCTTTTACCGCTTTGTCTGTAAGGAGCAAAGCGGTGAGAAGAAGAGGACCTGTGCTGCCTGGTAACATATGGTAGGGTTGCTCGACTAGTTGAGGAGCCACTCAAAGTACCAGGATTCAAGCAAAACGAATAGGAGACGTCCTTGGCCAGCCTCGTGTCTGACCAAAGAGAATTTAGAGAGCTCCTTGCATTTTCTAATGCATTAGATACACCATTGTCAGATAGTGAACGACCTGTTAGATCAGCAAGCTGCAAAGCAGGTCTAGAAAACCTACATAGTATCTCAGTAATATTATCATTTGAACTCATCTTGACCTAATCGAAAAAAAGAAGAAAACCAACGCTAATACACATTGAGGCAAAGTTTATAGCAGAAGGTGTGAAAACGACACAGGCGTGGCAAAAGGAGAAATCAAATTTTGAGGCTAGTGTCCGTAACATTTGGAATTGAAACACTAAATACATTTGTACACTCCCTTAGTTCCCTTGAAAGCCATCACCGATTCTAGACCAAAATGAGCAGTCTATTCCCGTTTTCAGACCAAAACGGCGCAAAAACCCTACCTGTATGGTAGGGTTAAATATGTTAATAGGTTTTTGTATTGATTGAACGGCATTTTCTGCCCTATCACATATTTACTGGTTTTCCGCCAATTACCAAGGAAACGGTTGAAATGAGATTTGCACCACAGGGTGTATGTTTCAGCCAAAGGGGAGGTAAATTTTTTTTATCGCATAAGAAGAAAAAAGACAACCAAGGAAAACTGTATCCCGACCTTGATCATTCGACCTTTATTTATCCTTTGACTTTCAAGATCGCCTGAACTCCTGTTAAAGTAGTACTATAACCTATATGCACTCTGATCTCAGATCAGTATAAAGTAACAATTAGACCGTGTTAATATTCGAACAGCAACGGATTTATAACCCTTTTGTACAATCAAATTCATTCAATTAACTGTTAAAGCACGATCCTAACCAAAAAGGATAATGAAAACCATTTTAAGCCGGGGTCGATTACTCAATGGGTTGAGATATTGCCATGAACACTTTTTGCAATATTTTCACCCCATTTGCGTGATGGGTGATGGTTTTAAAAAAGTCAGCATCATGTGTGATAGAAACCCCCCTTTTGCCACCCTCATCAATCGCATTCCATTATTTCCACCGCGAATGAAGAAAGAAAGAAAAACCAACACAGATACAAGCGGCATTTTCGATTAATATAGCTGGGACAGCAAAAGCGCATTATTTCTATCACAAACTCTTTTTTTAGAACCGAAAAACAAAAAAATTACTTCTCAGCTCTGCATATACACGTGGTCATAGATGTGACAATCTGGTCAGTCACCAGAGTGTGACAAAGTATGACCTTCGCTTCCAAATATTCGAACTTAACCATGAAGAAAGATCCGGATACATTTAACATTGTAAAAAAACAGAAAATGACAATCTCGGGAAGAGTCGGCGAGTGTTATAGACCACAACAGTCGCCAGATTCCTTCCAATGGAAGACCATCATTCGAGCACAACTGAAACAACAACTTCATATCAACAAGCGAAGTCTTGCAAATAGAATTAAGCGAATGCAAAATAATATATATTATTTTCATTCAAATTTGTCGCCCCACATTACTGGCTGCCGCACTCAAGCAAAACCCCAATGTAGAAGCAGCATCCCAGATCATAACTGATCAATCGCATAACAACTGATCGATTTTAGTAACAACTGAATGAAAATACACACTATACTGATCGATCATATAACAACCAGTCGATTTTAGTCACAACTAAATGAAAATACGCACAACTGATTGATCATATAACAACTAATCGATTTTAGTGACAAATGAATGAAAATACGCACAACTGATCAATGACATAACAACTGATCAATTTTAGTCACAAAATGAAAATATGCAGAGCTGATCGATCATATAACAGCTGATCGATTTTAGTCACAACTGAATGAAAATACGCACAACTGATCGGTCTGTAAGTTACAACTGAATGAAAATATGCACTACTGATCGATCATATAACAACTGATCGATTTTAGTCACAACTGAATGAAAATACGCACTAATGATCAATCATATAACAACTGATCGGTCTGTAAGTCACAACTGATCGATCATGTAACAACTGATCAGTCTTAGTCACAACTGAATGAAAATATACACTACTGTCGATCATATAACAACTGATTGATTTTAGTCACAACTGAATGAAAATATGCACAACTGATCGGTCTGTAAGTTACTACTGAATGAAAATATGCACTACTGATCGATCATATAACAACTGATCGATTTTAGTCACAACTGAATGAAAATACGCACTACTGATCAATCATATAACAACTGATCGGTCTGTAAGTCACAACTAAATGAAAATATGCACAATGTTGTATTATACAAGCCGAGTTTACGCTGATCTACAACAAACTGATCAAAATTTGAGACAGTTTCTCATGGTTGATTACGGACAACTGATCGATCATACAGACATTCAGACAGAATTCACAAGACAGATTACCGATTGATGATATGCTGGCTGATCGATTTTACGTGTCTGGTAGAAGATTAGCACAATATAATAATATTTTAATTGATCGATAACTGGTTGGTAAATCTGATCGGCAAAACTGATTAAAAATGTATAACCAATGAAAAAATAATTTTGACACAAATGGCGCGCCATATTAGGTAACAGAAAACTGGCTTGAGCAGTTAAGTGAATTTTCTTGGACACAATGATAACCCATTCGGGAAACATGTGAACTTGAATAGTATTCTCGTTTAGATCAGGAAATGATTTGGAGGAGACCGCTGCTATAACTGCCATGGAATCATGTATTGCTGATATCAGTCAGTGGATGCATTCGGATAAGTTAAAACTGAATTCCGATAAGACAGAATGTCTTCTGATTGGAACACGACAACAACTTCAGAAAGTCAGTAACATTAGTACCTTATCGGTTGGGGACTCCCAAATTGCTCCATCTTGTGAAGTTCGAAACCTAGGAACCTGGTTTGATTCTAAAATGAGTATGCTAAGTCATATCAACAAATCTTGCTCCTCCGCTGTCTATTATCTTTATAACATGCGTAGAATTAGGAAATATTTAAGTCGTTCAGTCACCAAATCATTAGTTCATCCTTTTATCACCAGTAGAATAGATTATTGTAACAGCCTACTATATGGCCTCCCGAATTCACATATCATGAAACTCCAACGGATACAGTATACCGCGGCTCGGTTGGTCACCGGAACACCTAGATTCTGCCATGTTACACTATTGCTTTTCCACCTTCACTGGCTTAATAATAATAATCATCTTTATTGAGGAAACTTTTTCATAAAAGATATGGTTTTCAAAAAGGACCTCAAAACTAGATATATATCATAAAAACAAAAAAAAGCTATAAAATTGCAAAGGGATTAAAAAGATACAAAACATGCATAAAAAATTAAAAATAAGTATAAGTAAAAATTAAACGTAAGTAGCTATATCAAAGACTTAAAAACATTACGTTTAAAACTATTTACATTCCTTGAGTCTTTGATTGTCTGACTGAGGGAGTTGAAATCGGAAACGGCATGATATTGTGTTCTTTGCTTCCCCCAATTTCTTTTGACACGTGGTAATCTAAAATTGCCTTTGTTACGTGTATTATGCCTATGAAGTACGTCTTGTCTAATCAAGTCCATATCGTGATTAATTAGGCCATTGATGCATTTGTATACGTGTACACACCTTCTTTGAAATCGCCTTTTCTCTAGAGGCAGCCACTTGAGAATGGCTAATGCCTCAGTGGAGGATGAGGACAATGGTCCTTTTAAAATAACTTTAGCGGCCTTATTTTGCAAAACTTGCAAACCAGACATAAGGGTAATATTATGTTTATCACCCCGTACTAGATCAGCATATTCAAAACGGGGCATAACAAGACTTTTATAGAAAAGTAGACGAGCCCTGAAAGGCAATAAATGCTTTATACGCTTGAGAAGCCCAAGCCTCTGATTGATTTTCCCAGTTAGGTGTTCAACATGATCAGTCCATGTGAAATCCGAAGATATATGTATACCGAGGTATTTAAAGCTGCGAACATTACTTATACTATGATCTAAAATTGAAACAGTCAAATCTACTTTGCTTTCGCGTTTAATAAGTTACCAATAAGTTACCGTATAAAGTTTAAGATTCAACTTTTGACATTTAAGTTCTTATATGGTGAAGCTCCTAATTATCTAATTGATTTCATTACTATCAAAAAGCAATCCAGGTACTCTCTAAGGTCAAATGAGTCTATATTCCTGGAGTTACCAGGCATTAAGACCCATCCACCTCTTGGCGATCGTGCATTCCAGTCAGCTGCACCCTATCTCTGGAATGCATTACCTTCGGCAATTCGCAACATGAAGACATTGGACAATTTTAAGACTGCTGTTAAAACTCATTTTTTTCAATTTAGCTTTTAAATATATTTAATTGTTGGCTTTTGTAATAGGGTTTTTTTCTTATTATTATTTATTAATTTTTTATTTATAGTTTTTAATACTTTTTATTGTAGTTTTTAATAGTTTCTCATGCTTCAGTCACCTTTCACATAAATTTAATATAACAATATTGTAAAGCGCAACCGAATATATTCATATAGAGGTTTGCGCTATATAAATGTAAATTATTATTATTATTTTGTGTTGGGACCGTCTTGATAAGGAGTTGAAATAAATTCTATAGGGTGGCCTTTCACAGTGCTAAGGACCTCAGGTTCTGAGGTTAAGTCTAGCCATCTCGGGTAACCTGTACTTATGCTGCCAGCCTTAAAGTACTGAATCTGACACGACAATAGTTGTTTAATGTTCTCAACATAAAGCTCAAAATTATTAACCTGTAGGGTTCCTAAATTGGTCAGCTCCTTAATGTTTGCCTTTGGTTCTTGCTCCCCCCCTTCTTCTTGTAGAGGGGGGATTTGAAGTTTTTTGACTTATCGCCATGATTTTTCTATTGGTTGTGGGAATGAAAGAACCTTTTGTAATACTGGTCTGAGGATCTGTGTTGTCCCCTGGTGCTAGAACTACCTTTGTAGCCAGCCTTTTGTGATTTTTTTTTCCATTCACTGACACTTGTGAAATTTTATTTGTTTTATTTATTGGGACATTTCGAGAGAAAAGTGCTGCATATTCTCTCTTGAGGATAGGTCTTATCGCCTCGTGTCTTTTCGGTGATAATTCATATTGCGAGTGGCCTAACAATGCCAGAGCATCGGAATGAAAACTAACCATTTCATCAAGGTCAATTTTCTTGGCATCTTTTTCACAGGCCGTGGGTAAATTATCAGTACATTTTGCAGCAATAGTGCCCACCTTAGAAACGATGTTCTGTGTGCTGGCTGCTCTGAGATCGACGCTTTTGGCCGTATGGCTCTTGTTTGCCTGTGTTTTGGGGTTTACACGTGGAGCAACTAGGCTCCAAAGGTTCTTGGGTCGGGAATGTTTCTTTAATTTCTCTTTAGTTTCTCTGACCATCTCTTATTGACGAGTCTGGCAAGCTTTTCCGAAACATCTTGGTCGGTTTCTTTGTCAGCATTCAGATTGTTTGCGATCACGTTGAGCAAATCATCTTTCAACTGCCGTGTCGGGTTACTGTTCTCCTTTTTTAAGCAGCATGTTGCTGTCTGATTCAGGAACGTCATTATTCGAGTCGGTGTCTGAGTCAGACAATTCATCAACTCTTGGCCTTTTAGAGTACCTCTGGCCATCGGCAAATCAAGCAAGGGTTTCCTGCATCGAGCTCACAGACCGAGATACTGACATGTCATTGAGCTTCAACAGTGTCGATTCCAACGAGTCATTGGCATTTGCTGAAATGACAGGAATTGTCCTTAGGACTGAGTTGTTCACATCATCGTCACGAAGGAGTGTGTCTTTGTCTTCTCTTTCCATGTATGCCGAGAATCCAGCTTTTTCCAGACTCACGTCCGATGAGTGTTTTCCCACCATTTTCCAGGATGGTATCAACTCGCAGTCACCCTGAATTCTGGATCCGAGATGAATCTGTCAGGTCCAAGTTTAGTAGCAGTCTATAGCAGCTAATGGCTCCAGTACAAATAGTTTGTTTTACGTAAGATTCCAGGAAAAAAATTTCACTAAAAACAGTGAAAGTGGTCAATGTAGCTCCAAATGCATTGAAGGTTAACAAGCAACTGAAAGCGAAGGTGCGCACGCATTTCTCGTTTAATTTCCCTGTGACATGGACCAGTGATGAAACAGAATTCAAAATTACAGCTTGCATTTATATAATGAAGAAAAGAAAATAATAATTCACATCCAGATTTAAACATCTTTCTTGCTGTACCTGTACTTTGAGATAAGATGGCAGTAAATCTAAACAAAAAGAGGAAGACAGAGTGCTTCGTGGGGGACTCTGGTCTGAAAATTTTAATTGCTGCTAATTATCTGCAATTAGAAAATTCAACTTGGCACTATATCAGGAAATGACCAGCTTGGGAATGTAAACATTACTTCCAAATTTGGTGCTTGTATCAAAAATGGCGTAATTCTCTAGCTAAGCCTCCATACTATTAGAATTTAGGTCATTACTAAAACGAACGTTCGTGCTCTAACAAGAGGCACGTGAAACAATATCAAAAGAAAACGTTTGCAATTGTTTTAATGATAAAATCTTATTTACGTGAATCACAATCCTCACCTCCACCTCAACTTCTACAAAAAAAGCAAGCAAAAAGAAATATCAGTTGTTCTATACACAATTACAAATCCAGCCAGTGTCATACAGGAGCGTCCAAAGTACCAATAAACAGCTCCATGTTAAAAGTCAGTCCCCACCCCTGTACACATTCCTCTTCTTCTGGCCAAGAAGTTGTACAGCTGCAGCAGTTAGGAAGCCCACAAAGACAGTGCCATTGAGGGTAAGTTCCGGCCATTATCACTTATGCTCGCTAAAAATGTTCTGTTCTGAATGTGAGCACATCGAAGCAAAAAAGAATAGCGCCTGTTTTCGGAATTTCGAATCGTGAAAGGATCTCGGAATGTACAAACAGAGGAACCCAACCTTTGAATCTTTGCTTCTAGAAAGGATTGCGGGACTCACCTTGGACGTTACTTTAGTTTCATTAGTAGTCAATTAATCAATATTGTATTAATAGTAGTTTATTATGTAATTTTAGTTGGTAGATTATATTGGTAGTTAATTAAATAATCGATACTTTTTATTACTTTAATTGTAGGAGGGCCATTATGAAAACTACTGGGTGACCAGTAATCAATGTCTTCACCCTCGTTAAATAAAGTTATTATTATTATTATTATTATTATTATTGTTACTAATTGAAGCCATTTGAGTACCCAATTGCGAAGCCAGCAGCGTTCCGATTCTAACTCTCCCTCAGATGAGAAGAAAACATTGAGCAACCCATTCCTGTTGCCACCGAGTTCTTTTCTGAGGCAATGCGTATCCATAATTCAATAGTGATCATTTCTACAACCTGTGGTAAAGATGTATCGTCCACAGGTGTCGTGGCCCCCCTGGTTTCCTTGGCGTCATATATTCCACAGAGAACTGTCATGAGATCATCCTGACCTTGTAAAGAAGGAATCCTGCTTGATGAAACCACAAGTTCATGGAACTGAAACTCTTCATCCAAGATACCCAGTGATCACAGTATTTGGTGGGCCTCAGAGATGTCACAATGACAGCCAAACTCTTTGCAAAAGTTGAACATGTTAGGATAGATATCAATAACCTCTTCAGCCGAAGAGGTCATTTCTCGGAAGCCCTTCTCACCCATACTGATGTCACACGTAGCTATGAATGAAGTACGTTTTGCAACACAAATTTGACAGACACTTACTTATATACCAAATCAACTTGCAAAAGAAGCGATAATATGTCAGGCATGAAGTTGTTAAGGCAATTGAGAGGCTTACCATCGCAGACTTTCTCCATCTCCAAGTGTGCCTGCTATGTTTCAAGAGTCCAAGAGGCTCGAAAAATTCTCGCCCAGAGAGCTGTGAAAACATATCCCCTGGGGGTGAATCACTTTGGATGATCTCTTCTCTGTAACACATTGTTATATCTTTTGTTGTGACGAAGTGTGACAACATCATCCGAAGTTTTGTCCTACTCAGACTACACCAAGGCAAAAAAATGTATCATTTATATATTCTTTTGAAGACTTTTCTTTCATCCCGCATTTGAGAATATCTTGTGTATTCCTTATTTTCCGTGTTTCAGAATATTCCATATATTCCATATTGTAGAATATTCCGTGTATTCTGCAATTCTGCCATTCCTCCATATAGGGTCACCCCCAGTTGCTCAAGATAGTCTTTATGTTTTCTATTTTTTCCTTTTGATTAAGGAGGGCAGTTTCAGGATCTGAAGAAAATAATATGCCTAGAGGTCTTACTTTATTTTTTGCCTCTTGAAGTTTCTTTCAGGAATAAGAATTGTTTTTCCCTTTTTGAGCCAGTCCAAACAGCTTCAGTTTACTTGTTATTTAGGTTGAGGTCAGATACTTCACTGAAGTCATCAAGTACACTAAGAGCAGTCTTCTGTATAAGTTTTGAGAAAAGAAAAGGACAGGCAATGGGTGACTAAGGTGGTGGATTAAGGTGAGCAATTTGTAAATGTACCCTGGATAAGGGGTCCCATGGCTAAAATATTATAACTCTGGTGTCCAGTGTCCTTCTGTTCAAGACTTGATTGGGAATGAGCATGTTATGAGTAAATGCAAAACCCATTGCCCTCCCTATCGATCTCCTTGACATCAACAAGCTGAAGCTTCCTTTTGCTATGTTGGTTTTTTTAGTACAGCGCAGTCCTAATTCATCGAGATTAGGCCACTAGTTGGTAATGACTAGCATTTCATGCCAAGTATGACAGTGATCAGCATGGTTTTTTAAACGTTGATTAGATTGAAATGTTGGCATGAATATTGGACACCTTACATAGTGTGTTTGTCCTGGGGCAAGGCGCCCTGAATCCTTCCCCTTTGTTATTCAGTTTTTTGTTATTTTTAACCTTAATTATTATCTCTATTGGCTACTTATTTTGGCTCACAGGTGATCTCTACTAGTGATGGCATGGATGGTTTAAAGGCAGATAGCGAATTTTACGAGCAAAACATCTGTAGGTCAAGTCTTGTCAAACTGAAAGTGACCAATGTCATGCCCCAGCTGTAGTAGTTCAGCTCTTGTAGCACTTCTTATCGTGTTGTCATCAGGCTTTGTTAATAAAAACAACTTCTCTAGTAAAGGTGCTGGTCTTTGGATGCTTTTCTTTCCCTCCCTCAGTAGAGTGGCTTTGTTTACCTTGTTAAAAACACAAAACAAAGCTCCGAAATAAGGAACATGTCTGTAACAAATGGTGACTCAGGCGACATTCATAACAACTGGTAGTAACAGGAACACAAAATTATTACAACGTGCTAGAGAATGACAGTTATAAACTAATAAAGGTCATGATAAAGTTCAGTTTGCTTATCTACCTGTATCCAAAAGGTCTTTTAAGGTCCAAGAACCAAGAAACAGGCCAAGCAAACCAAAGAAGGACTTCAACGATCGAGCGAACCCTTACTTCTTACACAGTCAGCAAAACTAAATTGAAAACCATGTGCTTATCCCCACATTGTTCATATATGAGCAATAAAAAGATTATACAACATACACGCGTGACTTGAATGCAACACTTGAGCTCGACACTCTTAACAACCTCCACTACTGCAAGGCTGTTAACCACACCCACATGCAGAGGGCTGCCAATTTGTTGTTCTCTGGAATTGAGGGAGAACACTTGCCGTTCTGTGAAAGAACCTCAAGCATTCGCCATATTTTTCAAGATAACACAAAATCAGAGCCAAATTTGCAGAAAGCTGTGGAGCATATGTTAATGTATCACTTCACTGAGCAATAATCCAGAGGGCGCAATAAGTATTTATATTTTGCGCAGAAAACGGGAAACACAATGTGAATAGTTACGGTACTTTCGGCACAATATATAACAAAGTGGAGGTGTCTAGTGGTGGATATTTACCATCTTGGTAAATATTCACCACTAGCCACCAATACTGAGGTGAATACTTGTTTTAGTATGTACTAAAACAGTGACATAATTAAGCACAAAAATGATTTTTAACTCAGTTACTGTTGCCAATGATTACAATTTTGTTGTGCGATGACTGAATGGCAACGTCCATTGATTTTTTGCTGACAAAAAACACTTTTGAAGGCATTTGTTTAGCTCTTGCAGGGAAATTTCTTCAAAATGAGTTGTGATTTCTTTTTGTAATTAAAATCATTCTGGAAAAAAGATTATTAAATTTAGTATTAAGCTTATTAATGAATAAGTCAACGAAATAAAGTAAAGGATTTGGAGGAAAGTATTTGGTTCTTGAGAAAAATAGCACAGCCATTGGCATGTACAGTGATTTGTACTGACCGACAGCACTTTATACAAAAATGATTTGAGCAAAGTTGAGCTAGTTTAAAGGTGGTTAAAAAAAATGAATTTTGGAAATTGACTTTGTATTTCTGTAATAAGTCTCTCTTTTGAACTAAAAAATGTTCAGAAATGTTCTGGTACTATGAAACCCCTTGCTTTTTGCATGCATCACAATTTTACAAACATACAACAGCCACCTAGCAGTTCTAGAAGCAAAACGACAGGAAAAAGTCATGATTTTGATATTAATTTTGGTATTAACTTCTGTTGCACTGCAGTGCAAGTCACAGAAGTGATTTCAAAGCGAGTGCTTGTTTGTTTATTTTCTAAGGGCAAATTATTTTGAATTTTGTCATTCATTTCTTGCTTTTAGCGCCCATGTGTGTTCCTTGTTTAAAGTTTCTGTTGGCTTTGAGCAAATCGTAGGATTTTATATTCATCATTGGTGTGAAATGCGTGTCATATGGCACACTTTCTTTATAACACAATGGCTTATGACACGTGCCATGTCATAGCGCACACTGCCTTAAACAAAAGCTACCATGACAGTCCCTGTCTTATTTAATATACACATATTCATGACATTGTGACACGCAAATCGTGCTGTCATTGTTATGGTCTCCCTGTGCGTTTTCCATATATAGTAAGTACATGCGCACACATAGATTCAATATTAAAAACGTGTTAATAGTGAACCCTCATGTTGTTTGTGTACATTCTCAGATCTCTCGTCAGTACATGATAATTTTGGCGACGAGGATGGGATCTTAAGGGATATTTTACTGTGAAAAAGTGAAGACATTTCTAAACAAGATCCACACAATGTTTCAAGATGCCCAACGAGTCTTATGTGGGACCAAATCTGGTTTGTAACACCAGGAAAGCTCAGAAGTTCGTAGTGGGAGTTGACTTTAAGGCATATCCAGAACAGCTAGAATTCTTCTTCTTGGCCAATGGAGTGACCGACTTGGAACAGAAGAAAGCCATCCTGTTAACTGATCTTCCCACTGAAATGTGCCAACTGGCAAAAGACTTGATGGCCCTGATGTTAAGAGAAGATTCTCTCATGTACGACACGATCGTAGAGTGTCTCCAAAAGCAATTATTGAAGCCCCAGAAATCTGCCTTAGTCTCCAGGTATGAGTTTGACAACCAAGCGAGTAATGCAGGAGAAACAGTGAGTCAGTATGTTGCTGTTTTGAAGCGTCTAGCTGCGGATTGCAAGTTTAATGATGCCTAGCATTTGGAAACGCCCAGACAGTGTTCCACACTAACTTTCTTTCTAATTTGCCCTTTGGGCCACCAGGTTTGTGTTTTTGGTAGCCCTTGTATTTTTTTGCTTGCCTACTTAGTAAAAATCCCTCGCCCATTAGAACTCAAGGGAGGTTTGAAATAAAATGGTAATTTTATTTCATAAATTTGCGTTGTTTGTTTTTGCGTTATATTGGCATTTTGTAGGAATCAGTCAGTTCCAAAGCACAGTACAAAGTATGTTTCAAATCCACAAAGTAAATCTTGTTATAAAGGAAACATAAAGTTGTGTCCAAAGGAGTGGCATCTCGGTTTTCCCTTTTTCAGTGTGTGTGTGTGTGGCAATTTCAAGGTCTCAGTCAATCCAGTACTTCTTGCAGAACAGTATCCTCTGCCATGCATAGAGGATATTTTTGCGAATTTGGTTGGGGGTAAGCATTTTAGCAAACTCGACCTGCACCAAGCTTATCACCAGGTGGAAGTAACAGAGGAATTCAGGAAATTCCTCACGATCAATACACACAAGGGCCTCTTCCAATACCAGTGCTTAGTTTTTTGCATTTCTTTATGTCCAGCAATTTGGCAACGTGCCATAGACCAGGAAATACCTGGCACCCAGCGTATCCTCAATGACATGATCGTTTTGGGCAAAACTGATTAAGAGCATTTGGACAACCCAGAGAGCATGCTCAAACGACTACAAGACAAGGGTATGAAGGCTAACAAGGAGAAGTGTGACTTCTTCAGGGATAGAGTTCAGTTCTGTGGGCATGAGATCGACAGAGAAGGTCTCCACAAGACACAGAGGATTGAGGCAGTAGTTAGCGCCCCTAGAGCTGTGAATGTGTCTCAGCTTCACTCATTTTTAGGGCTCGTTAACTATTACAACCGCTTCTTGCCCAATGTGTCCATAGTTCTCCACCCACTTCATCAGTTGTTAGGGGAAAGCAGGGAATGGCAGTGGTCTGAATAGTGTGAGCTAGCCTTCACTGAGGCTAAGGGCATGGTTACATCTGAGCAGGTGTTAATGCGTTATGATCCAGCGTTACCAGTTAGGCTTGCATGTGATGCTTCACCAACTAGCATCGGTGCGGTTCTTTCACCCGTCAATCCTTGTGGCAGCGAAAGACCGGTAGCTTTTGCATCCTGATCGTTGACCAAGACAGAACACAAGTATGCACAGATTGACAAGGAGGCATTGTCCTCTATGAGAGGCAGTTTATGCTCATTACAGACCACTGCCCCTCACTGCCATTTTCCACCCAGAGAAGGGAGTTCCTGGGAGCTTTTTACTTTGGAACCATCACTTCTTTTATAAAGAGAAGTATGTATGCTTAGTACCTGTTTTTAATTCCAATATACTCCAAGATCTGTGACAATATTATACACTAAAGAAGGTGTGGCATATATTATTTTTCCACACTTAGTTTCACATCCTTACAGCCTGAATAATAATAAATTGATAAATTCATACACTTTCTGATGCAATAATTGCAGTTCAGAAAAGTATTAAAGTCAAATCAGGTGAAGTTTACTTTAGCTACAAAACACAGCTAGCACCATTCATAATAAGAAATTAATTTACCAAAAGCCTGAATGAGTCATAATCGGTGAACTCAGGTACAACATATGCAAAACTGTCTCGATTAAAACTGTGAACTATTATTATTTGATTAAACGCCACCCTCAAACCAATGCCGCACATGGAAGCAAAATTACCAATAAATGCCACCCTTGAATAAACTACTAAGGTCTTTTTTAACCATCCAAAGGTAATGATAACCCCAAGATAACAACAACCTTAAAGTAGTGGCCCCTTTTGCCTGGTTAACTAGAAAGTAACCAGAGCGTTTGAGAATTTTACAGTTTTAAGTATTATGTTATTAATTGTTATTTTTATGTACTTTGACTTTATTAGTACCTTGCCAGTGAAATAAAGGACAACTGCTAAATTTGTCTTTGTGACCGAACATCAAGATCAAGTGATTGGATCTCTTGTTCAATGGTTTTGAAGAGTGGGCTTTTTGTCATTTCCTCATAAGCTTCATGAAGTCTTGTAAAAACACCCACACTTTTAGGCGCTGCTCTAAGGAAGGCTTCAAACTTCTGTTTCCCCTCGAGCTTTTCACTTGTGCTCTGTTTCCCTTCCCTTTTTTGAAAGGGAATGAGGATCATTCTAGTGAATATCCTAGAAAGAGAAAAAAAAACAGGAAGGATGCCACATGAGGGCCAGCTGAATTTCTCAAATCAGATGTGCAATATGCATTCTAATTATAGCGTTAAAATAACTGCGCTAGGCATTGAATATAAAGCAAACTAATAATCTTGTGGCCACTACTCACTAAGGTTGAAAAGAATAGTTGTTACATATAATAATATATTCGTGTCAATGATGCTTATAAAGGTAGTTTTCTTGATTTTAAACAGCCCATGACAATTTGACTGGAGGATGAAAAATTGTTCATTGTTGTGATTATTTTATTTTGCTGAAATTTTTGTGGCTTCTAATGTTTGCCATTTTTTAAAATTTTTTACTCCGTAGTAAATATTCTCTAACTTAAATTCGCTGCATAAATGTGTCTGTTCAATTACAACTTGTTTCTTTCCCCCAGTTCAGAAACAAAATGGTATGAAATGAAATACTGGTTTGCATAGGGTATGCACACTGTATTCTAATATGAATTTCTGTCTTAGACCATTGCACATACTCAATAAAAACGAAAATATTATCAATGCTGGGTACTGGGTTCTCTCTAGAAGTCGCAAAAATTAATCCCCGTCAAAAGAAGCCTATCCATCCTTATTGCAAAAATTAAATTCCGTGAAACACAATTCGCAAAAATAAACTCCCACGAAAATTTTGTGCCACATGGTACATGTATATTTTTTATTTCACTCTCAAACAACGAGTTTTTCAATATTTACTTACTGGCCAAAGTCTTCACTTGTTGCCTGTAGCCCTTTAAAACCTTTCAACAGTTTTGTATAATTGACTGAAATGACCGGTATTGTGTTGGCAGGTGCCTCTCCTCCCATCATCACTTTCTTGGCCTGCATTGTGTGATAAAATCAAAAAGAAATATTGTTATCAAGAACCACAGTGCAGTGATGAAGACACCCTGTCTCTCCGAGGTGTAATAAACAAAACTTGATTGACAAACAAAAGTTTTACGTTAATAAATGTTCTCCTTTTTTGCATTGTTTGAAGATATGACTTTTGAAAATATACTGTACTTCCATGTTTGCATGTGTTGTTTTTTAATCCCTTTCTTGTCTTTGGAAAGACTAACGTATCTTGGACACAGGAATATCACAAAGAGCTCACCCACAACTAAGAACAACAAAGCAACTTTAAATACAGAGTTAATTTAATACTGACTACAAGTAAGCTTAAGAAATCAGAAGGTGTGAGCATTTCTTATGTTAGCACCAACAAGGTACATTTTTCCTACTGAGGATAGGCCAAGTTTGAAATTATTTTTGAAATCAAGAAACTTAAAATAATTAATAATATCTGCGAAGAGCCATTCAACAGATATACCTAGAGCGCTCATGGCGGCATTAAACTCCTGCATTTGAGGTGTTAGTACTGCATTTCTAAAAGGGCACTGCAGATGTACCCTTAATGGGTATGCCGGGTCACCATACAGACAAAGAGGCTGGCCAGTTAAGGAGAATGCATTCCTT
>OZ037777.1:17943176-17970676 GCA_964035525.1 Porites cylindrica
GGCTGTTCCATGGGTCTGTAGGTAGTTGCTACCACACAATTGCAAAGAGTTTTCCGTTAATATAAAAAAATAAGATAGAGCATTTCTTTAAAAAGTTTCGTACACGTGGCATACGGTGGTTACGCCCTCTTCGTGTGGTGTGTTGGTGTAAAGACTAGTAACGTCCATAGAAACTAGGACTGTATTTTTAAGCATTTTTTACTGTCAATAACATTCAGGAAGTCTGTCGTATCTTGTAGATACAAGTCTTTTTTCTACGCTATTGACTGAATAAGTCGATCTACAAAGGCAGATATCCGCTCTGTGGACCAAAGAATTAAACCACGGTGAAATCCAGGATGCTGTTTTCCCTAATTGGTGTGAAAAAAAAAATTCCTGCAGGAGATAATCTCTCTTCCCCCCCCCCTCCCGCCAAACGTTTTGCACTGCAAGGCTGTAGAGTTCGCAACACAATTAATTGAAAGAGGCCTAAGAGTAGCCATTCTCTAGCAAAGCCTTCCCGTTGAAACTCACAATAAGGAATAAAAGTAAGATCGTTGTTTGTCGTTTCGAGTCCTTCTTTCGTAGTAACATCTTTATAGTCATTCTAAATAATTTTTTTCTGCAACATTAAGCCGTGAAAGCCCCCTAGACTCATGCAAGGTGCAGTTTGTTTGTTCTCATAAAATCAAACAAAATTCATTACAAATAAAAACGAGACAAACAAATGTATATTTTCTTTGATGCATTGAATCGCTGATTGCGTACCTATGAAGTCAAAAGATTCAAGTGGGAAAAACAAGGCTCTTAAAATTTTTTCAAATGAATACGATTCAAAATTAAATCGTTTAATTCACGCGCTGTTGAAGGACGGTAGTCTCGCGTCAAATATATCAAAGAAGAAAGGGTAAAAAAGAATGTTTTTTTTGGCAATATTTTTTTAAATACCAAAACAACATTAATCGACCAGCCACACAATGTTTTTTGTCCGTAACGAATTGAGAACGAGAAGGCGTTTTAGATTTTGTACTCCATGTGGTTATTATTGCTTTAATTTCCATTTTTTCTCTTTTTTTCTTTCTCTTGAAAAACCAAGCTCGATAAGTCACCGAGCTCGATAGGTCACCGAGCTCGATAAGTCATCAAGGTCAATAAGTCATCGAGCTCGATAACCATTTTTACTTTGTCCCCCTGGAAAAGTGAGAGGCCTCGAGCTCGGTATCGACAAATCGAGGCCGGTTGACATATCGAGCTCGATAAACTCGTATCGAGCTCGGTTGCCCAGATAACTAAACTGATCCATTTTTCTACTTTATTAATGAAAAGAAAATGAAGGGATTAAAAGCTTATGACCTTGTGATGTTATCATAACTTATTTGTTCTTGCTTTTCCAACACTTCATTTCTTTTCAGCGTAGCTATGTGGCAAGATATATATACTATCATGCGTATGTCCTTTGGACCTTCACCGCATCTGCAAAGTTCTTTTTAAAACTGGACAATGGCAGGGATTAATGTTTGTAATTTGGAACGCTTTGGAAAATGAGATATTTCTGATTTGAACATTCCCTAAAAACACGCCACTTACTTGCATAAATCTACATAGTCGCATGGAACCCTCACATTTGTTTACAGTCTGATCTTCACCTCTTTCCTGACACGATAAAAACGATATCGTGGAAGGGGGTCACAACCTGGATGTGGGAATTCACTTCCCTGTCCTTTCTGCCTTAATCCAGATTCACTTGAACACACCTTTTTACAATGTCAAGAGTCAAAGGAATTCCTTTTTAAAACTTTAAGGTGGTTTAATGAATATCATAAAGAGAACATACAACTTTCGAACAAGCAAATGTTATTTAACACGTTCGATGACTCCCATCCATTGCAAATGCCAATTTCAACTCAACGCAAACTTAATCTACTGGTTTTAGTGCAAAAAAATACTTGTATACTTGCAACATAATTGTAACGAAACCTAATTCAGAGGAATTTTTACGTAGGCTTTTTGAACAATATCGCATTGAAAATTGTGCCAAACAATATTGAATATGTGTGGCAACTGACACGTGTTTTTATTATTATTATTGTTATTATCATTTATATTCCAGTACTCTTTATTTTTATTGTAATTTGTTTTGTTACTTACTGACATATTTATTTACTTATTTATTCCTTTCCTTTCTGCTGTGTATTAATGTTGTTAATTTGTTGTCAATAAAAAAAAAATAGACACCCCAAGTTTCACTACTATATGTGAGGATAGGGAAGATCTCATGGTATCAAATATTTTACGCGCAATAGCTGATTTTAATTTGCTAAGATTCCTGTGTCTTCTCAAACTGAAGAAGGCATGAAGACCTTTCCCTTTGAGATGTTCACACGACACTGAAAAATTTCCTGAAGAAAACATACAAGGTCCTAAGTAAGTATATTTTCGTACATCAATAATTTGATTGCCTGTGAAAAAGCGAAATTTTGCACGTTTCTGAAAAACCGTAATCTTAGGTTTCTTGGGATTTATTTTCAACATCCATAAGGTGCAAAATGAAGGCAGTGTGTTAAGGCAATTTTGCAATCCTGTTTTGGATCGTGATAGGATAATTAAATCATCTGCATATAAAAGGGAAGTTAATTTTGCACCGTTTGACAGTACAAAAGGATCAGGTAATGTATTTCCAAATGCGAAAGGTAGTTATTAATGTAAAGATTACAAAGCAGTGGCCTTAAAATACATCCCTGACGTACACCTCTTGGAAAATGAAAAGACGTGTTTGGTTTTGTACAATTCTTATGGAGCACGTAGAATTGAGGTATAAGCTTTTGACTAAGGTATAAAAACAACCAACATTAATTTGTAGCAACTTATTAAGGAGTCCAACATTCCGTACTGAATTAAAAGGTTTTCTGAAATCCACCAAACAAGCATAGATCTTTCCATTGTGACTATGAAAGCATTTATCTATCAGTCTTCGGAGTGTAAAAACATGGTCTGCCATGCCATTATTCTGTAAAAAGCCAATCTGAGACTTGGGTGTATGTTTAAAGAAGCATAGATGACACAGCAAGTCCTGGAAGAAAAACAGGATTTTGACCATGAATCTGACCCTCTAATGTCCATTTTTTTTCAAACAATACCTCTTTCGTGTGTATTGTTAGAATTATGGTATATTTCTGATCAGTTTCCATAGTAGATTGTGCAGGAGCACTTTTCTATAAAAAAAAGCATTACAGCAGTCATAATCGTGTTAATATATGTAATTATTGTGTTAGTTTTTACCATTATTAAATTGTGAATTGTTCATTTCTCAGGGCATATAGAAAAAAAACGTTCCGAAGAATATTTAGTTATAAATTTGGCTTTAGAAAGAAAACTTTGAGTGATATTCTTGCTTCGAGGAGTTCATCTTTGAAAAAAAACAAACACCGGGCGGCCGGCTGAAAGTAAAACAAAATAGACTTAAGCTTAAGTTTTAAGCTTAAAGACTCAGGATTTTTAGAGACACTTTAATACTTGTCTTCGTGAATGAAAATTGTTGTCTCTGTAAATGTTTTACCGAATTATATTTCTTTTATTGATTGTTAGTAGTCTCTCTTGCAATTTTAATTGCTTGTACGTGGTGTGTGTTTTCATCGTTCATGAACATCGCTTGCAGGAGTACTTAGAAATGTCCCGCGTATCAAACGCTTTATAAGATTACACATCGTTATAACTGGAACCATTAAATAACAAATAATAATGATAATAAATTCGTTATTATGTTGAAGCGTATCTCCATTAAAGTTCATTCAAACACTGACAGCTCGCACTAAAAATGAGAACCGGCTGGACGTATGGGTGATTTTGGAAATTTTTTTTAACGGTTTCGCTAAAAGCCCATGATTGATTGTCCTGAACATTTAAAAATTGTGAAATGCCTAGTCTGTCGGAGGTCTGTATGATAAAAAGTACTGTTTCACCTCTGATGTGATGTTTAAAAAGTATAAAAGGTTGGTTTACACACCCTCAGATTTTTTGGCAAGAATTTGTAAAGTAAACCTGTCGAACGCAAAAAAATGCGGCCTGATTTGTTTTCCAAGAATTTATTTTCGAGGCCTAATCTACTGTGATCAAGAGCCATTATGGCTCTTGAATGTGATAGAAGATGTTTGCTATTTTTTGGGTGTACATACATGTATATTTAGGCTATCAACTCGATGTAAGATGTTTCACTCTAAAATAACTTATCCTTTCCCTCAAAAGTCACATGAAAGTGCCCTTAAGTTAACTGATTTGTGGATTACAAGTTTATTGTTTGATATAAAATATAACTTTATTAATGGGAGCTTGGCTTTTAGCCCTGGCTAAATCTATATATTAAACAGGTAGGGAGAGAGGGGATCTCCCTGCCTTACTCCCCGACTTAGTGCAAAAGGTCCTGTTGTTAAACCATTGTTCATTACACAGCTAGAGGCATTATATAAGACCCGTATCCACGGAATAAAAGAAAGACCAAAGTTAAAGGCATGTAGTACTCTTAAAAGAAAATTTAAATTGAGCGAGTCGAAAGCTTTTCAAAGTCTATAGCTACTAGAATCCCAGGTATATCTTTGTACCTAGCATATTCAATCACATCATCGATCGTTCTGATGGCCTCAAAAATTATTCTCCTCTTTACAAAAGCGTTTTGATTAAAATGAATTACGTCAGGAAGCACCTTTTCCAAACGCTTTGCCAAAGTTTTAGACGCCAATTTAACATCAACATTTACAGGAGATATTTGACGCCAATTCTTCACCAACCTTTTGTCTTTTCCTTTCTTTTCAATTAAGGTGATAACGGCCTGTTTCTGTGAGTTCAATAGTTCACCGTATTCGAAAGCATAGTTCAAACTATCAACTACCAACTTTCCAAGCAAGGGCCAAAAGGCTAAGTAAAACTCGGGTGTTAAACCATTGTTCCCTGGCGATTTGTTCTTTTGGAAGGTCTGTAACACATTATAGCATTCCTCATATCTAAGGATACCCTCGCAAACGTTCCTCTTCTCCTTGGCTAAAAATGGAACATTGGTGAGATCATCTATAAATGAAGAGATAGTCTGCATGTCTGCGGAATTTCTACAGTCATAGAGAGTAGAAACATATACCGGTAATAAGTTTACAAAATTATCAATTATTTTATTAACAGTCTCAATGACACCAACTGATGTTAAAAGGTTACATTTTACCATGTGCTATTTTTTCTCTGCAGCTGGCTCAGGGGCTAAACTGTTAGACAGCCTCAATAATACAACTATTCCAATGTGGTGGGACAATATTGACCGTGTTGTTGTCATTTTACAAAAAATGATGGTTCTGATAATAACAAGGCATTAATTTGTAATTTGTGTCAACTGTCAGACTTGATTTCCTTTCAGTCAAGATTGCTTTGAGATGTGTACTAAATCTCAGTTTGTACTTGAAGGTTCTTCTTTCCGATATGACAAGGTTTTCTTTGGGCCTATCAGGTTTCCCCACATCACTTCTCTCTTCTTACCTTGTCTTTGACGTACGGGAGCGTCTTGTGGAACACCTTGTGGTAGTCTGCTTCAGTAACCTTTAACTTCTGTTTCGCAGGACTCTGTCACAGAGGAAGGCCATTTTCTTGGGGAGAACTTTTCTTCAGTTGCATCAACGGAGATTCCACTTCTACCGCAATGCTCTCAAGGACACTTGCATCATCCACCATGAATGTTGCTGATCTCAAGGCATCTATCCTTTCTTGAAAGCATCTTCTAGTATTTGTGGCATTTGATCTTTTTAAAGGTGGCTCAGTGGAACCCATGTTCGGGTCGGAAGATTATGAATTGGGTCCATCTGTTTCTCCATCTTCCTGAGAAGGGATTTGTTGCTTCAGTGATATCAGGTGCGGCTGTGTTGTCCAGAGGATCATAGTCATCTCCACCACAACCGTTGCGGCTGTCGTCTGACGTGAATAGCTGTAAGGGTGGCTTTTGCACAGGGTTCGAGTCACTGAGATTGGTGAAGTCGAGAGTTATGAATACACTGTTTCTGCAGGAGTCCAGCAAGCTGTTAAAGCCCCACTCTTCAAAGAATTAAAAAACCGCGGAGAAATGCTTTCAAGGGAAATGTGTTTTACGCCAGCTTTGACTTTGACAATTTGGCTCAGAAGTTTACAGCGTACAGCCAATTACTGTTGCAATTGCCTCTAACAAGGAACTCTCCTTTTTCAAAACTAACGCACGTTACGTCACATTCTTTAAACTCGCTGGCCGCAAAATTGGACTTAAGACAGTGCTTGACAAAGTGCATCGGACGATTGTGAAGGTAGTTGGGTACGTTCCTGTATTGTCGGTATGAGCTGCTAACTTGAAGGTTAGTGTCTAGATAGTGCTGATATGAATCTGGCACAAACGATTCCACGATCATTACTGCGATGCCAAAAACTGATTTGTCGAGTGATGACCGAAGGTAGCTGTATTTAAAGACTTTGTTTTGTGCTTTGATTCTGTTGTTTGTGTTCACGATGTTTACAGCTTGTTGGACGCGAAAGGTATGACACCAGCGCTTAGAGCAGCTCAGCCACAGCTTTTCACAGTAATCTTCTACTTGAGGGTTGCCAGCGTACAACGTGCTCTTTCGTAGGCCCTCCACTGACTTCTGGTAACTTTGGATATTTCTTGGGTGAGCGATTTGCTGCATGAATTCCAAAAACATCGCCTGTTCACCCAACGTTAGGTCATTTTTTCCTAGCTTTGGCCCATCTTTGCCACGCTTGTTCTCTATGAAAACAAATGTAAATGGCAACTTCGGGGAACTCGCTCTCGATTGCATTGATTTCGGCTATGGAATAATCTACCATAAAATACTTTGGATTCCAGCCCTTGATAGTACTTAGAGCCTCTGCAATACATTCTTTGTTTTTGTTTTGGCAAAGAAATTCTGCCATTACCTTGTATCCAACATTAGTGTTAACACATGAAAAAGAGAGGAATTGCATACTTTGTGGTTTTGTAACTAGCGTCCCTTAGTACAAGTTCGCTTCCATACCTAAGGAGAAGCCTCTGCTGCCATTCTTCTTGGTGAACGAACATGAACTTGCTTTCGTTACCATCCGTGTTGTCATCTCTTGTTCTTATGTAGAACTTAGATGTCGGCGACTCACAACACCACTGATCAACCTTTCCCTTTAGCGACTCTTGATCATCACCACAATACTTGCTGGCACTGATTGCTCTCGCAATATGACTTCGCAAATCCTGCCTGCTTGGGTAGTATCTGGGGTTGGACTTTATAGGTTTCTGCTGTGCTGCATTACCTTTTACCTAACATTTCTCTCTGTACGTACTGCTCCAAACATTTTCTAACCACATCTGGACTAGTTATGTTTTTGCCTACCAACTCACGGATCTTGCTAGCGATCTTTGGATGTATAGAGTGGCCTATAGTTCCAGCCTCGCCAACTGGATGTGCTTCATGTCTTGTACTGAGGGGAAGGTTGAAATAGTACCTCTTTACTGTTTTAAGGTGTTTGCCAATTTGCCTGTCATGTTGTAACTGCTTAAGAATCACAGCCTTTGCCTTCTGTAGACCTTTATATCTCACGCTGGGGAAACTTATGTGGCGATGGAGCATAATATAAAAAAATATGTTCTCATATAGTTAGCTGCTAGATTGGTCTTTCCCGTAAGATCGCAAAAGGCCAAAAGAAACTTTACAGTGCACTGTTGTTTCCCCTGTTGTTGGTTTAAATCATATAAAAGTCTTACTACCAGCAGGCTTTTTTTAAATAGAAAGCAACCAATATCTTAGTGCGTCTGATATCAATTTATGGTTTTAAGTGTCTTAGAAAAGCTAACAAGGAAACGCATCAAAAGTGGAGTGTCCTTACTGGGATTGGTCCATGTAGACATCTTGTGTCCGCACTCAAAACTGAAAATGGGTGTGATAGGCAACTTCCTATTTACATTCAGGACTAAGAGACGGGAATGGGTGTGCAGCTCGAACTATGGAGCCTGAGTGTTTAATGCCGTCCAAATAACGTACAAAGGTCAACATCATAATTAAAGAATGGTACACAAATATTCCTAAATAAAGTCACTCAGGCTAAACTATTCACGTGCGCCGCCTGATACGAAAAACCCAAAAACCCAATGGCAAAAAATTGGGAACGTATTCCCCAACCGATGCAGTCGCACAACCTCTAGGGGTTAAAGGTAAAAAATCAATTGATAGATGAATAAAGTAAGATATAAAAATAAAATTTGATAGTTCGAGAGCTGAGATGAATGGGTTGTTCCTCATATACCGAAAGTTGAAATCGTTAATCATTCATATATCGAGAGTTGAAATAATTACTCATTAATACACCGAATAATACAGTGGGAATAATACAGTGGGCACAGAGGAACAGTGGACACAGAGGAACAGTAGGCACAGAGGAACGGTGGGCACAGAGGAACGGTGGGCACACAGGAACAGTGGGCACAGAGGAACAGTAGGCACAGAGGAACGGTGGGCACAGAGGAACGGTGGGCACACAGGAACAGTGGGCACAGAGGAACAGTAGGCACAGAGGAACGGTGGGCACAAAGGAACGGTGGGCACAGAGGAACAGTAGGCACAGAGGAACGGTGGGCACAAAGGAACGGTGGGCACACAGGAACAGTAGGCACACAGGAACAGTTGGCACAGAGGAACAGTAGGCACAGAGGAACGGTGGGCACAGAGGAACGGTGGGCACAGAGGAACAGTAGGCACAGAGGAACGGTGGGCACAAAGGAACGGTGGGCACACAGGAACAGTAGGCACACAGGAACAGTTGGCACAGAGGAACAGAGGGCACAGAGGAACAGTAGGTACAGAGGAACAGTAGGAACAGAGGAACAGTAGGCACAGAGGAACGGTAGGCACAGAGGAACGGTGGGCACACAGGTACAGTAGGCACACAGGAACAGTGGGCACAGAGGAACAGTAGGCACAGAGGGACGGTAGGCACAGAGGAACGGTAGGCACAGAGGAACGGTGGGCACACAGGAACAGTAGGCACACAGGAACAGTGGGCACAGAGGAACCGAGGGCACAGAGGAACAGAAGGCACAGAGGAACGGTGGGCACAGAGGAACAGTGGGCACAGAGGAACAGTAAGAACAGAGGAACAGTAAGAACAGAGGAACAGTGGGCACAGAGGAACAGTAGGCACACAGGAAAAGTAGGCACAAAGGAACAGTAGGCACAGAGGAACAGTAGGCACAGAGGAACGGTGTGTACAGAGGAACAGTGGGCATGGAGGAACAGTAGGCACAGAGGAATACAGAGGAATCACAAAGGAAGAGTGGGCACAGAGGAACTTTAGGCACAGAGGAACAGATGAACAGTTGGGGACAGAGGAACAGTCGACACAGTGTGTTGCGTGTCATCTAGTAAGTGAGGATAAAAAGTTAGCCCAGAAGGAATATAAAGGACATGATAATTTCGCAACGATCATACAATGGAACGTCAAGCACTGGCAGATCCAGACCTTGGTTAGAGAGGGGTTAGGATTTTTCCTTGACTTTTCTTGGGCAAAATACATTGATGTGGATTTTTCGGGATTGCCCACAAGCTTAAACCGGGGTTCTCACTTTTATGTCGAACAAACGTATCGGTTTCATTTACAGACGTAGACTTTTGAAGACTGTTTGCAGACTTTCTAAAAGGTTTGGTAGATGCTTCGGCTTACTTAAACCTAGATTAATACATGCTTTTGTCACTAGCAGACTCGATTACTGTAACGGTCTGCTATATGGACTTCCCGGTAACCGGAAGAAAAACTTCAGCGTGTTTACATCCTTTCAGGGGCACCCAACGAGAATATAGTTCAAAACCTCATAAACATAGCATTGTTGAACGTACTTTAGTATTTAAACGGTAGATAAAGGCTTATTTTTATCCCCTAAAAATTTTTCATCTGTTTGGATTTCCTAGCTGAAAGTTTAGTGATCCGAAAATTATAGGGATCAAAATTTACCTTTTCGAAAATTTCAGCCAGAAAAAAAGCTCCCGAAAATTCTAGGTGACCTTTTTAGGGTAACAATCCGTTAAAAATGGGCAGTTATACGATTTTTTTGAAGTTCGAAAATCCTAGGAGAGGCAGGGAAGAAATTTTTTAGAAAATGATCCGAAAATTCTAGACCTCAAATTGTACTTCCGAACAGATAATTTTCCGAAATTGTCGTTGGGTGCCCCTGACCTTTTTGTCATATTCATTTTCTTTTTGTATGATCGTTTTCCTACAGTGACACTGTTAATACTAGCATCAGGGAACTGATGTAAAGACAAACTGTTGATGTTATTTCTTTTCTTTATTAATTTAAAGCACATATAAAATTGTATAAAATTGTCAATAATATTATTGTACTATGCTAAAAAACAAACTTAGCTAACTAGAAACATAAGTCATCCAGACTGTATGGACATATCTTGTTTATCTTTATTCATCCCACATCATAACGTACTTGGTCAATGGTTTATAATTAAGACTAGCTCGAGTCTAACAATGAACAAACATGATCCACTTAGAGGGATAGCAATTTGTCTACTATGCACATATTTTGAGTAGGACATGAAATTGTTTCATGTCCCATAACAATTTGTTTCATGAAATTGTTTCTTAAAATTTTTATGTCATAACAAATTATCAACTTACAGGCATACGATAGAACAGATCTGCTAGTTTAATACTTGCCCTGGATACTCGATCTTCCTTTTTGTTATTGTTGTCCCACTCACTTATTACTTACAACTACTAATTACTTTTTTAAGGTTAAAAATTATGTTTGAAACAAAGTTTTCCTCATCCCAGTAACTCTGATATTTTAGTGCAGTTAATCTAAAAGGGGGCAGGGAAGGGTTAGTTCTCCTTTTAACCTTTAAAAACTAACTGAAAGCACTCATCACCCAATAATTATTATGTGATTACTACAAACGAAACAAAATGGATCATACTCAGATCACTTAGCACTGTTCTTTAAAGTCCCTTCATAACAACATGGCACTTTGAAGCTTTGATTACACCTGTAGTTTGACACTTCCCACTTACTTAAAATTCTAATATTGTTTTTAGGTTTTGCACTACTGCAGGGAAACAAAAGAATCTGCAGGAGTTTTGCAGTAAATTATGTTTATGAAAACTGTTAATAAATTTAATGTATTAAAGAACGACTATGATCAAAAAGTCACTTTCTTTTCTTTCAGATTTTGATAGTATCTTTCCAAAACAATTACCATGCCGAATTTTAAGGCTTTTTTTTCAAGGAGAGGTCTGTTTATCCTAACTATGATTTTTTTGGTTCGCCTGTCTACTGTTACTAAATTCTGTTCCAGTCAAGTGGCAATGAGAGAGTTTGGTCAAGCTCGAAAGTGACGTTATTTTCTTATCAGTGTAAAATGTAGGTGACGGCAAAATGGCTAATCAACTATGCGGCACCAGATTTTGAGCTTCCAAAATTGAAACACGCCATCTGCATACTAAAGTAACAGTGTTCACGCACAGTAGTGTTTAACTGGTGAGAAAATGACATCACTTTCAAGCTCCATAGAACTCTCATTGCCAGACGACTAGGACAGAATTTAGTAATGGTAGACAGTCCTTGAAATAATGGCTAACAATTTGGCATGGTAAATGATTTGGAAATATCCTTTTGAAATCTGAAAAGAAAAGAGAAGTGGTTTTTTTTATCATAGAAGCACTTAAAATTTCTTATAGCACCCTATCCAAATCAATCCAAATTCAAGAAGAATTTACAGGAGTACCTAAATAACAGAGAGCCTTCTAGAAGTTTGCTCTGGGAGGGTAAATACCTTGAAAGAAGCATAAAAATTCCAACATTCCCTGTAATTTCGAGAGTAATGCAACCCCAAAAAAACATGTGATCAAAAATATACATATTATCTGAATGTGCATTATAAGGGTGCAATATCTTAACTTTTTGGTCCTATTTTGCTAAGGGTCCATTTACTTATCTCTGGAAGCCAACAAAATTCTTTTCCTGTAACTTAGCTTATTATTTCCTTTTATTTTAAAAGATTTGCTAAATGTTCATTTGCTTCAGAGGGTGACTCAGTCGATGATGGCAATAGACCCCTCATCTGTCACATGACCGACAGACAAAAAATAATTACTGAAAAAAATAGTTGTTTTCATTATCATAATCTGGTTGACTGGAAGTTTCGCTTACTGCAGCAACAATGGCCTTCACATGAATAAACCACAGGGAAAATATTCCACATTGGAATTGCTTCCAAAACGTACAAAGCAACCAGCCACATAAATGTTTATCATTTTTTTGTCAACGGGTACTAATAATAACTAGCTTTTCACTACATCAGCCAGTTGGCTTTGTTTTTTACAGCCCTTGTAAAATGTTTGTATGGGATTCATTTCAAATCTTGTTCACATTTACAACTTCCTTAATTTTTAGAAGTAGAATGGGCTTACATGCAGACTGATGGATTTATACCAGTCATTAGCTTTATCCCTTAGTCACCAGCAACTGTCAATAAGTAGCAAATCATTTTGTTTGATGGAAAACTAGTACTGCCATTGTCAGATCAGGATAGAATATCACAAAAAATGCTGCTGAGAAAATCGAGTAAAAACATGCAAACAATTCGATCATATTGTTTTTCAGGCCTGTCGTTCATTCATGTTTAGACTGTGTTGCTCACCCTGTAAAATATATAAAAGAAAGTTGCAAAAGCGGAAAAATGAATAAAGTCAGTAAAAGAGATTGAAAAGTAACTCACTTATTCAGTAAGAAAGCTGCAAACCGTATGTTGGTTGTTGTTGGTCGTGAAAACCATAAGTAAAAAGTACAGGGGGATAAATTGTATTACTTAGCAATGAGATTACTTCTAGTTGTCTAGTCGTCCTCTGGTGTGATACCGTGCTCGTTCTTTAAGCGGTCTTCATGCGGTGAGTGGGTGAGAAATCTGTTGAATAAATCCTTATTGATGATGGACTTGTCTGCACGCTCATTAAAGGCGAGGAGGTACCTTTCCCGAGGCACCTCATACATGGCCAAGACATCATCGCTGAGATCCGCCGGAAGCTTCTTGAAGAAGACGGTGCTTCTTTCAATGGTTTTGACTGTGCCAAAGCCGTCTGTTGCCAAAATTTGCATGGTGTCACTTAAAACAGCAGCAGATGGCCTTGCATTCCCACTAAAATTGCGCTGGGCTAGACGTGTTGATACAAAAGGCCCTTTACATAGGAGGATGCGCCTTTGCCTTTCGTAGTTGTCAGCTGGGGCGGTCTCTGAATCAGAGGAGACAAGCTACAAAACATAATAGCCATGAGTGTTCCTGAGGGATCTTGGTTTTGTGATTTACATGTATGCATAAACTAAGGTATTCAATCAGTTATAGTGAACATCACGAAATAAAAAGCAAATAAAGTTAGAAAGGGATTTTATTGGCTGCTTTCCTTGTATTTTTTCACTCCCATGTTTCTTTATATTTTTTAGATCATGAAGAACTACATCCCTCTCTTTTATTGCCGGTACTTTTGCACTGACTGATAATTTGTCATTCATGTTACGCGGAGAGTGCAAACATTAATTAATTACATTGCCCAGGGGAAAAAATTAGGTTTTGTATTCCATCCAGAACTAATCCCAACCTTAGCCTGGGGTTGGGGAGGTCGGGGTTTACTTTGACTGGTACATAAAACAGACATTCCAATCACACAAAGCCAAAAATAGGAAGCTTTAGTTCGCCAAGGGCATATACAAACCTAGTAAAAGGGTGAGTTTTTACATTGGTTTGATGTTTGTGACAAATCAGCAGGATCTAAATGTCTGACACATTTTTTTCCTGGCGTAAACGATAACGGCTGTTTGCTCCATTTGCACAGAAAAACATGTAGTGTGTGAGAGAAAATTCCGTTGGTGGTTGCTTATGAGTCAGACGAATCTTCTGAGGAGAGTCTTTTTAGGTGTGAAGTCATTGAAGACTGATAAGTGAACTGATACAACTGTTATAGCTCCTGTCTGTGATTCATATTGTGCAATTAAAGCAGTGAAATAGGTTGTATTGTTGAACTCCTAATTTTGCTCTTTCACTTGGAATTTTTTTGTCTGACCATACTATTTCCTTGTGAGGCCACATCTGGTCTCTGACCTGACAAATGACGTGCGTATAAAAAAAAATTATTTGCAGCCTTGTTTAATAAAGGATTACAACTTTCTTGAACCATCCATAGGAAGTTCCTAAAACTAGGACAGGGCAAAGAAAAACAAGGAAATGGGAGTATAGAAATTATCATTCAGCGGAATTTTTCAACTGTAATTCAATTCTTGAAAGAGAAAATGGTTTTTTCTTTGAGTTTATATCTCTCACAATATTTTTGAACATGTAAAAGAAACATGGTGAAATCACCTAGCTTAACTACACTATTGCCCAACTACACAATGTATTTTATCATTTTTGTTGATGCTGAAAGTATTGAACTACTTTGGCATTACCCTGGGCGATTTAATCCAAGACTCCAGTATTATTACAAAAAAATGGTTTCCCTTTTCTTAATCCCTGTTACTGGTGTTAAGAGCATTTGCTGTTGGTTAATTTGTGCCTCCATAAACCAGTCACACATAAATTTTATAATCATTTGATTCATTTTTTCCATCCTTTTCATTGGCTCAGAGCCTACCACGTGACCTGCAAATAACTGCCTACAAATAATGGTCTTCTCATGCGCATACGGGTCCAACGATGATTTAGCTATAAATAATATTCTGCTCATGCAAAGTTGTGTCCACGAAAAACAAACTTATTGATCAAATGATAAAACAATTATTATTGAACTCGGTTTTCACAACATATCTTGATTTTTCAGTGTCTCGCAGATCAATTCTTTGCCTCAGCCATCGGCTTCGACAAATAATTGACCTGCTCACCACTGACAAATCAAGATATTTTGCTCAACCTTGTCCAATAATTAATTATTGAACAACCACTTACCTGGTCAAGGATTCTTCTCTGTGCTGTGAAGTATTTGCACAGTGTAATGCTCCTCTGAATTGTTGTGCTGCTAATAACTTGTGATGGTGGGGATTTTTCTTGTCCTTGAAGGAATTTTGTTAGTTGGTCATATAAAACATGTAGAACTGCTGCCAGCCGCAGTACATGTCTATCATCTTTGGAGACATCTTCTGGGCAGATGTTTCTTGCCCACTGGCTGTTCAGGGAGGCAGAGATGCCATCTATGAATTCCTCATACCTTGCATTGCCCGCTCTGTCTAGGGAGTATGTTGCAGGGCCATTTTCAGAATGAGAAAACTCGTATATGGCAGAATAGATGGCCCTGAAATTTAAAAACATTTTTTTCTTACTTCTTACATTTTTTGTACAGTCGAACCTCTCCTTACTGACACCTCTATAATACGGACACCAATCTTTTACAGACAGATCTCTTGGTCCCAGAAATGCTAAAAATCATACACTCCCTACCTCTATAATGTGGACACCTCTGTAACACGGACACTTAGCTCTGTACCTTTGGTGTCCGTATTAAGGAGGTAACTTGTATGTACTTCCATGAGTGAATAGGCTAACCCTTGCCAGCTTTCAGGACAATAATATTAACATTGTTAGGGACAAAATAACTCATGCCTATTGTCCTAGAATAACCTGAAACTCCAAAGAGTTGTACAAAGTTTCTATCCTGGTAAGCTGTTGCTGTGTTCATTGTATATATATATATATATATATAAATAAATATATATATAAATATATATATATATATATATATATAACATTTTTTCTGTAGTGTACACCTACTTACATGTATGGACCCAAAACATTCAGGTCAGTTAAATTGTTCCATCAACATATGTTTAAAACTTGCCATAAACAAAAAGTTACCTGAGATCTTTCACTTCAGAATGATTCAGTTTGGTGATAAAATCTCTAGTTTCACGTGCTGCCAGACGATGTGGCAAAGGCTGGTACATAAGAATCCTGTCCACTGCACCATCCTGCCTTTCCTTTAGTTTCACATAAATTGGAAAGAAGCGGTTGGGTTGGCTGTAGCCACTCACTGACACCCCTGGGCTGTCAATGACTTGACGTGCTGACTTGTCTCCTCGTGTATAAACCCATGTGCTTCCGTCATATAACTGGATCATGCGCTCCATGTCTATGCGGCTCTTTTCCCTGGAAGCACCCAGCAGCTGTTCAAAAAACTGGGATGCTTCCTCCTTGCCAATGATGGCTTTATGGCCAGGAGTTGATTTGAGCTGCCGGAATAGCCCAGCTTCCGTAAATTCATCGACAAATAAAGGGTTATCCTCTTTTGCCTCCACATGCAACCTTATCGGCTGTGCACAGCTGTGTTGAAAGGCAGGGGACTTCCCTGCCCCGGGGTCACACAAGCAGATCATGTAGAGGTTTACAGTTTCTGCCCGTATTCTACAGTCAACCTTGACGGTTGAGGGCCCCATCAAGCATGCCACAGTTGGCAAGACACTGGCTAGCAGGATGTCTCTTGTAGTGTTGTTGGCCTTACTAAATGTATCCAACCATTCACTTATGAAGGTTGGACAGATTTCATCCCATGGAATGCTGACTTCTTTGCCTTGTTTCCTGACTGAAGGGGCTTCAGCTGCTGTTCGGGCCCGTTTGGCTGATGGCGGAAACGCTGAAGCCATATCTGAAATGACAACCGAAAGAAATTCAATACATTGTTTATCGGGTTACTCTGAAAGTTTCTCACCACCTCCGAGTGATAATCTACACTCTTTATTCATTTACTAATTTCCACAAGGACCTAACACATGTCAACTTTTTTAAACTATACTGATTTCTATGGAGACCGCCCCATTAATATTTTGCACCTTAATCCAAGGAATGTCAGTCATGCATCCCAATTTGTCGAACTATTCTCCTTAATTTTGTGCATTTGAATTGTCAAAAAAATTAAGCCAGGGCCCAGGTTTATCATGATCTGGACGAATAGTTTAGTTTTCTGTTTCCTTAGAGAGTACTTAGGCTAACATTAATTTTTGGTGGTTCAGCTTGTTATAAGTATTAGTTATTCCACCTATTCATCTTGGATATGGGATCTGCAGCTGCAGTCACACTACTTAATAACTGGCCATTAATATTAACCCTTGTGAAACATAAAGAAACATTTTGTGTGTGAACATTGAACTTCCTTGAAATTGCCCTTGATCAGAAGAAAATCCATGGACAAATTGAACACAAATAAAAGAATGATAATTGCTAAGTTATATGACAGTTCCTGGGGTGTTAGCAAGAACCCATAACTGCTTGACTATAAATCATGACAGAGAAAAGGAAGTGTAACAAACACTAAAAATAAAGAGCTGAACACATGCTCTGGTTGACAGGATTGAAAGATGCATCAATTTAAAATGGTGTTTAACTGAAATCAATGCTTTCCCTGTTTGATGGATAGGTAACCTCATGTCACAAATTATGGTGAATAACCCTAAGAATACCAGAGATTAAAAGAGCATAAAACAAATAGTAGATCCACCAATTAATAGTGTGATTTTATGGTGGTTTGAATAACTAAGAAAATACTGTCTATGCATAGCAATGGAAAAAAGTGCCTAACCACATGGCATGCAGTCCAGAAATTTTTTCCATACAAATCCTAATACATTCCAGCACCCATGGTCTAGTCTTAGTTCCAATCACCTCAAAATTGGTTTCTACGTAATTTTCTCATGCCCTTTCCATCTCTGTTCTTGTTGCTGCAAATCCACCAGGCTTCGAAGCAGACCTGTTTTTGACTGCATGTGTGATCAGTCTGGACTGCCTGTGCATGCAGCCATGTTGATTTGAAATGTTAAAATGTTTCTCACCCAATTTGCCTTAATTTCATGGCCATTGATCAAGGCCTGTGGAAGTCAATAGATTCAGAGAGTAAACAGTTCATTTTATTGTTGAAAATGGAAAGCAAATACCCTCCAAAACACCCAGCTGTCGATAAACTAAGATGAAAAATACCTTTAGCAGTGAAATCAAGTTTTGTGTCAATTTTGCGAAAGAAAAGTACAAACCAAGTCGTGATAAATGACTGCGAATGAAGTAGTGTACATGTACATTGTCTTTCGTATAATATATAAATAGCGCAACTTCTGTAACTCTACAGTAAAATAAACTCAATGTATTTTTTTTTCAGATACACTTTACATATGTCATGTGCAGAATGTGTTTAGCTCGTAGATTGTGCTGCTGTTTTCAACAGCATCAGTGGAAAACAATGTGTCATTAAGTATTAATTGTAGTTATCGTGCTACAGATGGCCAGCTTTTCACTTGAAAGCAATTCAGTTTTCTTTAAAGTCCTCCTTAGATCTGAGAGAAAGTCATTTATTTAAATAATGAGTAAAAGGCTTCTTATCTGAGTACAATTTTTGGCTGACTATTATTTTATTTGATAATTTGTTATACTTTCCATTTTTCCGAGAAACCAACAGCATAGTATTTTTTCTTGATTTCAAATGGTTTATTTTTAAAATACAGGTTGGGTATCACCATATGGGCCTACCACAGGTTTGGCCTACAATTTTGAAACTGGTTCTTATTTTGAGAAAATTCTGCCAAACACTGAATACACAATTTTAAAAAAACAAGCTCAGTACCGTGTTTTAATATTGTTTTTGTTCTGATTAACTTGCAAAGCTTTGTTTATAAAAACTTCATAAATGGCTTTAACACCCTTGGAGTAAAGGGATTTTTATAACATATTATGTATGCAATACTAAAACTAGGCCCAAAATAGGCCACCCATCAAAGACTAACACCTTACTTATTTTTTAAAAATAAAAACCTGTTTAAGAAGCTGAGTAGCCTTATTTTTCAGTAAACACCATTTTTATAAGAACCATCCTAGTCTAGCTTGAAAAAACTTAGGTTTTTATACGCGGGTTTTTACTGTATATTCTCATATAGTCCACCAGGCATCATATGCATTACCATACAGTATGTGGGAAAATCACCTCTGAATATGAGTAATGGTTAAAAAAATGCTCTGGCCCTTTTCTGAAAACTTCCAAGGGTAAAGAGTGAGCAAAACAAACTTTAAAAAAGCTTGTTAATGTTGTAAAATAAGCACAAGTCCGGGAGTTATCTTGTCCTTTAGGAGAACAGTAAAAGTAATTTATGGTGTCCTAAATTAGTAGCAGTTGACTACGCCTTAACCAGAGAAGAGGGAGGAGCTCTAAACTCTGATCTAAAAGGAGTTTATGCAGGAAATCCCTGCTTTTGCTCCTGACGCGGGCTCTCGTGAATAATTTACTACACATTTCAACAATACACCAACTATCATTCGGTTCGATTACTCTTTATCTTATAACTAAGATACCTTTTGATGCACTCTGACGAAAATCCTACAATACTTCAAATAAGCGGCAAAATCTCGATGAAAGCCGTCTCTTGTAAAAGCCATTTTGAATTTAAGCTTATGGTGGAACAGCCGCTGTTCGAGTAGCCTGCGAGGGAGACACGCGAGACCTCTCCCCTCGCGTGTCTCCTTCTCGCGCGCCCGTTGTTTTTTTGTGCCCACTACTTCCAAGCGCCTGCTACGCAGGCTACTGTTCGAGGTGCTTGTGGTATTGAACTGGGGCGTTGCCTGTCCAGGTTTTGTTCTTATAGCCCGAATTTTCCTCATTGAAATTTTCTTCATTTACCTTTACATATATATTTTTTTATAAACTACAGTAGGAATACACGAAAATAACACTGGTACAAATATTGGTAGTCTTTATACCAGAGCCTATATAGTAGCTTATATATATAGGCAAAGTAAAAATGAAGTTTCAGGAACAACATCCTTCGCTAAGGACGGTTTTCAACTCTTTTCGAACTTTTCTTGCCTTGAACAGTTTCAACTTTCCGACTTTCATGAGATGCAAAGTAAAATAACTTGAGATTTTACTCTGGCCTTCACACACGTATTTTTGGTTAAGAAAAACTAGCTTTGTTCGCAGGGTAAACTAGCTTACACTTATTAGTAGTCTGCGTGCAGCAAAAGAAATGAGACGTCAGCACACAGGCTAAAACTTAGCAGCCTCAGAAAATAAGTTGGGCGCCCGAAAATATCGCCAACACTACAGGCGGTTTTCGCTCATAGCTCTCCCTTGACCTTCAGACCCTGCAGATTCGTATCTAGGATTTTAGTAAGTGACATGCTTCGTTTTCACTGTAGCTTAGAGATTTTTCAAAGGGCCTCTCCGAAAATTTCTGGCAAAAGGTTTAGAAAGCCTCAATAATTTCAAATTGCAGCCTATTCCCATCTGTGTCACCCTCATACAAACAGAGAGCAAAAAGATAATCTCGGAACACTAAAAGAATATATTTTTTAAGAAAACAAAACCATTATTTCTGGGTTTCCTTGCTTACAACACATGATCAGGCCTTCCGAAGAATATCAAGCGGTAATACTACAGCGCAACACGCTCCCCACCTTAGCCTGCAGCAGCGGTGTATAGCCTTTTCTGCGGGATAAGAGGAAGAGAGAAGGAAAAAAAAACGAATAGTTTTGTCGGGAAATGGAGCGCAATTAAGCTAGCGGCGAAGCCACGAGGAGAAGGCTGCACTGGATGTGTTTCATTGTTTATGCGTTAGACTATTAAAACCTCGGTAGAGTACCATGGGTTGATACAAACATTCCCGATATCAACAGAAAAAAGCATGCAGACTTGATTCTCGATCGTCAACTGAAATAAACAAGCGTTTTTATGATGCATGAGTCCAAGCTGACTTACGATCTATGTTATCGACAACTTAACAATATCAATCTTAGCGTATCAAACCAAAGAAATAAATGAAAATCAGACATACCTGTGTAATCTTGCCTGTTGTATTGCTGTTCCTTCGTCAGTGGTCGCTGTGAACGGAATACTTGGTTTAAGTTGAAGAAAAAAGCACACAAACGTTGGAAAATGTCGTCTGATCTGAGCGGTTGATACAGGATCAAGTGATGAAATCGATTCCGGCCTCGTGGCTTTATGTAGGGAAACTGATGACCGAGATCACACCTATTGATTGACGGTATATTTCACACCTCTAACACTAACCCATCTCAAGTATATGCTAAACAGCTTGTTTCTTCTGACTGATAGTTTATTATCTTTTTAAAATACCGTGTGCCTTCGAAGTAACTTTCTAACATGGACACCATGATAATTAAAGTCATGCAGAAACGAAAGAATTGCAGTAATTGTAGGGAGATTGCGGGAAAAAGGCGTCAGCTTACATAAGGCCGAAATAGTGGTGTTCACATCGATCGCACCAAAAGGAGCAAAAGGAACGGAAATAAACCGATAGACAATTAAGTAATGGTCCACGTAAGAACTATAGTAGAACATGAACGAATGAACGGTCAAGTTAATTCATGGGTTGCACTCCTGTTTACAAGTGCTGGATTTTTCAGAGAATTTGACTACTTTCAGTACTTTTCGTTTACATTCCTTCAGCGAAAGACTTTCTTTTGAGTTTGGGGATTTTAAAAAAAAAATCGCAAAAACTTTCTAAAAAAGATTAATAGCTTGTTCGCGGCTTGTTTGAGGCAAGCGGTTTATCGGTAAAAGAAAAACAATAGCGGAATCACAGCGGTTCAGGGCCACCCAACGCCTGTTTTCTGTAAAATATCTGTTCGAGGAGGCAAATTTTGCCTGGAATTTTGTATAGCTCAAGAAAGGCTAAAAATTTCTGGATAACCGTTCACGTTCGCAGTTTTTCTATAACGGGTCCCTGCCATTATCGGGAGTGGATTTCAGTTTCACCATTTATTCCCAAGCTTTGGCGATTATTGGTAGCAAAAACTGCCCCTATGATTTTCTAATGAAAGTATGGCCACTCCGTGTCCTCGCAGTTTCGACAAGACCCGTCAGGATACTAAAACTTTCGGATGAGACGAAAGAGCCCCCTAAAACCTTCGAGACGGCTAAAGTTCCCCTCAAACATCCGCACGGATAGATAGTTTTTAGGGCAGCTTCAAATTAATGAAACAGACTTCTAAAGCATAGAGAAATCCATTTTAGACGTTTTTGTCGTGTTTGGAATGATTCGGACGCTGGGTGCCCCTGGCGGTATTTCTTTCCCGACAGTTGTTGCAGTTGTCTGGCCCGATCCGGGATTGTACGCTTGCCATAATTATGAATGTAAACATAAACCTGTAATCGCCTGCCTTTAAATAAATCCCCTATTTCCCCCCGTGAATTGCGAGGCACGAAGATCGTCACAAAGCCTTATATCAGAATTGTAACATTATGAAGTTTCACGACGCTAGTGAAAGTGCAATTATGTTGAAAAGAATCCTCACATTTCTGTCCATGAAAATGGCACTTGATGGCAAAAGTGGTGTACCACGGAGACGTAAACACGCATAAATCCTATTGTTTGATCTACAATTGAATGCTACATTGTATTTTTAGTACCCGCGTCCCGACGTCTCCTTTTTCCTTTCTTCCTCGTGCAACAAAGAGGAAGAACAGTTAGCCCAACAGAGTGTTTCTATTATTGAACTATTAAATATAGTAAGTAACTTTTTTAAACGTTGGCTTTCTAGCATCCTTATAAAGAAATAACAAGACAGGTTTTTGGGTTTGTTTATGACTGACAGGATCGCATTCATTGTAGAGTAATAACCCTGTGCGTGAAAGAATATATGCATCGATGGACTCGAGGTGTCATCGCACCTACGAAGGCGCAAAAGCAATGGAAACAAAAAGAAAATGTAAAAAAGTATATCAACAGTCGACTTAACCGATCTTAACTTGCCAAAGTTAATTAGTTTTCGCTAGAATCTGTCAGTAGAAGGCTTACTATGCACAGTCCTTAAAAATGTCGCTCACCTAATCTGAATGCCTAAACGGAACAACCCAATTTGGTTCACGGGCGCCTTGGTGCCCGTTAAAAAAACGAAAGTCATTTGCTTTATTTAAAGACGTCCATGCATTGTATAAATACGAGACAATGCAGACTCATTCTCTTCCCGAGAGGTCTTCATCACATTCGTGATCGACGCATAAATTCGGGCTGTTTTGCAGTCTAAACGTCTTTTATAACAATTAAAAGACGAAGGGACAGCCATTCTCTAGTGTCCCCTTCATTATACGACTTGTAATAAAGCTAGTCGAGGTTTGTGAAGTGTTATTTCCGCCCGGAAGTAATGTGTGAGAATCAAATACAATGCTAACAAAAAATACATAAATTATCTTAAGGCAAGACTGGATGTATTATAGCGGCACAACAAAAATTTTTTAAAGTGTCCCAATTTTAATAAGAGGAGACCGCCAATGGCACATCGACTTTTCAAGGGCGTTCTCTCTATAATTTTGCTATGCGTCTGCTTCGAGGAGTGTTCTCCAATGGGAGATGAAGATTTCCATTTGGCTTTAAAACAAGCTATTCAACGACTTCTTCAAAGGCATGCCACTTACAACAATGATCCGGTAGAACAACGGCTGACTGGACCACAGAATGGCTTTCCTGAGCCACATTCCTATGTACTTCCAAATGCTATATTATGGGAGCCGCACCAACAGCTGCCGCACTTTTTTCAACCCGAATTTGTGTGTCCCATCTGCAATGAAGATGGTAAAGTTATCTCTTTAAAACCCATTGGTTGGAAGGATGGTCGGCTACGTCGTCAAATGCCAAGGCAAATTTACGGTATGTCTGGAAGGGTTCTGCTCATAAGTCGCGTGTATAGATGTTCTGCCGGACATGAACTTAGTGGCCACGATCCTGCCATATTAGCCATGATTAATAGTCAGGGAAGAATACCTTTCTTACTTTCACACAAAACTGGAGTAACAAGAGAGCTTCTCGATATGATTGTGTCAATGGTGCGAAATGGACTCTCATTTTCGCAAATTAACGACATTTTGCTCGAGCGAATACATATGCGTCACTTGAAACTTGAAAGTAAGTTTTTAGAAGACTTGAAACTTTACAGTGCCAGCCATCCAATCGTAATAAATTCTTCTTTCCCTGAGTTCAACCAGCAGCGGGAATGTCCCAGTAGAAATACAATTTCTGAATTTTTCCTTCACTACTTTGATTTGAATGAAGATTTGTTTGTCAGAAGAATGACATCGATTTCAGCCGACGCGGAATGGCTTTCCTGCGACCACACCTTCGATATAACTAGCAGTATAGGATATGAGAGAACAGAAGATAGAAAGTGGATTCGACAGTACGATTCGCTGTTCTGTGTGATGAACGAACGAGGGCAAATTGCGACTTGGCAACTAACTCAGACTCAAGGATTTGAAAAAGTCCGTGGCCTACTGCAACAACTCTTTCAGAGATTGTCCAGCAAAGAAAAAAGTATTAAGGAATTTTACATCGATAACTGCTGCCATTGGAGAAAAAAGTTACAAGAGGTTTTCGGCCCCGATCTGGCTGTAAAACTTGATATTTTCCACGCATTTCAGCGAATAAGTTCCAAAATTTCAAAGCGCCACCCCTTCTATAGTAGATGCTTACAAGATCTACGGTTGATGTTTAGAGATCCTTCTGACGTCGGGAAAACGCGTGCAAAAGAAACTCCAGATCCAAACACTCTTTTAAAAAATGCCGACATGTTCTTGAAGAAGTGGGAAAACGTTGAAAGCGACAAAGGCAAGCCAGTCTTATCAGAGGAAGCTGTAAAAGAAGTGCGAAAAATCCAGGAGCACATGAGGAAAGGCTGTTTGTCGGGTAAGTTGTGGCACAGAAAACTGTTTATGGCAGCCCAATCCGATTATACAGTTTAGTAAAACCCCGAGTACAAGAACCTAGATTTTTCCAAGTCAGCATAAACAGTCTAAACAGGTTCTAATGTAAATGGTGCTTACAAGCAAGGAAATTAGGCTAAACAGGTTCTGAAATAGGTTCTTTTTTTCTAAAGAAAAGAGAGACTCATTTTCGGTAGGTGTGATATATCCGTTAATATCAATTATGGACAATATTCTCCAAAATGACAGAATATGCACTTTACACCTATTTTCTTTGATTTTTAAATTTTAGTTTTAAATCTACTGATAACATAAGAATGTACTCTGAAATTCTAGCCTATACAGGTTCTTGTGTAAAGGGGGTCTAAATCGACAATTTTAGCCTAATACGTTCTTAAATTCTAGGTTCTTGAACGCGGGGTTTTATTGAAATCATACCCACTATCTTTGAACACGACATACACACAAACGGGCATCAAACGAAGCACTAAATTTAATCACAGGAATTGAAATTATTTGCAGGGAATATATTGAAGATTGGAAACTAATGCGGAGTTTTGTCGATATCAACGTAAATCCGAGGCAACACTTTTTTTTACATTTAAGTTACATTTCCTCAATTCTGATTACAGGATTCGGAGTTCAAATAATTGTCTTGAGTGGTACTGAATTTAAAATGTTTTACAAGAGTGTTTTCGAGAACTCATTAGTTGGGTTAGCTATTTTTTTTGGCAGCTAAAACCAAAAGAATTTCAAACAATTCTGTATGTTTCGTAATGATGTAAACATTAACCTTTATGTAAGCCCCCGGCATTTATTCCAATGTAATACCGACGGGTGTGTTGAAACAATGTTAGCCGTTTGTGTATGTTATTTTCTACATTATCTCAAAGTGCTTTTAAAAAATTTAAGGTTTGCAGGATACCCGGGGGTAATTCCCTATATGTCCTATATAAGCGTTTTAGGTTTCTTGGCCGTTGTAGTCTTTCAAACGGGTATAGTTTTTGACCAATTATGAACGACAGAATGAGATAGGAAACCAAGATATTATCACTCAAGGTCAATGTGACCCAATCTTAAGTTGGTGTTCACTCCAGTTTGGAACATGAAGTGATGTTGACTTAAAAAGTGTATGGATTTTAGATGCCAGGTCTTATAGTGGGTAGTAAGGCGGCACTTTTTGGGGGTCGTAAATAGCTTCAAGGTTTGGAGAACCGGCATCTACCAGGGTTTCCAGCACACTATAGGCAGTTTTATTAACTCGCCTACCAGGGTTACAGTAGCTCATGTAAAATAACACCGAAAGCGAGTGAAAATATATTTGGTGGAATCACTAACCCCTTACTGACCGAGCGCTAGTGTTATGCTGATACCGGGTGTTATTACTTAAAAAGCGATTCTCGAGGTTGCATCTAGCTGTCAGATAGGTTTTTTTACCTACTAAAATTTTCAAGTATGGATTGCTAGCACAAAAATCAATTTTTCAAGGTAATTCACTCACTAATGGAGTGCTAGGGCTATACTGGGAAAAGTTGCCTTTGCTTATAATCGATTACATTAACTCTTCTACCAGGGTTTGAATAACTCGTATACAAAAAACTTCCCAAACGAGAGTAGTAATACTTATCTCAGAGTTTAATTAACCTCTTCTCAGATTTACTGAAATCCGAGAGGGAGTTAATTCAGTAACTCTTATTTGGAGTTAAAATAGCGGCTTCTTTAAACCACTCAACATAAACTCCTCCGAGTAATTATTTCTTTTCTGGAGTTAAATTTGCTTTGTTGGAGCAGTTATTATACCTTCTTGAAAGTTTATATGGAAAAGGTTATTAAGTCCTTCTGGCGGATCCAGACCGAGATAATGGTGGGGCCCGGTCTCATAAACATTTTTTTCGGCCCTTTGGGACTCAGTTTGGTCTAAAAATAGGGTTGGGGGGGTGGCCCCCGGGCCCCTCCCCTGGATCCGCCACTGAGACCATTAGCTCTGCCAGTGTAAACTCTTTTCCCAGTAACATGTCCTCCGCTTATTGCTTGTTTAACCAGGAATCGCGCCGGGAAGAGGAACTAACAGAAATGAAGCGCTACATAGGTGGATAGGTGATCTTCTTAGTGGTAGTAAAGTGGGAGTACGTCTCGCATATGCCTTGCTAATGATCATATTCGATCGCATAAACAACAAAGGGGAAAAGTCAACTTGTGAATTGCCAGAGGAAACCTGTGTACGTGACGAAAGAAGCAAGCTAACTGAATATGATCAATCCGGAACAAGGCTTTGCGAAACATCCAAGGAGGTATTTGGAATAGGGTTGGTATCTTCTGACGCAGATGAAGTAACTGAGACAACGGAATTGACAGCGAAAACTCACGATGATGATAGTCATGGTAAATTCTCTTTGAACTATTCTTCTGCAATCAATATTCTAGACAGAGCGCAAATGAGTTTGGCATCGTTCCAAAGCCTAGTAAATCTCAGCGAATCAGGCACAGAAATATCACATCGTCACTTTCCCTATTTAAATACTTCTATTACTTTGTTTTATAACAGTCATTTCAGCATGAACAGAGACACCGATGAACACGATAAACGTATAGACGACATTTTAAAGAGCTGGTCAATGTCCAGAGAACATATTGCTAAGGACGGAGATTGTTGTTTTAGAGCAGTGGCAAGGAACGTTTCCAAATTAACAGAAACAGGAGGATTAAGTTCTCAAGCGTATGAGCATATGGCTAATCTTGGTCTTGTTAATTTAGACGAGGAAAGCTTGAGCGACAGTTTAAGGGTGCTGACCGTTTCAGAGTGGTCA
>OZ037777.1:17975676-18003176 GCA_964035525.1 Porites cylindrica
CCCCTTTTTACCAATGTATTTACTTCCGATTTTAACATCTCTCAATTTTTAAGTCTTCATAGAATTTTTAAAAACCTTTTGTTATAATCACTATTTGTAAATAGGCTTTTTATCATGATTGTTGTAATTTTATTGTTATCAATTTTGTTTTTAGAGGGCCAATAAAGAGCAGGGTCTGCCAGGGGGGTAGTGGAATACCAAAATACCCGAAAAAAAACCTTCCAAAATACCAAAAATTATGTTAAAACTGGTGTAAAATACCAAAATTTAGAAAAACACGGTATACTTTACACCCAAAATTGGTTGTGAGTGAATACTTTATACCCAATTTTAACCATAAAAATACTGTATACCTGAAATTAAATACTCCAATATACTGTATACCCAAAAACCGTGGCCAACCCTGAAAGAGGGAGAATACTGGAATTCTTAAGATCTTTTGTTATAATTACTACTTGTAAATAGGCTTTTTATCATGATTGTTGTAATTTATTATTATCAATTTTGTTTTAAGAGGGCCACTATGGAGAATACTTTTCATAGTAATTGGTGTCACCCTCTTGAAATAAAGGTTATTATTATGTCTCTCTGTTCCTACTGTTCCTACTGTTCCTCTGTGCCCACTGTTCCTCTGTGCCCTCTGTTCCTCTGTGCCCTCTGTTCCTACTGTTCCTACTGTTCCCCTGTGCCCTCTGTTTCTCTGTGCCCTCTGTTCCTCTGTGCCCTCTGTTCCTGATGTGCCCTCTTTTCCTCTGTGCCTACTGTTCCTCTGTGCCCACCGTTCCTCTGTGCCTACCGGTCCTCTGTGCCCACTGTTCCTCTGTGCCCACTGTTCCTCTGTGCCCTCTGTTCCTCTGTGCCCACTGTTCCTTGGCGCCTCCTGTTCCTCTGCGCCTACTGTTCCTCTGTTCCTCTGCGCCCACTGTTCCTCTGTGCCCTCTGTTCCTCTGTGCCCACTGTTCCTTGGTGCCTACTGTTCCTCTGTGCTCACTGTTCCTCTGTGCCCTCTGTTCCTCTGTGCCTACTATTCCTCTGCGCTCACTGTTCCTCTGTGCCCTCTGTTCCTCTGTGCCCACTGTTCCTCTGTGCCCACTGTTCCTCTGTGCTCACAGTTCCTCTGTGCCCTCTGTTCCTCTGTGCCTACTGTTCCTCTGCGCTCACTGTTCCTCTGTGCCCTGTGTTCCTCTGTGCCTACTGTTTCTCTGCGCTCACTGTTCCTCTGTGCCCTGTGTTCCTCCGTGCCTTACGTTCCTCTGTGCCCACTGTTCCTCTGTCCCCACTATTCCTCTGTTCCCCATAATCACAAGTTGATCTATTAGAATTGCTGTATGTAATGATTAACGATTTCAACATTCGGTATATGAGGGACCCATGGTCAGCCTTGCTTGCATCATCTCCATGTGCTCAGTACAACGTTTTCCTGGCAGCCACTCTCTTCGTTTAGCGTTTGGCTCATTCTTTACCCCATCCTTCCCACCCTGTATTCTTCCACTGTTAATCAGATGAATACATTACAACTGTCAAAACCTTATATACCTTACCACAATAGAGTCAATTAACGCCATAACGGCTCACGTGCGTTCATACCAATAGGAAAGTATTTACATTCTCTGTCACTGCCACTACGTTTAGCTCCGCCGAATGTAAATACATTTATCGGAAGGTTTCCATATTTCTGCTCAAATACAACTGGAACTGGATAAAGACAAAGGAGAGAAATAGAAGACGCACATGTGACGAAAAACTTCAGCAATAGTAAAAAAAATGTCATAAAACACTACATTGTAACGTTCCTTTCTTCTTTTCTATAAAGTCCTTCCACCATTACTCAAAAACTTCTCAATTACATTTTATATATTCAGTCTAAAACCGAAAACTCTTTTGTCAAACCTTTTTTAATGTCATTTGATGTACACTCCAGTGGTAAAAGTAGCTTTCACTCCCATCTCATAAAGATATCAAAATATTTTAACCTACCTGACTTTTATGTTAATTTGTTAGGTACCACAACAGCCAAAACCTTTATGCGCTTGATGAAACAAAAATATATCTCCTATTCTCGGTTTTCACATGACGTCACCAAAATTCAAACTAAGAAACTATCGATTCTTCTGAGTTTCTGAGTTTCATGAGGTATTACAGCACCTAAACACCTTTATTTAAACAGAGTTTTGGTTCGAAAGGGTTCTTCGTTTTGCGATAGAGGACGTTTGAATTTCTAGGCTTTTGCGTAACGCGGCATTTAGCTGGCGGCCACAACGGCTCTTATGTGGGTTAAAAACATTACCAATTTTGGGAGATTTTGCTGTCTAAACATTCTTTGTCTCAGAATAAATATCACTTTAATAGTTTATGAGTTTTTCAAGCGATGAATTAACGCATTAGTAGGAAAAATCAAAAACAGATGTTTCTGTTGGTTTCCGGCGGCCATATTTGTGCCCCGCAAAGGGACACAAACATGGCGTCGCCATACAAAGCTTTGTAAATTTGGGTAAAACGTTTTTCCTAATATCTCGCATATGAAATATCGCACAGACCTGATTCTTGGCGAGGCCTTTTGCTTATTTATCTTCTTTTATTTCCTAGATTCGGGACTTTCTGTATTGAATGGTTTGCAATTTTATTTTTGATTGCGTGACAGTGAAAACCGAGAATACACGAATCGCGAATCTCAGATGCCGCTCAGGATTGTGGGTAAGTACAAAGTTCAATCGGGCATCACTACAGATTTTGTATGTACATGTGTATGCTATCGATATCGAACGTAAGCGACACTAAAACAAGTTTGTAATCTCAGCAAGCTAGGAGGAGAGGAATTTCATTGGATTCTCCGCCGTATTTTGTTTGGAAATTTTTTATGCTCCTGTTCTGTCTGTTCCTGTTTGAAAATAGGTTTACACAAAAAAGATGGCCGCTGTTGAGCAACTTTCTTTCGATGAAATCAACACATGGAGAATGGACGCAGTGAAACACTTTCTTTAGAAACGAGGTCTTAAGGTCTCCGGAAAGAAAGAACAGTTGGTTGCCCATGTTTTTGCTGCTGCAGAACAAAACATGCCTGTTTGTTTGGATGCTGCCTCCCAGGTTGCTCAGATGCAATGTGAAAAAGAGAGTCTTCTCAAAACTCCTGAAGGCGTTTTACCAGATCCTAGTGAACTTCATAATGGATGGATAGGTGAACTTAACGGGTTGACCAAGTGGCTACCTATACTTCTCAGTGATATTACTTTGTACATAATGAAGGATCATCAATGGAACGATATTTCCCTTCAAAAACGTCTACTGAATGAGTACAAAGAGGGAAAAGCCTACCGCTTATATTCTCCTGGATGGTTAAAACAAATTTATATACATCCTGTTGATAAAAACTGTAACTACTGTTTCTTGAAGGCAGAATGTACCCCTTCTATGAAAATAAATGATGGACCAAACATAGTGTGGATATGTGCGAAGAAAGAGTCAGGGGAGATTCACAGTACTTTTTGTACCTGTACAGCAGGGTAAGCGATTTCCTTTAAAGTAAGTGATTGTAGTAACATATAGCTTCCAGTATGTCCCTCGCAAGAATTCCTATATAGCTATATAGCTCTACTGGAAAAAAGAAATGTTATCCTAGTAGTTCTGCATTAGAATAAGGAATCAGAGCGCTTAAAAGGACACAAGAAACCACAATATACACTGTAATCCTTTCTGTAGGTTGGATGGTTCGTGTGTCCACATTACTGCCATGTTCTTTCGCACTGAAGCAGCTGTAAGAGGGGGATTCACAAACTTAGTAGTGCTATGCACTTCAAAGGCCTGCACATGGAATGTTCCCTCCCAAAAAACCTGTTATTGAGCCTGTTCGTGCCAAAGATTTGAATTTCACAGCAGCTAAATTCAACAAAGGTGTGAATGCTGTATGTTAGCTAATGTAGGTATAGTTCTTATTATTGTTAGACTCCTATCATCATCATCATTATCAACAGATGCTCTCATGCACAGGGTTATCAACATGTTCTTAACCCCAATAGTGATGGCTCATAGTAGTCAGACATAATGTAGGTAATTTGTGATTGAAAAAGAATAAAAAATAGAGCACTGCACTGCTTTTACGCATGCTGGTGTAAGCAATTGCTGACGTCCGTAAAGAATCAGCTCACTAATGACCTTTGTGGACTGAAACTATAGAAGAGCCACAATCATAATATTATACAGACACAAGCATAAATGGTTCCTGGATATCCCTGGCCATATTTAAAAAAAAAATACAGGTTTCACTATATTGCTGATCTTATTTAACAGATAAAATTTTTAACTCTTGGGGGAAATAGAAATATTTAAGACTGTATGATGGAATTGTACTTTTCAGAGACTTTTGTTTATTTAAGACAATCTGTTGTCTAAGCAGGATTTAATAACTTATGGAGTCTGTGCATGCCACATCCTTTAAAGGCTGTTTTAATATGTATGTGAATTTCTTTCATAGAGGCATCAAGGGCAGCAGTGTCTGTAAAGCGAAAGTTGTTTGTTCCATTGAAGGAAAAGGATATCAAGACCCAAGGGACTAACCGCAAGCACATGTTTGAAGAACTTAAGAAAACAGTACCAAATGGTTGTTGTACTTCATTTTATGCAAGGGACTATGAAACAGATGTCTCATCTGAGGTTCCTGTTGCTTCTAATGCAAATTTACTCACCAAATTAGCTACAACTTGCAAAAGTGTGGAAGAATTTTTGTCACAAATGCCTGTCCCTACAGATGTGCAAGTTCAGCAGATAGAAACCGAAACACGGGGACAGGCAGACAATGCAACGAGGGCTAATCAGCGCAAAGGCAGAATCACAGCATCAAATTTCTACTATGGTTTTACCAGAGTTAATACCATCAAGGCTAACCGTTCAATAAACCATAGTGTAGAGCCTCTCTTAAGAAAAATCATGGGTTATGATGCAAGTAAAGGACATAACATTCCTGCTTTAAATCATGGTAAAGAATATGAGCCCACTGCAAAAGAAAAGTATATATCTTTAATGAAGTGCAATCACAAGGAATTCACATTCTCAGAAAGTGGGCTATTTGTTGATCCATCAAGACCTTACTTGGGGGCATCTCCAGATTTACTAGTCTATTGCAGTGGTTGTGGAATGGGATTGTCAGAAATGAAAATTCCTTTTTCTATTGTTAATGAGATACTGTCTGCAAAAAAATCCCCCCTACCTTGTGGAACATGACAATGTCACAATGCTTTGAAAAGAGCATGCATATTATGCTCAAATACAAGGGCAACTAGCTTTGCCCGGGAGAACGTACTGTGATTTTTTCGTTTTCACCCATGTTGGTTCTCTATGCAGTGAATTTATTTTGATGAGAGTTATTGGCATAAGTTAGTTAGCAACTTAGAATTTTTTTCAAGAATTATGTTGCATCAGAACTTTTTACACTAGTGATTTGTAGTTGTATTAATTTAATGGATGTTGTTCATTACTCACATTTGTTGCATGAGCAAACTGTATCTACAGCCATGCACCTGAGAACCCCTCAAGTGCAAAGCTTTGGGTACAAGTTGCACAGTGCTGCACAGATAGTGACAATATCATCAAATTTATTCAAGAGTAAGATGGGCATTTCATAGTTCAATATTTTGAATGTTTTAAGTCGGCGAATTGCCTGCTCAACAAAAATTCTTAAATTCGCAACCTCTTCTTTTTTTAACATCTTCCTTTCTCATTTGTTCACTGCCCCTTTTTCCTGGTGGGATGTGTAATTGGCAATGGCTTAGTAAAAGATCCTCTGCAATGGTGAACCCTTTGTCTGCCATGACTTCATCCCCCTATTCAAGAATATCATAGAAACCCGAGTTTCGAGTAATAGCAATATCTGATGCTCTACCACCCTGCCTCTGAAATGAAATTAAATGAGCCACATGGCATTATGGAGACCAGCACTTTCAGTGTATGATGATGTTTGTAGTCTGACCATGTTGCAGCTTTCACCTTGCGGTCCTTTGGAGTTTCGATAAACATTTCTGTACAATCTATGATGTGCCTAACATTCCTTACTTTGCATTGTTGAACTTTTTAGGCAAGTGCTGCAAAGCAATATCTTTCGACAGATGGTAGATTAGGCACTTCAGCTCCTTTGCCAAGAATCGAAAGCATGAGTTTATTACCTTGCTTACAGTTGTCTGAGATATTTGAAAGCGAACAGCTAGGTCTGCATTCAAGGACCCTAGTCTAAGTTTCATAAGTGTCAATATAAGTTCACCTTTGACAGACAATTAACATCCTAGGTCCGGACTTTTTTGGTGTGCTTGAAAAATTCCTGGGATTTTGTGAAGAATACTTCTTTGGACGTTGCCACTATTTTATTTTTGGAGCTTTTTTCTCAAGCAGTTTGAATAAGATTTCAAAGGCTTCCTTATTTGGTAATCTAAGGAAAGTCTTAATTTTCTTGTCAGTATTTAAAAGTTTGGCACTAAATGCTGGTGGCTGCTTGTTTACAAATTTCTTTCTCCAAAATGCAACTTCCCTCCTTTCTTTTTCCACCAGCTTTTTTAAGGATTGTATTTCATTTTCTTTAGCAAATATTGTTTACATTCTTGTCATTCCTGCGGCAGTTGTTTTCAGATTTCATTGTGTTATCATTACAAATACAATTATTGTTAGCCTGTTTATTAACATCGGTTTGACTAGAGTTGTCGCCAGTTCCACTATTGTGGTGTACTGGTAGATCAATCTTGTCTAAATTTTGAGGATGTGGAGGGGCTGATGGCTCATCATAGGACAATGCAGGAGGCTCCGAAATACTCTTTTCATGACATTCCTTTTTCGTTAAAGGTGTTGTTTCCCTAACTAATGGCCTCTTTCTTTCTTTTTTCTTGTTTGCAACAGATGTATATCCTAAATTTATTGTAGGGTTGGGATTTTGAATTGTGGGTCTTCCCTCTGGGAAGTGGTTACTACATCCTTTCTGTTTACCAGTTTAATCCATTGCTGTCTTCTCTCACTATCGTGTAACTGGGTTGGAAAGGAAAACAAAGTGGATGGAGGGGCACAGTCACATGAGCTTGTTCCTTGATTACACTCATGAAGTGAGCAAGGGATACTTATCCACTTTTTTAACCTTGCCCCACTGTTAACACAACCAAACACTGCACAGTTTTGGTGACCTGACATAACTGAGCTCTGTGGAAAAAAAAAAGCCTATAACACCTGTCCAATTTAATTGGGACTCGTTCAATATAATTGGGACTAATTGCTGTTAGCTGTTATTGCCTGTTATCAGCTATTAGAGCCAATCAGGATCAAGATTATCTTTGGCTAAGAGCTAGTCTAATGTTATCAGATAACAAACCCATTAGATCCAATGGCAAGCTTGTTAGTGAATAACGGGATAACGGCTAATAATACATCACCCATTATACCCAATCACAAGTTTGTTAGAGAATAACCGGATAATATGCTACATTCCACAAGTGTGAACTTGACCCGTGAGGTAAAAATCCATTTCATGACAAGTCAGTGCATCATTCTCGAGTACATACTGGAAGGTTGCACACATATATGCACATTTGATCCATTAGCTGCTGTGAGCTCATCTAAAACTCTTTTTGGTTTATTTATTATGGTTTTGAAAAACGTCAAAATTTTACCGTTTTCAAATAACCGATAGGCTTTTTAACCCAGCACCTACGAAACAGTGGAATGTTCAAGAATAGAACAAGAAAATCAGAAAATTACTTTATGATCTTTGAAGAAGCGTAGCTCATAACAAGCATGCAACTATCCAACTATCTCTCGATAATAGGTCAGTGATACAATAGTTGTGAATAGGAAACAGAACAAATCAACACTGCCCAGAGGAAGTTTATCAGTTATGAAGTGACAATTGCTGACATTCCATGCCATTCCTGCACGCAAATTTCTTAGTACACTAACACATTTATTTTCTTAAGTTGAAATGATCTTTACACCTCCCTTTATTTCTCTTAGATTTAACGATGAAATCTGTTTAGAATAAAAAGAAAGGCAAACTTGATGTGACCTAAGGAAAAACCGCCATTTTCATTTTTCATTTTGCACTAAGCATCACTTTTTAAAGACATATTTATACGTAAAATGTAATAACTTTTATACAGAAAAATTTTGAATTGCCAGAAAGGTTTTACTCTGACACATTTTGAGAAACCTTTTGTTTGACCATTATTCCGCGATCGATCAGATTTTAAGGGCACATTTTTACGCACCCTAACAAGTTGTTAGAGGAAGTAGCGAGTATAAGTTATTTAGTCATACGGCGGCGGGACTTGACAGAATGCAAAGAGACTGTTACAATCTAATGGCATACGAGCGACTGCAGGCATCTCATGTCATGTCGACTTTGAGATAACTATCAACGGCTTTGAATTCTTTCCATGTTCGAGAAAATAAAAGGTATGCAGACAGGACCAAAGCGGCAATATGTTGTGGTGATAATGGCCGATAATCAAGGCACCATCAATTGTGATGAATGTGAACAAATCTACTCTTTTTGCTGAACATTTTAAACGGTATTACAAAACAAAGGCACTCTCTATTTGAGTCATGCTTGTCACAAAACCCTTTGAATTTCCCATTCATATTAAACAATTACTTTTGTTATCCGTTTTGGCGCCAACGTCGGCACCTTTGCGCGAACTTTAATTCTCGTCACGTCCACTGGTGTAAAATCGATATAATGGAAACAGAAGCTTGTTCAAAGGTGCAGTAGAAAACTCAAAGTTTCTTACGAAAAGTTCTCTTAAAAATCGACATATTATAATATCCCCCCAAAATAATATAAAACGCTTACCTCAGGTGTTACTTCATTTTCATCTAGAAGAATATAGCACAAAAAGTATCATGATGTGTATGTATTCTTTCGCGTCCAGCAATGGCCTTTTTTCTCGTCTCTCTTAATTCCGGAAGTGACTTTCGTTTACGACACCTTTCGGAAGTAAAAATTTCCAGGACTACGCTTTCTGCTCTCATTTTTGGACTTGCCCCAGAGCAAAAGATTTCCCTAGGAATTCTCCATGTTCACATGAAAGAACGGCTTACGTGGGAGAGTGGGTACGCACACAATAGCCCTTTCTGCTCTTGTTAACTTTGACAACCGGCTGATCAACATTTTCCGGCTGGTACTCTCTTCACTATTTGATATTCCCGTATTCTTTCATTGAATCAATTTTGTATATACATTGTTTTATTCAAGTAAGCATGATTTAAAGTATACTACATATTATTTCCGAGCATGGAATTTGCTGACAATAAGAAAACCGTGACTCAGGCTTGAAATGTTAAGCAGGCAACATTTTTCGGCTTATCTCTGTTCTCCCGCAATTGCGAATTTTAACAACTTTTCCTATCTAATGTTTTATTCGTGTGAAATATGCTACGATAGATCACATTGATTAAAACGTGTAGTTATTAAGCATTCTAATGGAAGTAAAACCGTGACTTATCGTGAATCAGTGTGTAAATTAGTATAGGTACAAAAAGCATTATACATAATAGTTCTAGGTCCACTTTGCGATTTTAGCACCTTAAAATTTTCTAAAAACTTGCAACAAAACTTATTGTCAGATTGCCATACCCACAAACAAAAGAAAAAACACTACAATAAACCAAGGGTAAAAATTGAAGCGCCAACATATTTTGCCATGCCGGGCTAACAAAATCATAAAGCGGAGGTACAACTGTCTCGGGTTACAACCACGATGAATCTCGAAAATCCTTTATTAATTGATAAATAAATCTAGAAATAAGTGTGCATGCTTGACTTTAACTATGGTAAAGAACATTTCATACGTATTCCGGCTGGACAGATTCAGCCACTTACAACACCGGCTCATTTTTAACGGGCCCTATGCGTCTTCTTCAGTTCTGCAACAACTGCACACAGAAAACGCCAAAAATACTCCAAATACAGGGAATAGATACACCTCTTAGCCTAACGTACGTGCTTTCTTCGCCAAAATATTTGCGACAAAAAGCGCTAAATTTACTTTTTATTGATGTCAAGTTTTTCACTTGCACACTCTTACTATCGTCAATGACCTCTACATTGCGACAGAATATGAATTCTGGCGCTACTTTATCCCAGTCCTTTTTTAGAGGCCACTGAAAAATTCCGTTTCTCTCTGTCAGAAAATGTTCAGCAAAAAGAGTAGATTTGTTCACCATTCATCACAATTGATGGTGCCTTGATTATCGGCCATTATCGCCATAACATATTCCCGCTTTGGTCCTGTCTGCATACTTTTTGTTTTCTCGCACATGGAAAGAATTCAAAGCCGTTGATAGTTATCTCAAAGTCGACATGTCATGAGATGCCTGCAGTCGCTCGTATGCCATTAGATTGTAACGCTCTCTTTGCTTTCTGCCAAGTCCCGCCGCCGTATGACTACATACTGCAGATTCAGGTTGAGTGTTTAATGATGTCAGTTATTGCGTTCGTTATCACGGTTGATTGGTTGCGTTGCGAGGCAAGTTGTCAGATGTTGCTAGGCGGGGGATGATAGTGTCTGTCGGAGAAAAGGCGCGTTAAAGAATGTAAACATGTTAACCGTAAGCAAGAGTGGTCGCTCTTATATCCCAGGAAAACCTTTATCCTCTGACCTAAGACACATCATCATCGATAAAATCATTGACGGAGGAGGTAACCCACGAACAATGATATTTCCTGGTCGATTTGTAAATTTAGTGAGCATCGAACATGCGTCCATGTTAGCTCGCGATCCTCTGCTCCCGTCTCAGCCATGTTTTCTACTCTCTATGGCTGGCGAAGCAAATGCAAAGACTCTTATTCTGATGCTCCTAGCTCCTTTGTCTAACAAACCGTTCATCTGCAAGCTGAAATACTTTCTGGACAAATCTATGCGTCGACAGTTTCATCTTCCTTTACTGTAAGTCGCAAAGAATTCATCCTTCGGAGATGGTGCACCTCATTCACAATGCGTTCTACGAAATTGCTGTATTCCAGGCTCATGAGCTCTTCTTCCACAATATACTGTATTTATTCACTTATAAGGCGCACTCGGTTATAAGACGCACCCTAAACTTTCGAAGACGATTGTGACAAGTAAGCAAAATCAAAATTTCACCTAAATACCCTGTTATAAGGCGCACCCAGAATTACACGAAAATTTTCAGTAATTATGCCAAGCACTCGTCGTCATTCCTATGATCTAAACTTCAAGTTGAAGATCGTAGCAGAAGCAGAAGCCGTGAACAACAACCGTGAAATTGCTCGCGAATACGGAATATCCAAGGGGAATGCAGGTTTCTGTACACAAGAAGGCCTGGATGGACGAAGAAGGTTTGTTATTTTTCCTTTATCGTTTTCGGAGTATTTAATAGCGGCCATGACAATTTTATCGAACGATTTGTAGTCACGTTTGCCTCATTTCGTGAGAGCGAGGTTAGGAATTTGTTCAATTGTTTCTGACGTCAATCATTTCAAGCATGTGCTTTTTAGCACGTTCGCTCTTTGCTCCCTTTGCTCTCGATGGAACTGAAGATGATGCGGTTTGGGACGACGAGGAAGAAGAAGCAGAAGACGCAGAAGAGCCGATCGACAACGAGTTCGACAGACAGCAAAGGCGAGGACGACGAGTAGCTGAGCTCAGCCGAGCTTTCAAACAAACGGTTCTTTTCAGAGCCACCCCGCTTCTTTTCAGAACCAACAAATCATATAAAGTCAATGATCAACGTTGTTTGTCTTTTGTTTACTCATTTACAGATATTTATTTACATAGTCATTTCAGTTTAGCATTATTTATTTGGGAAATCTGGAAAAGTTATATTTTGTTGCGCAAAAATACTCGGTTATAAGACGCACCCCGAGTTTTGAGCAGATTTTGATCAAACAAGCATATTTTCTTGTAAAAAGTGGTGCGTCTTATAAGTGAATAAATACGGTATACTGGAGTTATTCTTTTTGTAGAGTAGTAGTAGTATTCTGTCTTGATTTCAATTGCCATGACATACAGATCGATAAGACAATGCGCCTTTTCCCGGACAGAACGATATCATCCCAGCCTAGCAACGCCTGACAATTTGCCTTGCAAGGCAACCAATCAACCGTGATAACGAACACGATAACTGACGTCATTAAACGCTCAACCTGAATCCGTAGTAACTTATACTCTCTACTTTCTTCTAACAACTTTTCAGGGCACGTAAAAATGTGCCCTTTAAATCTGATCGATCGCAGAATAATGGTCAAACAAAAGGTTTCTCAAAACGTGTCAGAGTAAAACCTTTCTGGCAATTCAAAATTTTTCTGTATAAAAGTTAATACATTTTACATACAAATATGTCTTTAAAAAGTGATGCTTAGTGCAAAATGAAAAACGGAAACGGCGGTTTTTCCTTAGGTGACATCAAGTTTGCCTTTCTTTTAAGGGAGCGCATCCAAATATCGGTAGGGAACCCGATCATGGGGAACGGACCCGATTAATTTTCCGACTGTTCGGAATTGGTACCGATCTGTAGGCACCAGTTGCCGTTTCCGATTACAATAAAAACTTTGCCAATTCAATCGGAGCCAGTTGACATTCCGATGTTTATAAGTGTCATCGTCATTATTTTATCTGATACATAAAATGAAGCGTGTCACAAAACCAAAAGAGTCGTTTCACTCCAAAGTAATTTGTATGGACTGTACCTTTTTCCTACTCCATAACAAATAACAATATTGGATGTTCCATGTTGTGTTTCTAGTTTGTTGATTTGATGCGTGCCTACACGTGATTTTCGACGTTTTGCAGAGGTATTTCCTTCAGTCGATCGCAGACACCATGCTGCTCTATAAAATTTATTTGATGAAAATTGAAAGGAGTTCAATATTACGACGCAAAACACCACTGTTCTTCATTGATACATAGCAAACAAAACACCATACTGAGTAGTGTGTTCTTTACTCGATACTTTCTAACAATGCAACCCAAAAACATAACTAACCTTCTTGAAACACAACTGGATGCATAGACTTGTTACAAGTAGACCTCAACAGGTTTCCTAGCGAGCGGAGCGAGAGCAAACCCATGGATAATATAAAACCATGGGATAAACTTTTACGAAAATTTGCGACTTTCATTCAACGATCCTAAATGCAAGGTGCAATGCGATCTGCGGCAAAACATACTGACCAATTAGATTGTGGCCTCAGATTGTCTCCAGGGAGTTAGCAAAAAGAACTGAAAGATTCCCACACTCGTGAGTCATGGAAAACACGGAACGAAGTTTCATACAAAGAGAGAATGGCTTAGCAACTTAGCTGTTCTGTGAGCTTGAGCATGGTGCCACGTGAAATTGCTTTCCATTCTCAGCACTTAGGAAAATTTGCGCTTGACTCAAGGTGGCTGACTGTTTGACAAAAAGCAGAACCTTTTTTACCGGAGTGTTCAACTAAAGCAAACTGTGCATACATCCGGTAAGTTTCACTCAATTTAATGGCGGAAAGGAATCGAGAAAAAGAAAACCAGTTGAGCGCCTCCATCAGTCACTTTTTTGAGTTCATATGCAACCAATAAACAACTTGCAGCTTGATTCTCAGACGATGTCCTCTTCTCTCCTCTGGCAATTTAAGCAGTTAAAGTACACAACATGGTAACAACATTTGCATTTTGGTCGTGGATGTTCTGACTTCTTTGTATTTTTTTCGCTTAAAGTCCTAAACTGGTTATTCCTTTAAAGATTTCTTTCATCATGCGTTTTGGGTTCCGGTTAGCACGGGCCCAAGCTATTTTAAAATTGTCATTTTGAGATCGTACACTTGCAATGTACATTGCGCCGTCTTTCACTCAAAAGATGCTCTTCAGTGTTGTTGAATGACCTGCTCTTTCTTCTCGTGCCCATTTTGATACACAAATTTAATATTTTCTGGTCATACTCTGTCATAGGTAAATACAAACAAATGTTCGAAACTGTGACGTTAAATTTCGGTTCAAACAAGACACATTTATAAGAAAGATAATGTTAATAATAAGAAGAAACACTTTATCTGCGGGTCTACAACATTTCAATTGGAATTTTAACGTTTTATTGCATCGAGAAACTATACCTGCCAACTTTTTCTAAGATATAAGCGTCGAGAAACAACATTCACGATTTTGCTTTTGCTTTTGTGACGGGTTATTTGAGCTGCCAGATATTTTTGATGACCTTTGTTAATTGGCCCGATAAAGACTTTAGACCTGTTGCCGATTCTGACATTCAACAGAATCAGAAAAAGTCGGTGCCCAATTGATCGGCATCGGTGTGACCAGACGCCGATATTTGGACGCGTTCCCTTATTCTAAACAGATTTCATCGTTAAATCAAAGTGAAATAAAGGGAAGTGTAAAGATCATTTCAACTTAAGAAAATAAGTGTGTTAGTGTACTGTCTAAGAAATTTGCGTGCAGGAATGGGCTGGAATGTCAGCAATTGTCACTTGATAACTGATAAACTTCCTCTGGGCAGTGTTGCTTTGTTCTTTTTCCTATTCACAACTAGTATCACTGACCTATTATCGAGAGATGATTGGATAAATGCATGCTTGTTATGAGCTACGCTTCTTCAAAGATCATAAAATAATTTTCTGATTTTCTTGTTCTATTTCTGAACATTCCACTGTTTCGTAGGTGCTGGGTTAAAAAGCCTATCAGTTACTTGAAATTTTGACGTTTTTCAAAAAAAGGATAAATAAACCAAAAAGAGTTTTAGATGAGTTCATGGCAGCTAATGGATCAAATGTGCATATATGCGTGCAACCTTCCAGTATGTACTCGAGAATGATGCACTGACTTGTCATGAAATAGATTTTTACCTCGCGGGTCAAATTCACACTTGTGGAATGTAGCATATTATCCGGTTATTCTCTAACAAACTTGTGATTGGGTACAATGGGTGAAGTATTATTAGGTGTTATTAGCTGTTATCCCGTTATTCACTAACAAGCTTGCCATTGGATCTAATGGGTTTGTTATCTGATAACATTAGATTCGCTCTTAGCCAAAGATAATCTTGATCCTGATTGGCTCTAATAGCTGATAACAGGCAATAACAGCTAACAGCAATTAGTCCCAATTATATTGAACGAGTCCCAATTAAATTGAACGGGTGTTCTATGAAGCTACTACCCTGAACAAAACCTGTTGCGACAAATCGCGAAAATGCCAATTTTTTCCTGTCATCCCAGCAAAAATTAAAACCTCCACCAAATGAATGGCCGATTACCCCCCTCCCCTTATCCAAAGTTGTTTAGGATAGCATGGCAATTATACACGTTGGTTTTTAGACCAAGACAACTTTGAATAGGGGGTGGAGAGGGGGTATACTTTTTGTGTTTAGGGGAGACGTGAGTAGAACGCAAAAGTTAGAAAATAGATGGAATTGTCTCAGCAGTTTTGTCTGGGGTTGTAGCTTGTATTTCCCAATCAAAGCTATCAATTTTTTTCCTGCCTTACACTCCACTAGAGGAAAAGGAACTGATTTTGTGAAGCTAATTTGACAAGTTTCTAGCTGGTCTTAAGGTCGGCTAACTTTCCTGACATTTATGTTTACAAATGTAGTAATCTGTTGACCTAGCTAGCAGAATACTAAAAAACAGGGTCTTACACTAAAGTCATGTCACAATGTTTCTTTAAAACCCTAAAATGGAAACTACACTCCATGATCGGTTAATTTTAATCCTAAGCTGTCTTTTCAGTGAAAAACGGATAGCTGTGATTGTCAAACAACAAAATCGCCGATAAACATGGTGGTGACCTGCGACTGTAAGAGAACTTCGATCGCATGATTCCGTACCTTCAGCTTGAACTGGATCAGGCCGCAGAACAATTCCGTAGAAAAATAAGGTCGAGTAAGTTTTTCAAGTGAGAATCCAATAAAAAATTCCTCTCCTCTTAGCTTGCTGAGATTACAAACTTGTTTTAGTGTCGCTTACATTCGATATCGATAGCATACACATGTACATACAAAATCTGTAATGATGCCCAATTGAACTTTGTACTTGTGTACTTACCCACAATCCTGCGCGGCATCTGAGATTGGCGATTCGTGTGTTGGAAAAACACCCCCCAACATTCTCAAAAACTAGAATTTTATAGATCTTTTAAAACGAGCATACCATCTCTAATTATCTAGATTTAACAAGAGGAACAGCCGAGAGAAAGGCATCAGTCAAATTACGAATTAGCAATCAATTAATGATAGAACAAGGTAGATACAATCAGATCTCTGGAGAAAATACACATTGCCCACTCTGTCAGTCCAATCAAATAGAAGACGAAAGTCAGTTTCTTTTTCACTGTTGTAAATACTCTATAATAAGGAATAATTTTTACCATAAAGTTCAATCTCTGATTGCAGAGATACGAAATTTCTCTTTAAGTGTTGTTTTCAACACGAGAAGATAAATTTCGTATTTTCAAGTGGCCATGTAATGTTCTATTTATTATATAAACACCAATAAAATACCAAACCATTTCACTTTAATAGGGGAGCTCTGGTGCGCAAAGCGTGCCTGCGGAGCACCATGGGTAAGGAAATCTACCCATCCCAGAAAATAATAATCACGTGACCGTACACCGCCCACCCACCCATCTGTCCGCACCACAGGCAAACCAATGCTCAATCTCCCATTGAGAGCACAGGAAGACTGATATTGCACCTATATTGCACATCAATGTTGTGATCAATTGACAGCTGTCAAAACAGCGTATCTGCTGACCAGTATCACCTGACCATATCACAGGCTCAGGTGTCGACCCATCAAGGTCGAGTATCTTTTTGAAGTTATCCGCTGACAAGTTACTAGTTCTTAAATGATCGCAGGCTCAAGATTAATTTTTTAAATTCATATGAAATATGTTGTGTTTTATATGTGCCGCACAATTAAAATTTTGATTTCAAACTGACCTCGGACGCTAAAATTCAGCCAGTTTTTACAGGCAGGGAAGACATGCCAGTTGCTTTTGACTTTTCTCACCAAGGTCACGCGTTGGTCACAATCTTTGTCCAATTTTTATACTCTGATTGGCCAAAATTTGACAGGTGAGTCCATGCAGAAAATTTATGCAGCATCTTAAATCGTGTTTACTTTGACAGCTGAAGCTGACAGAGTTTTGTGTCAACTTGTGATGTTTTAACTCTCTTTTTCCACTGAATGTACGAAGTGAAATTCAGCTGCTATCAAGAGTCTTCTGTTATTCATGGCTAGTTTGTTTATTGGGTTTTTTGTTGAGAAATACGTCGCTTTGGCTAAGTTGGAAATCCGATTTCAGGTGGCATCGTTTTTGTTTTTCACCTTGCTTAATGCGTAAGACGGTTGAAAAGTCTGAAGCGACTCTGGCCTTACTTGACAGTTATCAGTGCATCTAGAATGGTAAGCCTGAGTAATTATTGTATTTGTTTGTTTTTTATATCTAATTTAATGAAGTCGAGAGTAGTTCATGCACGTTTGTAAGATTTGAGACAATGATCTGACCAAGTATCAGGTTTGATTATAAGCTTATAGAACTTTAAAAAGCCTTTAGACATTTTCTCACCACAAATAGAAAGAAAACGTTCCAAAGAATATTTAGTTATAATTCTGGCTGTAAAAGAACGCTTTGAGAGATTTTCTTGCCTCGAGTTCATCTTTGAAAAAAGCAAACACCGGGAAGCCGGCTTAAAACATAAACAAGGATCTTCAGAGACACTTTAATACTTGTCTTCGTGAATGAAAATTGTTGTCTCTGTATATGTTTCACCGAATTATTTTCCTTTTATTAATTGTTAGTAGTCTCTTTTGCAATTTTAATCGCTGTGCCGTTTGTTTTCAGTCGCTCATGAACGTCGCTTGCAGGAGTAGTCAAAATGCTGCGCGTATAAAACGCTTTTGAAGATTACAGATCGTTATAAAACCATAAAATAAAAAATAAACAGAATTTATTATGTTGAAGGGTATAAGCGTATGGCGCTAGTCAAAAGTGAGAACCAGCTAGCGATATAGGTGATTTTGGAAATTTTTTTAACGGTTTCGCTAAAAGCCCACGCTTGCTTCGATCGTCCTCAATATTGAATGAGTGAAATTTATATTGCAAAATGGCATTCTGTCCGAGGTCTGTATGATAAAAACAGCGCCTCATGGTACTGTTTCACCTAAGATGTGATGCATGAAAAGGATAAAAGGTTGGTTTACACGTCCCCAGACTTGTTGGCAAAATTTTGTAAATTAAACTTGTTTAACGCAAAAAAATTCGGCCTGATTTGTTGTCCAAGCCTAATCTACTGTGATCAAGAGCCATTATGGCTCTTAAAATGTGATCGAAGGTGATTGCTATTTTTCGGGTGTACATATAAGGCTATCAACTCGATGTAAGATTGAGTTCACTCTGAGATGGACTGTTTGCAAAATATTTTTCTCTAAAATCACTTAGCCTTTCCCTCAAAAGTCTATCCTGTTAACAGAGTCTCCTTCGATCTTCCTAGATCGAAGCGACTCTGCTAGCAGGCTATCAAAAGTCACATGAACGTGCTCTACAGTTAACTGGTTTGTGGAAATAAATAACAGGTTTATTGGTTGATTTAAATTATAAATTCGAGTTAATAAGAGCTTCGCTTTTAGCCCTGGCTAAATCTATACATTAGTTTTTTGGTTTGAAAGGTGCGATTTATTATGTAGCCATAGCAACGGTGATATTTTCATATGTAAAGATATCAAGTTTTTGCGCGAAAGCTCACCTGGTATTTCACTGGTGTTTATATAGTTGACACGTCAACGATCTGATCAATGAATTGATGAACTCCTCAAATTGTTATATTAATTTTCAATGGGTTAAATATATTTCAGCTTGCTTCTATCTCCTTGACAAATTGTAAAGTAAAGTAAATTAATTGCAATAAGATGAAATTTCAGTTTTTCTGTTTTTCTTTTAAGGTAGCTTTTGCAATGCAATATGTACATGTATTGAGGTGTATGGTGATGTTCCTTCATGAGTGTTTGAACAGCAAAAGGGGCTTATAAGTCTAGTCTAGATGGCTTCTTTACAATGCAGCCTTTCCTGGTTGTCACGGGCAGCTTATAGTTGCTTTGGTTGGAAGGTACCAGTGACTGGACAGGCGCTTCGGGTAGTTCTGATGATGAGATCTGAGAAGGTACTCTCTTGGTTGCTAACAACTTGTCCTCCACAGGTTATTGGTGTTTTCTGTAGAGGGTTCAGCTGTACTCTGTTGTGTCTTAGCTCAGACCCACCAGTTGTCTTGACTATGTAGCTCCTTGGTTTACTGGTCTCTTCTGTCATTTCTGCTGGAATCCATGTCTTGGTTTGTGCCTGGAACACGACTGCTTGCTCGCCTTGATTTAGTCGTCGGAGTTCATGTGTCGACTGGCAGTCGTACTGGTATCTCTGGGTGTCCTGTCGATTTTGTAGTTGCTTTCTGTGGCTATCAAAGGCTTGTGAACATTGGAGGTGGCCACTGCACGGCAGTTGTGTGCGGTAACCTCTGTGGTTCAGCAAATGAGGTGAGGGTAAGTTTCTGTCTACAGGTGTGGTCCGGTATGTCAGCAGTGCTAGGTATGGATCTTGCCGCAAGGCTTCTGCTTTTCGCAGAAGGTTCTTCACTGTCTGGACTGACCACTCTAAGAAGCCGTTGATTTGTGGAGACATTGGTGAGCTCATCACATGGTCAATGCCCCACTGCTTGCAAAAGGCTGCAAATTCTTGACTGCTGTACTCGGGGCCATTGTCGGATATTAAGGTTTCTGGTATCCCATTTTCTGCTAATATTGAGGTGGTTAATGACAGCAGCAGATATAGTCGAGTTTAGCTCTCTCACTATGGTGTACTTGCTGTAATAATCTGTTACCAAAAGATATTGGGTGCCTTGATAGTCGAACAAATCAGTGGCAGGGAAAACTGGGTACACTGTGAGGGTGCAAGGGTTTCTTTGGCTGACGTTTAGAGAACTGCATGCAAGTGGGGCAGTTAGCAGTCATTTCATTAATATCCTTTGAGATAACCGGCCAAAAGACACAGTCTTTAGCTTTCAATTTACACTGCTCTGCCCCCAAGTGGCCTTGGTGAATAATCTGAAGTACCTGAGTACGCAGGTTGCTTGGAATCAAAAGACAATGTCCCTTTAGGATGAGGCCATTTTCAACACTCAAATCTTCTCTGAAATTCGAAAACTCTTTTAGGTTAGCGGGACATTCAATTTGATATTCAAACAACCCTTCTTGAATGACATCCTTCAAATAGCTGAGTTTGATATCTTGATTTGTGTAGTTTTGTATTTCATCCAGCTTAGCTGGGCCAGCAGGCAAGGTGTGGGTAATTGCATCAATTTCGAGTAGGGGTATTCTTTGGCGCTCATCAGGGGATTCCATGCAGCAGACTCTGCATGGGGCATCTGCAATAGCGTTTGTTTTGCATTGACTGTATCTCATTTCCACGTTGTATTTGAGCATCTTCCAGAGGAGCCTCTGGAGATGCGGTGATGCACTGGGTATACTCTTCTTCCATATGCTTTCAATTGGTTTGTGGTCCGTTTCAACAACCACTTGCTTGCCAAGGACATAGTGCCTGAACCGCTCTAAGGACCAACAGGCAGCTAGAAGCTCTCTTTCAATGTTACTGTATCGGGATTTTATTTATTTTATTTAATTAGCTTTACCCTGAAAAAAAAAAACACTGGAGATATGCAAACACTAGTAATAAGAACGTAACAATGCACTAATAATAACTGAAATTTTTGGGCGGGGACGCCGCAACAGCTAAAGCCAATTACTGTGGACCCAAAAAATAAAAGGATATAAAAGTAGCAATTTAAATCACATGCAGCAGCGAATATCTTGGTCTAAAAACGTGGCTGTGTTACATTTCAAGCAAATACTTTTGAAGCTCCTTGGAAAGTCCAGGTCATAGTTTATTGCGAGAGCCCATGAGTAATAACCGTAAAGAACAGATTTAAAGTTCTCAAAAGTAACATTATCTGAGTGATCGGCTTACGTAGCGCACTGGCTTACCATCTTGCATGAGTACACAAACAGTTTGCATCTCACTGACTCACATTGTCTTTTTCTGGATTATAATAGGCCGGCACTGGTGCTTCGGTGATTATTTGTTTGAGACTTTGAAACGCTCTGCGATAATCTGGTTGCCATTAAAAGGGTGTGTGTTTCTTCATCAGTTGCCTAAGGGGCTCTAAGGTCTTGGCCATGATCGAAAAGAATCAGTTCAGGTAGTTAATCATCCCCATAAAGGTCTGCAACTCGGCTAAGTTCTGTGGGGAAGGCATGTCTCTGATAGCTTTAATCTTGAGATCGTCAGCTCTTAGACCATCTGAGGTCCACGTAAACCCAAAAAATTGTTTGATCTCCTGTAAACTGGAACTTATCAGGGTTGAACCGTATGTTGTTCTCCCGTGCTGTGTCAAGGACGTTCAGCATGTGCTGATCATGCTCTGCTTCACTCTTGCTGTAGACAAAAGTATCATCTGTAATACCACTCAGGCCATTGAGGTTTCCAAACACATTGTCCGTTTTCTCTTCCAACACGTCTCCACTGCATGAAAGTCCGGAAGGCAACTTTTCCACCTGTACTTGCCCCATGGAGTACTGAAAGTGCAAAGTTGTACTGGGGAAACATCTGGGTTGGTTTCTATATGGTATGTGGAGCCTGGAAAACAGCCAACACTAGTAAAGACGTCTTGATACTCGTTCAGGAGGTATTCTTTTATCAGTGTGAAAAAAAAAGAAAGGTTTAGGGTTAGGGTTATAGTTAGGGTTAGGGTTAGGGGACTGACTGGTAGATTTGCTGTTACTTTCAATGGCGACGGCCCAATTGAGTCTGAAAAGATTCAAACCTTGCGCTGATATGTTGCCTATGATGGGAGGACCATCAACATCAACAACTTGCGCATGGATTACTTGGGGTTTGGGGTTGTTAGGAACCTCAATGTACACTTGGCAGGATCCCAAGTTCGGGATTGCGGTCCCACCATATGCTGTTAGGTTCATGGTAGGTTTCTGTAGATTCATGACCCTAGGGCCAAGCTGATTGTACAGGGATGTGGGTATGATGTTGGTTTCTGAACCAGAGTCTATGTTTCATAAGACGTGTGTCTGTTTTCCTTTTGGGCTCAGTGGTAGGGAAACCTCCAAGAGGGCTTTCTCTTTACAAGAGATGGCATGAACACTACTAGTCAAGGGTGGTGCACTAATTGGGCCCAGAAACATGTGGTCACTAGGGTCTGGCATGGACTCGCTTGCACCATTACTTGTAGCTTCAATGCGACTTACATCTTTCTTTTTTAACTTTGAGACATACCTTAGCTAGGTGCCCTACTTTATGACAATAGTGGCATGTGGCATTCTTTGCTGGGCACTGATCTGTGGAATGTGGGCCCCTGCCACAGTTCCTACAAACCTTCGATTTACCTGAGCCAGTGTTGGGGTTTGTCGCTGATTTTTAAGGCCTTGGTATCCTGCACAAGAATTGTTAGTTCTGCCATAAATTCTTCAGGAGAGAGAGTACCTTGTCGAAGGTTATGACTCCCCCATGCTGCTATCAACTCATTTGAGTGTGGTTTCACGAAGTACTGAAATCCTTCCCAGTAGTTGTCCAGCTTTTTTGCTCGTCTGCAGACAGATCACAGCTGTTGAACAGCTCGATACCCTGCTCTCCAGACCAGTATAGTAAATGTTTACATTTGATTTCCTCGTCAATTTTAGCCATCAGCCGGTGAATAGCAATTTGCATCTTTGTTTCCACATTTTAAACTGGCTACATAGGTTTTTCGTCCATGTTCCAGTCAATTGACGGACCTTTGTCCATGAAAGACACACTCGCCATGTTTGTTTCACTTGCTCAGTGGAGTTTTCCAGACTTACACCAGTCTTCTCATTTAAATTGTTGTCCACACGAACAGTGAGATTCCTTTCTTTTCCAATCTCACTTCTGACACCATGTAAAAGGATAGAACAGGTTCACAGTAACTTATTTAGTTAACTCAGATACAGGGAAAATGCTCCGAACATGTGCTCAGACCAATCACTACGTATGCGTCAGACTGCTGCATAAGCTTAGCTCATGTAACAGATGGGGTGAGGGCAGTGGTGTTTTAGCAACCACCCAATAAGAGGGTATGCCCCATCTCCAACGAGGAGTGGTCGAATATAATTTGCATTGAAGGTTATCACTGGGTCTCTCAAAATCTGTTCACTTTTCTGAACTGTTTGGTATTTCTCAGTACCTGTGCATTGTGCATACTACCTGGATAGCTGATCACAATGTCAAGAAACATTACATTTCCTCCAACAACAGCTTACATAATTACACTGTGAGGATGCTGACGATCGAAATAACTAAAATGACTCTCTAAGGCAACAATTTCAAAATGGGTTTCATCAATTGCTCCGACTGCATGAGGGTTTTTTTGACTCGTCCTGAAAAAGAGCTTAGCTCTTGTAGTTTCTAGGCAGGTGATTGGAAATTTAATATAATGGCTTGAGAGCTGGGTGAGTGCACGACAAAATTCTCAAGTAATTTTTACACATGTGGACTTGCCCACATCAAAGTGCGTGGCCGAATCACAAAAGCTTCCTTCTCTTGCAATCCTCCACAGAGCAGTAGTAACTCATTTAGCTGTAGGTATAGCCTTTCGCAGCCTTGGGATATTTGGTTGGTACAATATTCACGAGAGGTGGGAGAAATAACTGAGAAGAGGGGAGCGTGAGATGGCCCAAAATTGAGATGCAAATGGAGATGCACAGCCGCGACTAGGCATAAGGGAGAACCAGAAATACAAGGCAAGGGGATTGTAGAGTTAACTATGTCACATTAAACTCGCACAATCTGTCGATTCTGGGGAGATAGAATTGAAAAGGAGAATCTAGATACATGGACAATGGAATGCCACTTTTCACAGAAAAAGAGGGGGGATAACTCAAATCCATGACCATGTGACATTTGCTCGAACCACATTTAAGAATAGTTTGTAGTGGGGAACAAATCAGGTGTTGCTGCAGCAGATTCTTTAGAAAGTGACCGGGAATGGCATTGAAACACAACTCAGCTTTGATGTGCGTGTGTACGTGATCCATAAATGCCAATGCTGAAGGATGATTGTGTTGGATAGGTGGTGGCAACTGATGAGACTGATAATTGATTGGCCAACCATCCTTCAAAAATTCCACTACGATTTTATCATCGAAATAATGCAAAAGATGATCCCGCCTGTGAATGTTTAATGCAGTTGGAACTAGCATTTTGTCTCAGAGAGTATTGGGTTGATCTGACAGTGAAGCAAGGATATGACAAATGACAACTGAGGTAGTAGGACTCGAAGCAGAACTGTCTGTAGTTTATTGTTTGCTTGAAGGTCTGAGGTCAGTTCCGAGGTAGAAGGGTGTGGCATGGAGACAAAAATGTTGACGGAATGGGATTTGCACTTTGCACAATGTGTACACTAGGATGGTCTTGTGTAAGACCATCATGCAAGCAGAACTGTCCGTAGTTTATTGCTTGTTTGAAGGTCTGAGGTCAGTGCCGAGGAAGAAGGGTGTGGCATGGAGACAAAAATGTTGACAGAATAGGATTTGCTCTTTGCAAAATGAAGGCTAAGATGGTCTTGGGTAGAGACACGACATTTGTGTTGCATAGAATAAGTGCAATTGCAAGAGCCTGTGTAATTCAAGTCTGGCTTAGTGCTCATTTAGGGAGCAGACAAGGTGGTTGCATGGGAGGAGGATGTAAGTCTGCTTGTTTAAAGGTGCTTGCCAGGTCGTGAATATCCGCCATGTCAGACCATTCCAGGTCATACAGCTCTACTTGTTTGGTGATGTGAGGGTGAAATGAAAGTACGCTGCTCCAAGTGTAACTTATGCCCTTGAGCATGAACTTAAATGCCTTTAGCTCGTCATGGGAAGTGACTCAGGAACAAATTCCTCTAGATCGACCTTGTCGTGTTCTTCAGTGGTGGACATTCCGGGGCAAAAAACCTGTGGCTAGTCAATGTGGCATTTCTTCTGAGTAGTCAAAGCAGAGGGTGTATTAGGTGGCCGACTGCTGCAAGCGAAGATGCTCCAACTCCAGGGCCAACTTCTGTCACTCTGCCTGGAGAAGATTATGATTTTCGTGGATAAGTATGAGTACCTATGAAAGAATGCAATATTTGGAACATCTGCAATGGGTGCCTCAGGATTTTTAACTGGATACTATTTTGTGCGACGCTGTTTTGCAGCATCTCATGATTTACACAATGAATGTCAAGGTTTTGGGCAGCCATGATCATTTCCCTTCTCCACAAATGAATGTTAATATTGTCAAATGCGGTAATGAATCCAAGATGTGAGTTGATTTTAGCATCTTTAATTGACAAGTCTCGCAAGTTGATAGGATGACCCTTGGCTCCTTTTCACATGTACCACCACTAGTATACCCCAACTCTGCATCAGAAATTGTCTTTATTTCCGTAGCAGTCCTAGTTTTGTTCTCACTGAGTATTTTTTCATGGTTTTGTCCTAGGACATCCTTTACTTTGAGTGCTTTGGTATTGCTGCAAGCTAATTTCAGCTTGCTGAACCTGTCCAGTGCAGCCTGTGAAACAACAAATGAGTAACATATTCAAAGTTATGGCAAGAAAGGTTTCAATTTGTATTGTTAGCCATGTAAAGAAGGGCCAGTAATTTCCTGGAATCCATTTACTGCATAATTTTAACTTCAAACAACAACACTGCTTGAAGTAGTGAAACCTATGAGTTTCCCCATAACAGACTACAGGTAAGTTTATTGAACTTAAACAGCATGTAGCAGGGTACTCTGTTCATGTAACTTGCAGTTCACAATGAAGACAATACCTTCACATTTTTACCTCAGTGATCTTGTTTTGAGTACTAAACTCAAGGTGCCTGCTGTAGCATTCATATAGGGATTTGTATGCTTAAGGATTGCCACAGCCACTACCATACTTGGAAACCAGATTGTAGATTTCTAACTCTTACCACTAACTAAGATCAAAAGGAAAGAGTAAAATAGAGGTGCCCTTTCTTTCCACTCATTATACAATTTCCCTAGGTCGAAATTGGCCAGGGCGTCTTTTGTACAGTACATTAAAGATAAGAGTTCTTTTTGGAGTAAAGATTTCCCTTGAGTAGGCGAAAAACTTTCTTGATCACAAGATGGGTGAGAGGAGCACACTTCAATATAGCCATTGTGATATGCGAACGCAAGCCATGCACAAGAGATTTTCCCAGTGCTTTGTAGTCTTTTGGGTAGCTAACACAAAGCTTGACAGTGGTGGTGGTGTTTTTTACAAGCCTGGCTTTGGTGTTATGTCTTCTGTGTGCAGGAAACTGGAGGTGATGAGACCAGTGGAGCACCAAACGCTCGTCTTAAAACGGTACCAGAGTACTGAAATCCACGCCAAAAGATTTTTTGGAAACCTCAGCTGAGCAACTATCAGAGGAAGCTCATGTGGTAGCGAATTGTTTGGCATTAGTTGCTGTTGTTGACGACTTACATTTCACCGATGAAGGTGGCTGTGTTATGGTGTGAAGTGTGATATTTTCACTAACATTTGTATCAGTAATCTGCCGTAGTGCAAATGCATATTTGGGATCCAGAGTTCTCGTATTTTCTCAAATTTTCTCTGACTGCAGACTTGATCACGCAAGGAATATCAAGTGTACTTTTCTGAAAATTTAACTCTCCCTTACTGAATAAAAGCGTCACACGAAAAACGCTTATATTCAGAGTCAATAATTTTTTTAAGTGTTTACAGATTACAGAAAGTGTTAGAATGTCTAAGTGAGGCTGGTGTTATTTTTATTTTATTAGCTTCACCCCCAAAAAAACAAACAAACAAATAGAAAGAATGTTGGCAGGGACACCGGAACAGCTGTGGCCAATTACAGCGGGCCACAGAGTGTTACACTTACCATGGACAAGTGCACGTCCTGAGTTCCCAAGATCAAGTTCCTAGGCAATGGTGTCAGCGCAAATGTTATTGAGATGGATCCAGACAAAGTTGCAGCTGTAGTAAACTTACATGCACCCAAGAATTGTCATGAAGTCTGTTTGTTCTTAGGAATGGTAAACCACCTAAGCAAGTTTGTAGATTATTTAGCAGACAAGACCAAACCAGTCTGAGACCTTATGCAGAAGGATAGCCAGTGGGTCTCGAGAACACCCAAACAAAAAGCATAGGAGCAAATTAAGTCTATCTTGACAGCTGCACCGGCACTTGCTCACCAAAGTTTCAGCAGATGCATCTTCATTTGGACTGGGAGGAGTACTCGTACAGACGCAAGAAGACCAGACTTGGAGACTTGTGATGTTCATATCCAGAGCACTCACCCCTGTGGAATGCAGTTATACGCAAGTAGAGAAGGAAGCCTTACCCCTAACCTGGGCATGTGAAGTTTCTGGAAGTTTCACGCTGTAGTCGTGCAAAACAACAACAAAGAAATGAAAAAAAAAGTGCTGCACGTGCAAACTTGCTTTTTTCAATTACTTGGGGTTCACGTG
>OZ037777.1:18008176-18070676 GCA_964035525.1 Porites cylindrica
TGTAATCAGCAGCGGAAAACATGTGCTGGCCTCAGATAAAAAGAGCACTCATTCACTCACTCACTTTTCGGGTTATCGCAGAAATTCCTTTAGTCATTAACAACACATGACAGCATGTGACAGTTGAGCATGACAGTTTTTCTATGGTGATTGAATTCTTTAAACTAAAGCAAACAGTTAAAGAGCAGGAACGCGTGACGAATCCATAAGCATGTCTGTGTGGGAGGCTGGCCTTGCCGGGACAAATAAATAAAATTGCCATCATTTAATAGCAACTATGAAAATTGCAGCATCTTTGAAACTTACATGTAGAATTGAACTACTAATTCAAATTCTTCTTCTTCTTTATAACCAAAACACAACATCAAGCTGATGAAATGAGCAAAAAAAGCATTTTTATATTGCGATTGCCATGTGAGTAACATGATATCTGACACGTAGAAAGATTTTTTTTGCAGTGAAACCGGTTGTTCGTTTGCGCGCCACTTTGCAATATTGTCACGCAATGTTGGTATTTTGATTGGCAGTTTGCTCGAAGTAAGTTGCGATTCAAATTTCAATTTGCTGCCTGAGCAAACGGTTTTTCATATTGGAATATTGTGAGTTGACTGCGATATGTATGACCCCCCACCCCCAAAGAATTTCCTGTTTTCCTTTTCATGGCCTTTATTTGCCGCATTTAGGGATTATCGACCGTGTACCACTTAAAATTAACTGTTCTCATCTTAAGACACAGTTTTTTATAATCTTTGACCTATTTGTAATCTTTTACAAGGCAATTTGTATTTCTTACACAGGTAGAGCATGCTTGATAATGAGCAGTCTCTCTTTTTTATTAGTCCATCCAGCGAAACGCGCAAGGCACGAAAGTTTATGTCATCTCAAGAAAACATTTACAGCATAACTTCAAATTTGAACTATTCATTGAAATAAAACTATGTGAACATTTTCGAATTTCAAAACGAATCTTCTTACAGGCAAAGTTTAATGGTAAATCTTTGGGTTCCGGTCCCAAAAATGTAATTAAGTGTCAATGATGTGCACAGCTAGTCTAAGTCAGTTTCATATCAAATGCAACATTTACAGCATAACTTTAAAGTTAACTATTGATTAAACATTAAACTATGTGAAGATATTCGAATTTTAAAACGGATCTACTAAAAAAACTAACTTGCAAACAAAGTTTAGCGTTAAATGTTCGGCCTCAGGTGCTAAAATCACTACAAAGTCGATGTTTGTAATTAATTCTAACTTTGAATGAATTACACTTGCAGTTAACCCATTCGCTCCTGGAGATTTTGCCGAAAAACGGCTTACAGTACTTTGCGAAACGAAACGAAACGAAACGAAACGGTACTTTGCGAAACGGTACTTTGCGAAATGGTACTTTGCGAAACGGTACTTTGCGAAACGGTACTTTGCGAAACGGTTACAACACAATGCTTCATCACACCTTATCTAGAGTACCTAGAATTCCACTGAAAGCTGAAGATTTGTAAAGATAAACCTGGAGCACATTTCCTCGTTAAGTCTGTTTCCTAAGAGCAGCATGTATTACCAGACGCCATCTTGGATTTAGGTGACTTGAATGTTGTGTATGAACCATTTTAGTGTCCTCTGTGTCACACGTGTAAATTTTGCGGGCGCATCTTTCACACGCAAACATGTAAAAAGAGCGTTTCACAGCGTTTTTCTTGTAATTTTGTTTCTTAGTTACTATGAGTACCATATATGAATTACAATTAAAGCAAATCAAACAAAAAAATTGATTTTGGTAATTTGCTAAATGATACCTTGCGAAATGTTTGTCCTTCTTTCGTCACGCGAGGCATTGCGTGACAAATTTTCCCGCGCTTTGGGGTCATGCATGTGACACCGGCGTCTGCCCATGTGCTAGCAAACATTATTTACAACAGTGTTCTTCAGCGCTTCTTAGAGTTTGCAAGGGGAGGAGTTGTCTGCATACCACACGATATCGCAGTTCTCCACATGGAAAGGTACCTGTACCCCAAAAAGGATGGAAATGGAAAGTTGCTGCGCATGGAACCAACATGGAGCAAAGAAACAGAAAGATTCTACTGCGCCAACAAGAAGTGTATTATTAAGCGCCACCCCTACTTTTGGAAGGGAATGCTAAAAATTGGTAGTGACACTTCTACCACGTTTTCATTACTCGAAAAAGCGGACCCGTCAATAAATGACAGTTGTAGCCGTTTTCACGGTTGGAACGTTTCCTAAGAAAAATATCAATCAATGCCTGATAGTCTTCGTTTTTCCAAGAGTTCCAAGACGAAGAGACTCGGGGGCCATAGGGTTTTTTCACTATGTAAGCGGGCTCTATGGGTACGCTTTGAATACAGTCATGTCTTTGTGTACTAACCACCCTGGAGAAGTTGACAACTAGGGGCAGCTATTGTCTCATAGACGCGAAACATCATGAGGTTACCGCTATAAGCCTATGAGCCTTGTCGCTAGCCACGAGGTTACAAACTGTGCAACTAACATGCGTTTTTTTGTTGTCACTAATGACAACAAGATAAGTAATAATTTACGAGGGTGTGTGAAAAACGTTTGATTGGCGTAAGGAGGCCCCATATCAGCACACGGTTCAGCACTACACGGAATGTTACACCCTGTGAACTAAAAGCGAACTAATGTTTAAAAGGCTAAGAAACTCAAGTCAGCAATTTAAAATGAAATTGTTCACATTTATTGGCCTAAATTTTGTACAAAGGTTTGTTAAAGAAAACCAAATCCAAATTTCGAAAAACATACAGTTAAGTTTTGGATCTAACTTATCCAACATAATTGAAGCAAATTAAAACATGCAATCTATGTGCCAATTTGTCTTTAAACAAACAAAAAAGCGTCTATGGGCCACAGAAAGAAGAATTGTTACGGTTTTACTAAATTTGTCATTGTTCCATTTGTTGTCATTGTTACTGTTCATGTTTTTGTTTGATTTGCTTTGATTGTAATTCATATATGGTAATCATAGTAATTAAAAAATAAATTTACAAGAAAAACGCTCTGAAACGCTCTTTTTACATGTCTGCGTGTGAAAGATGCGCCCGCAAAATTAACACGTGTTACAAAGACAACACTAAAATAGTTCATACACAACGTTCCAAGTCACCTAAATCCAAGATGGCGTCTGGTAATACATTGCTCTTTGGAAACAAATCTTAAGCTTTCAGTAGCATTCTAGGTACTAGAGATAAGGTGTGATGAAGCATTCTAGGCTGCTAATTTTCAGGATTTGGTCGCCAACGCGAAAAATTTAGGCTCATTGGCGCTTGTGTAACCGTTTCGCAAAGTACCATTTCGCAAAGTACCGTTTCCGGCGTTTCGCAAAGTACCATTTCGCAAAGTACCGTTTCGCAAAGTACCGTTTCGCAAAGTACCGTTTCGCAAAGTACCGTTTCGCAAAGTACTGTAAGCCCCGAAAAACGCATTTTGAAGCTAGTCGAGTGGTTTTCTGGTCACTGTCGTGCTATAAAGGGCGAAAACTTACCCCAAACCGGTTTACAGGTCGTACACTTGGCGGCCTTCTGATCCAGATGCAAAACATCAGCTTGCGAAGTTAGGACATGCGCAGAAAGCAAAGTGACACAGCAGTCTTGACTTTTACTTTTCGCTTTTTCTCCTCCCTTCTTTTTTCGCTTTTCTTGCCTCATTTTTTTTCTCTTGCTGGGCATTTAGTAGGCTTCATTTTGGTGAGAAGAGTTTTTAGGAAAGCTTTTAGGATCTTAGGATTAGGTGAAAGGAAAGGTAGGTGGGCAATGGAACAAGATTTTCATGGAGATTTTCAGGTCAATGTCACGTGGTTTTTTGCTTCTTTCTCCGGTGTCCTTGACCAGGGCGTTACAAATCGATAGAAATCGATCATCGAAAACTAATCGATTACTCGATATTACTCGATAATACTCGATAATTGTTAATCGATTAGCTAAAATAATCGATAGAAATCGATAATCACAAGACTTAGACCGAGATTATCGATTTTATCGATTTATCCGGTCGATTGAGGACATTGAAAAAAAAATTATATCAAGTCAATTTAGAATCAAGGAACTTTTTTCTTTCTTACCGAAAACTGAACGTCAAAACCTCTTCCAGTCTTGGCGATAATCTGTGATAACCAGATAACTCATTCGCATTTGAAGCAATTTTTCTGAGTTTTTAGACTCGTAGCTCGGACGAAAACGACAGCACACTGTGTAAGCGGCGTAAGAACACCAGTGGAATTGTTTACGCTGGTAAACGTGGCGTACTGCTACAACAAAAACCATGTTGAATTGAGTCAATCTTGGAATGAATTTCATTTCTGCATAAGCTGAATGTTGCTTTCTGTGCGTTCTATGGCTGATATTTAACATAAATCGGCTTTGGTGAGTTAATCAGCGGATAAACATTGGATTTCCAGGTTTCCGGTTTAAGGTTTGTGGGTAGTACGCGTGGTATGTGATAGCAGATGATGGTGAAAGGTCACGTGATTAAGAGTGAACACGTGAACAAGAAAACTTCCCAGACCACGAACCCACTTCATTCGCAGTGCGATAACAGCACACTGTACAATTAATCCTCTTATTAATGCTCAGTGTTATTCCTTATTCCAACAGGGTTGATGGATGCGATGGACGATAGCACAAAATAAACAGACAAGTTTGTGGTTTTCTATATGAAATCAGTTAAAATTACTTTATTTTTTCATAATTCACGTGTACCAGGTTACAAACTAAATAAAACCAGATAAAACAAGTCACTGGTCACATGTCACTGTGGAGTAGCTCCCGAATCGTCACTGCTTCCCCCCTGATTCTGCGTATACTGCCCCGGCTTGTAAGTTCCCTGCTTTTGTTTCCTGCGATGATTGTTAAACCATACGCTCACCTGGAAGTCACAAAATATAAATGAAATAAATAAGTAAATAAATGTTTGGTCAACTCTCCATGAAGGCTACCTGGATACTTTCTATTCAGCGTCTATTCCTAGCACCAACGCAACTCATTTTGTAATTGCAACGAGCCCGCGCGCAAGAATACCGCATGAACTTAACTCCTACTGTGTCCACGTGGAACCATGCATTAGTCGAGATTAGTCTCTTGTACAAGCAGATCGGTGCTATGGCGCATTATATTTCCTTTTTCTCATGCATTATTTTAAGCATATATCTTTTCGAAGTTACCGACAGTGCCCCTCATAAAGACATACATCAGGTGAACCAAGAATTACAGAAACGTGATTTTCGGCCCCTGACATCCGACAGTGATTTCAAGAACTCGATTACTTGTAATTCATGTGGCTTGACTTTAACCTATGGAGATAGCGCTAAAACGATGTGGCTGGTGAAGCGCCATAGCAAGGAAGAGTCACACAAAATAAAAGCTGGATGGTATTTGGACGACGACAATAATGTTTTGTCAAGTAAACCTAAAGGTAAGGCTAAACAAAGATGTCAAATCGACAACTCAGCTGTAAAGTTTAGCAACGAATTGATCGAAGTTTTCAGTTTGATTTGATCGTTTACCAATTTGTTGCAAAGAAATATTCTAGGCTTACCTGTCGCTCTTCTAGTTTTAGTAACTTGGCCGTTCGCTCTAGTACGCTTCTTTCAGGCAATCCGTTCGATGACTTGAAGACGGAATCTAGCGTGGATAATTCGAGGTCGCTGTATCGTTTAACCGCCTTTTTTGGAGGCTTGTCACTTTCATCAATTTCTTTCCTCCGTGATTTTGACACTAAAATAATTTAAAGCAAAAAATTAATTTAGTCAAGAAACCCTATACTAACCTTTTGTCATTCAATGACTTACAGTGGTCAAGCCTAACCGTCAGCGGTGGTAAAGGTGTCATGCTATAAATATTGTCACCAAGAAGGTGACGAGCAATGATATTTCACTTTATTATAAAAGAATGTAAATACAACAACTATAAATAGATATTTACCTTTCTTGTATTCATCGATCAATGCGGCTTGCTGTTTGGGGTCGTTTAGAAAAGCGTTCAAGGTTACCCATATTGCCCGGCCATGTGTTTTTGGCAGCTCGTTTGGCGCTTTTGTGATGTAGTCTGAGAAAGAACCTTGGGACCTATTCACTACCCTTTTAGCAAAGAATGTTTGGGAAACCCCTTTTGTGAGGAGCCATCTCGAAACTTTTGAAGCGATTTCCCTCGGTAAAAGAATGACATCTTCCGTATTCTTCTTAGCTGCACCGGCTTCTTGATCTGCTTCGTCTGTAATCTCCACGACTTGCGTTTGAGCGTTTGTAGCTTCGGTAGCTTCTGTCGCTTCATTACACGTGCTTTTTCCTGTGTGGAAAAGGTTAAGACCATTCTTGTCTTAAATCGCTCCTAAAATTCAGTGTCAGTTCCACAAGGTCTAAATCTAAATTTTTGCAGTTTAAACTATAATGGAGGAGGCTTAAAAACATCTCAAAACACATAACATTCATGAGTGAAATAAACAAACAACACTGCGTACCATTGGTACCATTCACCGCATTTTCCATTACTTTAATCTCTCCGCAACGCTCTTCAACAAATTTCTTCAAATCAGGCAGTTCTTTTTCTGCTATCTTGACTGACACTTCAACGTATTCTTTATCTTCCATGGTTGAACCAGTTTCAACAAAGATCAAGAAAACCGAGAGAAAACAAACGTTAACACACCCGAGACACGAATTGGCACAAACACCGGCAGTCAGTGAACGTGTGACACGAATTAGCACAAACACCGGCAGTCAGTGAACGTGTGAAAAAGATACTGGGGAGAGAATCTGGCAGTTGATTCCCGCGTTTGGTCAGTTTGAATCCGATCTATTCTTGATACTAAACACGAAGAAAAAGAAGTTTTCAGAATCTAAATAAGTCCAGGAAAAATAAAATATAATTTAATTTACTCAATAAAACAGAACAGGAAATATACTAAAAAAGTTGTATTAGTTCAAATATATCACTATTGTAAGAAAAACCTATATTATTCGAATATTTGACAACTCTCTGCTGTTTTCCTTTAAAAGAGTAGTTGATCTATTGAGTGATCATTCAGTTTATTTTAATATGTTTTTTTTAATACTTAACCAACGAATCTGCTCAGCGATATTATGCTGTGAGGGGCGGGCTGTATACACCGTAGCGTATTTAACACACACGCACGAACATCTTTCTTACAGGAAATAAACTGCTGACGAGTTATTTTGGAACCGCCAAACAGAAGTCTTCCCCCAGCCCATCAACATCTCGGAGCGCAAGTGCCAAAACAGTCATGGTTGCAGAAATGGTGTCTTGTGCACAAAGAGAAAAGGTATACAGCGTGGGTTCTTTTTTCCCTTTTTTTCATTGTTTTGATTCCGCGTCTTTTTAAGCGATGTTTTAAGGGTTTTCCAACTCAAGTCATCTGACCCAATGTTTAATTGATTTCTATTTTCACAGGCAGTTGCAAATACACACCGAGAAATGAACAGGGCGTTCGGACAGAGGCTGAGTGAAATGATGATGACAGAATCTCCTTTGCGGGATCAGCAAGACAACTCAAAACAACGCGTTTCAGTTGAAGAGATCGTATACAACGAAAAATTTGTATACATGAACCGGCTTTCAGAGGCTAGGATAGAGACTGAAAAATTATTACATTCCTCCGATTTGTCCAAAGTCCAAAAAAAGTCGCATATGGAGAGGGAAATCTCAAATATGTTAATGGAAAGTAGAGACAATACCCAGAGGGTCAGGGACTCCTTCCGGTTCCAGTGTCTGTTAGGAGCATCAGAGGAAAATTTTAAAAAGAGCCGTTTAGACATTGCCACCTCTTGTATTCAACATATAGCGGAGAAAGCTTCATTATCAGAATTGTATCGAAAAAAAATTGCTGAACTTAGACTACAGTTATCGGTAAAAGAAGATGTCATTTGCGCATTACAGCATGATCTGAAAAGCAAATGTCTAAAACAGCAGCTGCCAGAAATCGCGCTTCAGCTGGCTGCAGTAGTAGAAAGGAAAGACCAAAAAAATACTGAATTCATTTCGATTGTGTCCGATCTTCTTGCGCACAACATAAATGAGAAAAAATGCTGGAATGACGACACAAAGTCCTTGTTCGCAATTATTCTAGATTATGGAGGACCGGCCTTGCTAAAGATAATCAGGGAAAAAATTGGCGGGCCGAGTCTGCAGACTGCTTATGCAACAGCCCGACGCAAGGTTCCTATTGCAACTAAACTAACAGAAGATCAGTTTGGAATAGCGGCCTCATTCTATCAACGTGTTGGTTATACGGGACCATTTGTCCTGGCCATAGATGCTACTGCAATTTCACCATGCCTTAGAGTAAGAGGCAATCGAATCGTAGGAATTGCATCTGAAGAGGACATTTTTGTACGTACTGCACAAGATATTATCGAGGTGACAAATGACCAAAGTAAGGAAAAGGCGCGGCAAGCTAATGCGTTTGTGTTGACTCCTCTGCAAGAGCACGTTCCTAGTTTTACCCTTGCAATTTCACCAGTAGTTAAGGGGCAAGACTGGGCTTCAGTGAGGAATTGGTTCGTGGACGCATTAAACTGGGGTGCTCAACATAATATGCAGATTCTCGGAATAGGTGCGGATGGAGACTCTAAATTTAGAAGATACTTTCTTGATGAGTTTAGTAAAAGGCATGGCATGGTAGATGAAGTGATTTCGGTATCTCACAAGGGGTTCAGTTTTGTTTCTGTGGTCAAGAATGTTCATGGCCTGAGAATTCCTACTGTTATGTTTCCTGACTGGAAGCACCTAATTAAAAAATGGAGAAACCAGATTCTAAACGTGCGTCGCGTCCTGGTTCTAGGAGATTCGTTTGTCATGATTGAAGATCTAATGAGGTTGTATGAGGCGAACAAATTAAAAAGTGGATTATGGAAAAGTGACATTTTCGTCAGGGACAAACAGAACGTGGCTGCAGCGCTACGAATTTTGCAACCTGAAGTCCGAGAATGCTTGAGCGAGTGGAATAAGGACCGCAGTCAAGCAATTCGAGTTTACCTTAAAGTAGGACATAACATGCTACGTGCATATACAGATGAAAATCTCACTGTGAAAGAACGGTCAAAGCTTGCTTGGTCTTCAGTTTGCTTTGTCAGATTATGGAAAGCTTGGGTAGAGATGTCAAATTATCCAATAGAGTCCTCTTTTATATCCTTACAAACGTACAACGATATAGTGCTTGCGGGACACTCGCTTATATTGTCGAGAAAATTATTTTCGGAGTACTTCCCCGATCAATCTTTTAATCCCTCTACGTTTGGTTCTGACAGTTGTGAAAGACTTTTTGCACGCTGTCGTGGGTTTTGTAAAGGGAAAACAAATTTTTGTATGCTGGACATGCTCGACATTTGCGGCAGAATAGCAAAACTCGATGAGCTGAAACTTAAGGAGCCTCCAGTTGTTTCTCGCACATCTTGGCCAGAGTTTGTGGAAGATGAAATCTTGAGCGGCATCAAGGAGGCAGAAAAAGAAGTTCTGAAAACCATCGAGGGACTAGGCATGCTGCCACTTTTAGCTGCTGGTAACATATTAAGATTAGATGATTCAGGGGACATACTGTATATCAACCCAGGAATAGAAGCCTTAGCTGATATACGTGACGGTCCTGATGAAAGTGACACTATAACCGTAGAAGAATTGCTAGACGTGGAAAACGATGTTCTATGTTCTGCTGCTGAGACTAACGAACATTGCTATTCCTTTGCGCTATCTGATCTGGCAGCGTCCTCCATCCCAAGGTCAAATGCATTTGACCGAGAAGAAGGAGGAGAGGAAAATGGTGATGTCGATGACGATGATGACCCAAGGCATTGCCATCTTTTCCAGAAGGGTACCTGTAAATACGCAAATCCTGCCTTTAAAGCTCCAAAGACGACTCACTGGATTGGTTGTGATTATCCAGGGTGCGACAACTGGTTCCACGAATCATGCTTAAATCTCAAATTCTCTACAGACTCAGAGAGAGAAACGTATGCCTTTGTTTGTACATCGCATGGGAACGTAAAAGGGATGGAACAATATAAGGACCTAGTTGCTGCGACGGCGTCAGATATTTCCATGATGGAGGAAGACGAGCAGAATGAAGGCACGTTCCACTTGAAGAGACGAAGGAGATTTAATTACGGGGAGAAAACATCAGCAGCTTCACAATGTTCAGTTCCACCCAACTATGTTGAGTATGATGGAGAATTTTAGGCTCATGGCTCGTGTACGACGACCTGACTGACGTCATTAATAACGTAATAGCAAATGGCTAGTAGCAAAAGGAACAGTAGAGGAACAGTAGGGGAACAGTAGGAACAGTAGGAACAGAGGAACAGAGGAACAGTAGGAACAGTAGGAACAGTAGGAACAGTAGGAACAGTAGGAAAAGACGAACAGTAGGAACAGAGGAACAGAGGAACAGTAGGAACAGTAGGAACAGTAGGAACAGAGGAACAGTAGGAACAGAGGAACAGAGGAACAGTAGGAACAGTAGGAACAGTAGGAACAGTAGGAACAGTAGGAAAAGACGAACAGTAGGAACAGTAGGAACAGTAGGAACAGAGGAACAGTAGGAACAGAGGAACAGAGGAACAGAGGAACAGTAGGAACAGAGGAACAGAGGAACAGTAGGAACAGTAGGAACAGTAGGAACAGTAAGAACAGAGGAACAGTAGGAACAGTAGGAACAGTAGGAACAGAGGAACAGTAGGAACAGTAGGAACAGAGGAACAGTAGGAACAGTAGGAACAGTAGGAACAGAGGAACAGTAGGAACAGAGGAACAGTAGGAACAGTAGGAACGGAAGAACAGTAGGAACAGTAGGAACAGTAGGAATTAAGTAAGAAGGGAGGAACAGTAGGAACAGTAGGAACAGTAGGAACGGAGGAAAAGTAGGAACAGTAGGAACGGAGGAACAGTAAGAACAGAGGAACAGTAGTAACAGTAGGAACAGAGGAACAGAGGAACAGTAGGAACAGTAGGAACAGTAGGAACAGTAGGAACAGTAGGAAAAGACGAACAGTAGGAACAGAGGAACAGAGGAACAGTAGGAACAGTAGGAACAGTAGGAACAGAGGAACAGTAGGAACAGTAGGAACAGTAGGAACAGAGGAACAGTAGGAACAGTAGGAACAGAGGAACAGTAAGAACAGTAGGAACAGAGGAACAGTAGGAACGGAGGAACAGTAGGAACAGTAGGAACAGTAGGAACAGTAGGAACAGTAGGAACGGAGGAACAGTAGGAACAGTAGGAATTAAGTAGGAAGAGAGGAACAGTAGGAACAGTAGGAACAGTAGGAACAGAGGAACAGTAGGAACAGTAGGAACAGTAGGAACAGAGGAACAGTAGGAACAGAGGAACAGAGGAACAGTAGGAACAGTAGGAACAGTAGGAACAGTAGGAACAGTAGGAAAAGACGAACAGTAGGAACAGTAGGAACAGTAGGAACAGAGGAACAGTAGGAACAGAGGAACAGAGGAACAGAGGAACAGTAGGAACAGAGGAACAGAGGAACAGAGGAACAGTAGGAACAGTAGGAACAGTAAGAACAGAGGAACAGTAGGAACAGTAGGAACAGTAGGAACAGTAGGAACAGAGGAACAGTAGGAACAGTAGGAACAGAGGAACAGTAGGAACAGTAGGAACAGTAGGAACAGAGGAACAGTAGGAACAGAGGAACAGTAGGAACAGTAGGAACGGAGGAACAGTAGGAACAGTAGGAACAGTAGGAATTAAGTAAGAAGGGAGGAACAGTAGGAACAGTAGGAACAGTAGGAACGGAGGAAAAGTAGGAACAGTAGGAACGGAGGAACAGTAAGAACAGAGGAACAGTAGTAACAGTAGGAACAGAGGAACAGAGGAACAGTAGGAACAGTAGGAACAGTAGGAACAGTAGGAACAGTAGGAAAAGACGAACAGTAGGAACAGAGGAACAGAGGAACAGTAGGAACAGTAGGAACAGTAGGAACAGAGGAACAGTAGGAACAGTAGGAACAGTAGGAACAGAGGAACAGTAGGAACAGTAGGAACAGAGGAACAGTAAGAACAGTAGGAACAGAGGAACAGTAGGAACGGAGGAACAGTAGGAACAGTAGGAACAGTAGGAACAGTAGGAACAGTAGGAACGGAGGAACAGTAGGAACAGTAGGAATTAAGTAGGAAGAGAGGAACAGTAGGAACAGTAGGAACAGTAGGAACAGAGGAACAGTAGGAACAGTAGGAACGGAGGAACAGTATGAACAGTAGGAATAGTAGGAACAGTAGGAACAGTAGGAACAGAGGAACAGAGGAACAGAGGAACAGTGGAAACAGAGGAACAGTAGGAACATGGGAACAGAGGAACAGTAGGAACATAGGAACAGTAGGAACAGAGGATCAGAGGAACAGTTGGAACAGAGGAACAGAGCAACAGTAGGAACAGAGGAACAGTCGGAACAGAGGAACAGTAGGAACAGAGGAAAAGTAGGAACAGAGGAACAGAGGAACAGTGGAAACAGAGGAACAGTAGGAACAGTAGGAACAGAGGAACAGTAGGAACAGTAGGAACAGAGGAACAGTAGGATCAGAGGAACAGTAGGAACAGAGGAACAGTAGGAATTAAGTAGGAACAGTAAGAACAGAGGAACAGAGGAATAGAAGTAATAGAGGTACAGTAGGAAAAGTAGGAAATGCGGCTAACAAACGCGATTTAAAGTGTACAACTTTAACGAGCGGAATATTTTTGTATTTTTATTCTTAAGATGCATTAAATAAACTTATTATTTAAAAACTTATTACTATCATTTTAATACGGCGTTATTCCTCTTTATAATCCCTCAAATATTTTCGCTTGCGTTCGAATGGTCAAAATACGTCGCACTATATAGTCCTATATGCCCCAATTAAAATTTGGGAAATCCCCAGTGTTCAAACAAGATTCGCTTCGTTGGGTGTAAGAACGTTTTGCTGTCTTAACAGCCGAAACACACTAAAACGTCAATATCCCACGTACAAAATATTTTGACCGCGATAAGCTTTTCGTGACAAGATTGAAAATAAGGTGGTTGCGGCCTTCGCTTGGTTTTGTGACATGTTTGCAAAAGTTGATTTTAGAATTTAACTTTTTGTTCATGACGAAAAGCTAAAATATTACCTCAGTTAAAAGTAAAAGCAAGAAACATTACGATTTCTATCGGCTTCGTGAAAAGACTAAAAGCCATAAAAAGGCCATTATGTAACTTTCACAAACAGCGCGCGCGGCTTTAAGCGAAAATGTTTGAAGGATTGAAGCACAATAAACTTTAATTTATTTGGCTTCAAAAATATGCAAGTATAATTATCCTTGGACATTATTAGATAAAGTAATCAATTTCAAAAGCATTCATTTCAAATATGAGTGTGAAATTTTTGACATTTCTCTTGTATTATTGATTATCCAGATAAATTTCAGAATAGTTCGATTCTCTTTTCAGAATGTACTCTATGAATTAGTCTTAACACGCAGTGCATTTTTACTCTTTATATAAGCATGTTTGTAATCTCACGCTATCCAATCCTGAATAAAATAAACACCCAGCATCGCCAACATTAAAACATTAACAATTATAACTAAGTCGCGTTTTTAGCAAAATATCTTCTCGTAGTAATACAGTACAGTCTAAAGTAATGATTTCGTTCCAAGAGTCGCTTTTCTTTTTCTTTTTCTGCACCAAGAAAACAAGAATTTATGACTATTTTAATAAAAAATAATATAAAATTTTGACACTATTTTCCTTATTTCGGGTAAACAGTATTCTTTTAAATCCGAGAACTGAACGGAATAGGTCCCAACGTAACACCATCACCGTCTATTCCATGTTTTCTTTAATCAGGAATCAGCCAGAATACCAAACAAGTTTGTCCACATTTGATTGGCTCTCATTTTTTAAACTGCTTCCGTGCAGCAGGAATTGGTGCGCCGTGAAATCCAGCAATGGCTGGAAAACTCAGAAAAAACTTATTTCAATGACCAATGGGAATGAGGCCTTGAGTACGAGATTGCCTGTCAAGTAAAATACATCATTCTGTTATCTCTTAGCGCAAATACGATTTAGTCAAAAAACCAGTTGTACTGGATTTGCTTTTTGAAGAATTCCTCGTCAACTTTTAATTTGTTCTTTATGTCTTGTAGTTTCTTGGTTATTGCTGACGCGGATTTACGACGTAGAGAAAATACACGTTGAAAACTTATATCTTCGGCAGAGCAGAATTCTACTATCTTGTGATAGTCTGCAAAGATTCTGTTCGGAGTGATATCTTGGCTTGTAACTAACAAGTACAAGATCAGTGCTTCAATGACGTACAGTTCGTCTTCCAACCAAGTTGTAGCAATGGGCTCTTCCGCTTTCGTTTCCATATAGCCTTTGTCTGTTTGCTTGACGTCTTGTTGAAGGTCTTGTTTTTGTCGCTTTCGTGGTGGCGGATCAAAGATGCCTTTTTCATTAGCTTTGCGACCAAACGGATTCACGCACGAACGACAGGAACAGTTAACATTGCAGCTTCGCAAGGCACGAAAACACGGACAGCGTGATTTATAGTGTTTGCAGAATTCACTTTTCGCTGTCTTCCTGGCGGCTCCGCGACCACACGAACATCCCGTTTGATTTTGAGTGGGGAGATCTACCTCAACTGGCATTTGTGTGTCTGGCTCCTTGCCGGTTGTTTCAGTTACAGTTGAATTCGACTCTGTGCGATTGCCTTCAACTGCCAAGTCGTAGTGGCCGCTATCACTATGACTAAAAGCAAGGTATATCGGAACTTCAGATAGCACTCGTGTTCTGGGAATTACGTGAGTGATGGGATAATTTTCCATGGAGGTAAAAATAACCAGGGGTACTTGAAGGATATTGCTCATCGCCAGTGGAACACAGTTTCCTAATTCAGAATCATAATGGCCCGACTCAAGGAACTTTTGAGCTTCTGCGTCATATGAATCAGTGGTGCTTGTTATCAGAAATGGCTCGTAAACATGCCGATTAGGCCCCATAAATTCTTGCACAATCAACCGCCTAAGAACGTTGATTTTGTCCTTGTCAGGTATCTCTATGCTGATACCGATTGATTTCAAGTAAGTGGCTAAGTTGGAGTTATCTCTAGTAAGAAGAGAGCTCAAACTGAAAGAGATGCAATGTAGAAAACAGTCTCCATCCCCTGGCATCGACAACTGTTCAAAGCCAAATGCATTTAAAATGCTGGTTAACCTCTCCCTGCATTTTCCTGCGTCTGGTCTGGAGGAACTTGCATGCGATGAGAATAATAGAAGGCTGCGTCCTACGAACTGTGTCAGATTAACTTTCATCGTGGGTGCATCGCATTTCGCTTGCAAATCGTGAGCCAGGCTCTTCATGTACAGGGCATACTCTAAAACTCGATGATACGCGTCTTCCTCGCTGATCCTCACATTATCGTTGTCATCAATCCCATAGTCCCCGTCCTCACTACTGCTACCCGTTGACTCATTTTCACAGGCATCGACGTCAGTGCCATCTTCCGAGTCATCATCGCTAAAACCGCTTCCATTTTGAATCATTCCAGTACCAAATACTTCTTCCTGACTGACTGACAAGTCCTGGTAGTGGGTGACTGGGACCGGAACTTGTGAATGGCACGATCCAACCTTGTCCGAAAACCGTCTTTCGTTCCATCTGTATAGGCACGTTCCTATGCTTGCCACAGCTACTTTAACGCCAACTCTCCTTTTTTCTACGCTTTTTCGGAGGCTTTTGTGCATTGCTTCCTGTCTGCTTGTTCCTGCTTTAGGAGGAATATCTTCCAAGCAACCTTTCTTAATATGTTTTCTTAACTTGTCCAGTTGGTTGTGGACATGCTGTGAAAGTACCTTTTCCCCTGCAAGTTCAACATTTTCCCAATTTTCCAGAAACCTATTTAAATTTGTCAACATCACTTCGCGAGAAGGCGTTGGCTTCTTACGTTCTTTTTCGATATCGCCCGACTTCCGAAAGACTAAACGAAATGCATCAAGGCATTGTCTTCTTAATGGGTGTTTTTTTTTAATTTTACTAGCGATGCGTTGCACTGCATGAAAGAGATCAAGTTTAATTGGAATAACTCCAAATACTGCTTGAAGGAGTAATCTCCAGGCGCAGCAGTTGTCAATGGAAAATCCCTGCAAGGTAACTCCGCTATTTTGTAGCCTGTTCCGAATTCCCATGAGTAGGGTCTTCACCCTGGCAAAACCAGTGCCTCTCGTTAATTGCCACGCGATGACAATTCCATCCTCATTCATGACAGAAAACAAAGAGTCGAACTGGCGAATCCAATGGCCATTTTGCCATAATCCGACATTCCCAGCGACCTTGAATGTGTGGTCAGAAGAGAGCCAACCACCTGTGAACGATGACATGCGTGCATTGTAAAGTTTTTCTTTCGTGCAATAGTCATGAACAAAGCATTGGCGAATCAGTTTTCTGTTAGGGTTTAACTGTGAAATCTGCGGCATTGTCGTGTGACTCACGTTGATTGATGGTCTATCCTCTGAAATTCTCATACGTAACAGTGTTAAGGTCCTAATGCTTGCCTCGGCGTGATAACTATGCCACATCTGTGCTAAAAGTGCTTCCACGTCCATGTACCTCATTCCTGACGCAGCATGAACGATTATTAATCTGTATAAACGTCGAGTAATCCCATTTTTGTGCAAAAGAAGGAAAGGGATCAGTTCTACCTGTCCAAACTTTTTCAGAATTTTAGGGTCATGACCGATTGTCCGATGATCATTTTTGCATGCATATACCCTACTTACCAGCAGAACAGGGCATTCTATATCTGCAAGCTGCCTAGGACTGTTGTGTTTCCAATCCTTTCCATCTTTCCAGCATCTAGGTTTCAGATCTTCACCACACTCTGGACAAGGTAAGTTTCCACGAAAATGCTGAAATAACGGATCCCAGATAATGACCCCAGGAAGAAACAGGGTTTCTCTAATGGCTTGGTCCCCAATTTCATGATGGTAATGAATGACGGTTGCTGTTGTTAGCTCTCCTTTCTCGTATCGCTCTATCATTTTTGCTATGGCTTTTACCAGGTTGGGGGATAACGGATTACCATCAGTTACCCTTGATAAGAATATCACCACCATGCATAGAAGTAGAATGCAGTGTGATTTTCTTAAAAGAACATCCATCCTGCCTGTAACGAAGAAATACTATTATTGTCGTTATTTAAGAGGTTGTAAACACAATAAGCTTACGTTTTTGGCATTCAATCACACTTTTTACCTTACTGTGGCTTGAAATTCTTTATAACATTTCTTATAAATCACATTATATTAAATCGTATTATTGTAAGTCCAGGTTTTGGATACTTTTGAACGTTTTTTTACCGAGTAATTATCCCTGTTTGTAACCCGGGCGTAAACCAAACCTCCCCGTGGGTCCCCCCTGATACGTAATTTTTGTTACTTTTTATGAAAAATCGCCGCAAATTTGCATCACGATTTGAGGATGCGACTTGAGCGCGACAAAAATTGCATCGAATCGCCGCGATGAAAATCGCATGTGTATATATGTATCAAGTTAACAATAGCCTGTTCCAGGCGTTCAGATAGTGGGGAAAGCGCGAATAGTTGCCCACCCAAGCGGCAGAACAGTTTCTTTCTAAACTAATCGTTTCAAAATATCTTTGTCAAGTTACTTCATTATTTTAAAACAAACTTATTAAAGTGCGCGGCCAAACATTTCCCCAAAATCCGTAAAACCATACTGCGAAAACATGATAAATAACAACGTTTGGAATAAAATGAGCTCATCTCGTTTGTTTTCAAAGTTTCATGTTGGAATCTTTAAGTCGAAAAGAGAGCGTAACTACGAGAAATATACTGTACTTTAAAGTTAAAGAATAAAAATCAAAGAGGCGACTCAGTGTATTCGCAGACTATACCTTATTCTGTTTGCTTTACTTCTGGCATGGGTTACTGTAATTTTACGGTTCTTCCGATACTGCTGAAACGTTCTGAAAAGAAGTAAACAATAATTATAAAGAAGAGAACTCAAAAGTAAAGTTTAGGAGAAAATAAATGTGTGGCAACCATGAAATACTAACAGTTTGATAACTTACCGCTATGAAGTAACTCTTAAGATCCGATAGACGATTAGTGTAACAGCTCGAAACAGCACTTATCTTGACCTATCACGCGACTATTTGTCGATCCGCAAGAGAACTTAGTTTAAAATGTATCACTTGCCTCGTTGCTAACTGAAACTTGAAACGTCAATTAGCATGTATGTATTGTCTAAATGAAGAAACTTAAAAGGTGTGATAATCGAGAAACATTTTTTTTACCTTGCACCTTTATTGGTTTATCGAAACAAAGGAGCTATTTGATACGCTTTAGTGGGGATGGGGTAAGGACTGAACATAAATCGCCTCTACCACCCTACGTAGAGAGTAATTTTGACCTCGGGCCCAAGGCCCCCAACGGTCGTGAGAGAGGTCAAAATCACAGGGACGCGTACACTTTAAAAACTGAAACTGTACTAACACTCTTTAACAGTCAGGCGAAGACAACATTATGTTTTGCAGAAGCGACAAATGCGCTCTCGTTCTTACTGTATTTTTCCCATTGCTGCATGTGAACTCACGTATAGTTAACCCTATAACCTGATCCGGTCACAGATCACACTGAGAAATATTATCCCGAATTCAAAGGTTGCAGGACATGTAATGGGATTTACTAGAAAATACAATTATCCTCACACCTGGGCCTTTACATTCCACTCTCCTCGATGTTACAAAAAAACCCTTTTTTTCGGTTATTGGTAATTTGTATGCGAAAACGTTTAACCTCGACCCTCGCCAAAAAGATAGACGCGATAGTTTTGGTCAGAGTTTTGGTTTAAGCTGCGAGCCTCAGGGATCTCAAGGAATAACATACCGCCTGTCCGGAAACATGTTTTCTCTCCCACACATTTATTTAGTGAGACGGTGAGAAATTGTAAACATGAGACACGACTACAATGCCAGCATTGTCCGATAACACAGTCTACCCCCGGGTTGACCGATAGCCACTCTAGTCACCCATTTGCGGCAAATGAAGAATGTTCGATTTATACCTTGATCGCCGCTAAAACAGCAAGGACTACAACTCAAGGAATTTTTTTCTGCAGAGCGACTGAATCAGTATAATGAAAGTATTTAAATGTTGAATTTCCATTGGAAGGTGATTTGATATCACGGTGTCTGGCACACCTTCTTAAACGAACAATGAACAATAAACAATGCCGTGAAGTCATTAAAAAAAGTTGCAGCCGCAATATTCGTCTCACTTTGAGCAGTCCAAGCTTGCATCGTTCGCTCATCATCAGTCGTTTACAAGCAACTTCAGTGTTGTCTAACATTCTGAAACAAAGAGACTAGACCATAAGGTAAGACCTTCTTGATATTGATCAATGTTAAAACAAGATATATTTAAAGGAGCAATGTCACGGTGATTTTGCTGTTTTTTGCCCAAAACTATTAAGAGAGCCTTTTTTCCCGGACCGCGTAAGAGGTGGCACATGATGGAAAATGTCCCTAACCTCATGTTCAGCTCAAAGATAGCCCATGGTGAGTCAATAATCGTGGTGGCATTTTTTTGCTCAAATCTATTTTTCATTTCTAGAAAATCTCAAAAACTCTAACAGGGAAGCAAGGCTTTCCCAAATTTGAACAATTGTGTAGGAGGCATGCATTAACAAATGATTTCAGCTAAGAACAGGTTTTGTAGTTACATTTCTGAATTAACGGTGAGTGTTTGAAAATCGCTCATATTTCATTCTTTAAAAATTGCATTTTGGAGCAGTTTTTCAAGAAATATTTTCCCTACGCGGTATAATTCAGAATCGCTTTAAATTGCGGTTTTGGAAACGTGGATATAGTGCTCTTTTTAAGGAAACTAAAAAACGTTTGGGCCTCTTAACTACTGCAAAGAAAAAGCTCGTGTCATTTCGAGGAAATCACAACATCGACTTGTCAACAACCGCAAATAATCGAATTACGCTTGCTGTTGTTGAAGCCAAAATTCCGACGAAAAGTTATTGCTTTACACCATACTAGACCAGCGACATAGTGTAACGAGATTACCTTGCATAGCCAGTGGTTGAAGGTTGGTTTTATGCCTATTTTCGTTTCAAATGGCCATCTTCGCTCGAGCAGGATTTATCAAATCACGCAATCACTAAATGTTGCCGAAGGCACTTTCTGGAACCATCGTATTTCTCGAAATGACACGGGCTTTTTCTTTGCAGTAGTTAAGAGGCCCAAACGTTCTTTAGTTTCCTTGAAAAGAGCACTATATCCACGTTTCCAAAACCGTAATTTAAAGTGATTCTGAGTTATACCGCAAAGGAAAAATATTACTTGAAAAACTACTCCAAAATAAGTACCAAACCTGTTATTAGCTCAAATCATTTGTAAATGCCTCCTAGACAATTGCTCAAATTTGGGAAAACCTTGCTGCCCTGTGCGCTTTTAACGAGATCAGTTCTTGTACTCACATTCATCGCTTTCATTTCAACCATTTCATGGCGATGGGGGTCCGTTACAGGTTTTTAGAATTTTCTTGAAATCAAAAATAGATTTGCACACAAAAAATTCTACCACATTGACTGACTTTCCATAGGGTATCTCTGAACTGAATATGACGGTAGGGAATTTTCGAAGCATGTGCCACATTTTTCGGATCTCACGCGGTCTCCAATATTAGACTAAAAGTAACTTTTCTCCCACACAAAATGCTCCTGGAATACCGAGGGGGAAATATCAAGTGATTCCGCGAAGGGAGAAAAAGCCATATTTAGCCGTTTTTATACTATTTTTCAACACTAGGGAAGATCTCGAAAAAACTTGCCAATCAGTTTTCAAGCAGCCAAAGACACTTCTTTATAGTTTCATTGCACTAGTATCGGAATTGTTAATAAAACTGGACAATTATTTTTAGGTTTCCATTGACACAGATATGATTTTGGCTTGTCAAAGTAGAATACCGTGACATTGCTCCTGCAATCAGTAATTTTCGTTATTCACATAATTGCCTTCAAATCGGAGGAAACCTCAAACCGATGATACTGTTTGCTATTTGGTTCAATCTCGCCAAATTTTGACTATTGTGACTTCTCTACATAGGTGGAGAATGGTCTTTCAAAAATAAGAGTCTCGCAAAATTTTAGCCGAATTTAATGGGTCTCGCTGTCTCGCTTTTTTTAGCAGTTCTGTGAGTCTCGCAGTCTCGATTTTTTCTCGATTTTTGGCAAAGCTAGTAATGGAAGTCTAGCTCCTTATTTGTTGCGTTCAATAACTGAACCGGCAGTCGAACATCACATGGATTTTATTCGAATGAGTTCGAAAATCGAAAACAATCGAATTAAATCCGGGTGGATTGAGTTCGATTGTATTCGATTAGTTCCATTGGTTCGGAAATCGAACTCACAGAAAGTTCGCCGTTCGATTGTCGATTGCCGAACTCAATAGAACTCGAGTTATTAATTTGTCTCATTAAAATATTTCTTCTTTTCAGTTGTAATCATGGCTACAGCGTATCCCCCAGCGTCCAAGAAGAAACGCGTCTCTGATGTTTCTTCCTTGGCCGCCCAAGTACGAAAATCTGCAACGGACATGCCCCTACCATGGGATAAGATTGCTCCCCCAAGCGTGGCGGAATGGCTCGATGTATACGCAAAAGCTAACAATACAACGAGAGATATTTTGCTGGGGAGCATTCTGCCCACGGTTGCTTGCTTACTGGGGACAACCAACATAAAGGTAGAATGCAAATTACGCCACGAGAACGTAAATTTGTTTGTGCTTTGCCTCTCACCGCCCGGATCTGGAAAATCCCCGGCTTTTCAAAATGGCTGTTCCCAGCCTGTCCGCCTACACGTGGAAGAAGTAAAGTCGACCACTCTATTTGTTGACGAGTTTACCGAAGCCGGCCTTTTTAGGCAGCTGAAGTCAAGCCTGGGGCATAAGGCAATTGTTGGGAAAGAAGAGGTATCCCAATTCTTCGAGCAGATAATGGGGGTGAAGGAAAAGAGTAGACTTGACGTAGAACGCCTGATACAGCTTTATGACGGAGCGACATGGGTCTATACGAAAGCAGACAAATCTGCACGACAGGTATGCTATAGGGATACAAGTTGCTGTAGATGCCCGTGAGGTGACGTTCCCGAATTTTTAAACAAAATACTGAATACTATTTTCTCTATTTTGTCCAAGCAAATCACTACGGTATTTACTTGAATTTGGTAGTTTTTAATTATTGGTCGTAGGGTATGGAAGAAACTTTTAGGAAACGCACGCATCAACTGAAGGGGAAAACCCAAGTGATCAGTAAAGGAGATCACAATACCTTGTCTGACAAAAGGGTTTAGACATATGTTTCGTTGTGGAATAGGCTCTGTATTGCGAGGACCGAGAAGAACTATAACTGGGGTTGCTGGAAGAGAGTGATACACCCCAATCCAAAATTTAGAAGAGTAACCTCACTGCTTCCTCACTCCTCATAGAGGCGCGAGATTGTGCTTGTGCTTGGTACCACCCGATCGTTGTACAATTCCCGTTGCAATGCTGAGAGAAAACGAGAACTTGCTATCAGCTTTACTGACACAATAAAACTTGAACGGAAAACTGTCCCTTACGGCAGAGGAAAAGAGACACGAAAACAGAATAAAAACCAAAAATAGAATACAATATTCTTCGCCCGATGTTTTGGTTTGACATACATAACGTGTAAGGCGGCTAACGTAAGATTAATAGATACGTTAGAACTTTACAGTTTAAAAGTTATATATGCAAACTTCTTAACGTTTAAACTTTAACGTTATAACGTATGTATTCATTTTTGTGATAAATGCAAAATACTTAACATTTAGTTATTCACCACTGCCAGTATGGCTCAATGACGCTCGGCTTCAGACTAACATAGGTGTTTACACTGACTGTAGAATTTGTTCTGTTCAACATAGACCATTCAAAATCCTGGAGTGTCGATTGTAGGCTACAGCCAGCCGGAACGATTCTATCCAATCTACGCAAGATTGAAAGAGCGAAGAGACGGGGCCGTGGACAGGATGCTGATTTATCAGCCCAAGCCAAAGCGACTCACTGCCACAGAGACCAAACGTTTTATAACTCAATTACACCAATCACATGTCAAAGATTTGAGGTAAGCTTTTCGATAATTAAATGGAAACAAAACGAGTGATGACTGTTTTCTTCTAAGCAAATCAGGGCACAGCCATACTTAAATTTGTCAATGGTCGATATTTCATAATGAATCACAATGAAGGATTAAATTTAACACGAATTCTAGAAGTCCGTTGGTGTATCCAAGACCCCTGGAGGAGCCTCGTTCGCATGACTCTTTTTCACAAGTAAGATAGGCGAGAATCTCGGCTATTTTATAACTGATATGTTTTAAGTTTTTACAGCGCGCACTGATTATTTTAAATGGTTTTCAAACTATGTTTTAGTTAAATAAACTTATTCCTAACTAAATCAGTAATTTATTCCGGCAGTGTTGTATGTTTTTTTAGCAATATTTCAAAAGGACCACTTTAAAATCAAGCAGGTGAAATTTGCACTTAAAAACTTTCATTGGCTCATGTTCAGCGAATTTTCTAGTTGAAACTAAAAACAAACATCAATGAAAGGATTGGATGTGCGTATACTCTTTCCAATGTCGTTGACAGTTTTTCTCTAAAATTTGCATAACGAAGAGAGCACTGAAACAAATCTCGAAAGATGCGGCGGGGTTGGCAACAAGAAGCCTACTTTGAGTTTTTCACAAAAACGAGGCTTTGTTTTTGCAACAATTATTCGTCTCCCAAGATACATTCGGGCAGTGATAAAACCATGTGCGATTTTCACGATAGCGTCGTCGATCTCTGCAATCTCTGGACCAATCGAAGCCACAAATTTTGGCCGATGAGACGTCCTTCATAATAATAATAATAATTTATATATCGCCTACAGACCTGTTCTATGCGCTTTACCATAATATGCTAATAATACTTGATACACATCGATCAATCATTTTCATTTAGATGTACAGCTTACGCAATGTATAATTATATAAAAGCAATATATATATATACAATAAAGTTTTTCGTAACTTAAACACACGACTGATTCATTGTATTTTTCTTTCCTAGATCGGTTTATGAAGGCATCTACACTTTTTGTCACGATGAAAATGACGTCCTCACATTATCGTTGGATGTGGACGGAAACACAGCTTTTGAGGAATTTTTGGACAAGATAGCGGAGCAGCTGAACAAGCAGTGGAGTGATAACAGCGAAAGTGAAGACGTCTCCAAAGATGATCGACACGTGTTGAGACTGGCGGCGGTGCTGCATTTGTTCTATGATCAGCTGAAGAAGAGGTTAGAAAGCCTTCCAGCATCACCGCCAGCTAATGTCGTCAACAAAGCGACGTTGAAGCAAGCCATCGCCTTAGCACACTATTTCGCAGAACAGCGAAAAGTGCTCGATCAGGTAATGGAAAATACTTTACATGATGCATCCAACGAATTCATACTTTATATGAGCTTTAATTAAAATCCGATGCACACACTGATTGGCTGGAGGGCTATTTCATATTTCCTTTAAGTATTCTGAAAGAAGCTATGTCGTCACTTTCCCTTAGAAGATGTTCAAGTCAGAAAGGGTTCTATAATTCTCCGCTGAGGTAGTCAAATCTGTTTACAATATGCAACAATATGCAACTCTAAAACAACGCCATGACGTGAGATATTAATTTCCTGATTCTGATAAATTATGTCCATCCGAGAAATCAATTGAGAGATACCAAAACGTTTGTAATTATCGGGTGGTCGCTACTTACGGAAAACGTTATTCCGAAATTCAGAGAACTGTGCATTTGATCAATTGCAAAGTTTACGACAAAAAACCGTTAAGTTTTTCGTCTGATAGTGTCATTGTATTTTAAGGTGTACATTATAAGATTTTATATTGATGTCTTTAACTTTACTCAGTTGCAGCTTGGAAACATGGAAACCGGCGCGGTAAGCAAGAAGGCAGACCCTAAATCCATAGCAAGTAGAGTACTAACCTGCCCTGGTCCTTTCTCGACCGTGCGGTTAGCACAATCCTCGATAAGTGGACATATTCGTCCAGCGGCAGTCACTATTGTTGAGATAATGCAAAATCTAGAGAGAGATGGTCTCGGAAAGGTTATTGTCGTGGATAGAACCACTGTGTTTTATAAGAGCCTTCCGTGCAACGTTGACGAGGAGGTCCTCGGAAACTATGGTGTTATTCTTGGAAACTACAGTAACCAATTCAAAGAGAGGGCAGCCCATACTATCGTTTCAAGGGATCTTTTTAATAGAATGCTTAATATGTCCCCTGACAAGGTGGATCTCGAAAGGGTTTATGCCATTACATCAGAAGAAGACTGATCACTGATGATAATGGGTACAATCACGACTTTAATTTTAGCGAGAACATGCAACGCACCTATCAATCAATCTTAAGCCCAAGGGAGGGGTGGGGGGAGGGGGAGAGGGGGCAAGGGGTAGGGGTTTTATTGACATGTAGTGGAATAATGGAAACCGGCGCGGTAAGCAAGAAGGCAGACCCTAAATCCATAGGTCTCGGAAAGGTTCTGGTCGTGGATAGAACCACTGTGTTTTATAAGGGCCTTCCGTGCAACGTTAACGAGGTCGGCAACTATGGTGTTATTCTTGGAAACTACAGTAACCAATTCAAAGAGAGGTGAAAAGGTGACAAGGTGGATCTCGAAAGGGTTTATACCATTTCAGCGGAAGAAGACTGATCAGTGGTGATAATCGGTACAATCACGACTTTAATTTCAGCGAGAACATGCAATGCATCTATCAATCTCAAGGGGTAGGGGTTTTATTGGCATGGCCTGAATATCCACTGTTAGAGTTTTAGCATAATTTTTTGGGGATATTTGATCACCTGCACTTGCCCCAGGGTGATGAACTTTGATATTATGATAATGAGCAATCGTGTTGTCCCGGGAGTGGAACTTTAACATCTTGGAAAATGTCAAAATCACCACCCATACCCCCTCCTTCTCCCCCCGCCCCCTCCCCTGGATATTGCTTCAATCCGGGCTTGTAATTTTATATTTATACAAGGAAAACCCTTGTTTGCTAGATTTTTTTAGCATAGGTTTGATAACATTTTGCACAAACGCGAATTTTAATATTTTTTCCAAGTTCAGTTGCATGTTAATTATAGACCCTTACACGGTTTCTGTTTCATATTAGTTGGGGGCAAACACGGCAAAAATTACAGGAAATGTATGGGATTTTTATTAGACTGTACTGTGTTACTAGGAGAAGATATTTTGCTAAAAACGCGACTTAGTTATAATTGTTAATGTTTTACTGTTGGCGATGCCGGGTGTTTATTTTATTCAGGGTTGGATAGCGTGAGATTATAAACATGCTTATATCAAGAGTAAAAATGCACTGCGTGTTAAGACTAATTCATAGAGTACATTCTGAAAAGAGAATCGAACTATTCTGAAATTTATCTGGATAATCAATAATACAAGAGAAATGTCAAAAATTTCACACTCATATTTGAAATGAATGCTTTTGAAATTGGTTCCTTTATCTAATAATGTCCAAGGATAATTATAGCTGCATATTTTTGAAGCCAAATAAATTAAAGTTTTTTGTGCTTCAATCCTTCAAACATTTTTGCTTAAAGCCGCGCGCGCTGGTTGTGAAAGTTACATAATGGCCTTTTTATGGCTTTTAGTCTTTTCACGAAGCCGATAGAAATCGTAATGTTTCTTGCTTTTACTTTTAACTGAGGTAATATTTTAGCTTTTCGTCATGAACAAAAAGTTAAATTCTAAAATCAACTTTTGCAAACATGTCACAAAACCAAGCGAAGGCCGCAACCACCTTATTTTCAATCTTGTCACGAAAAGCTTATCGCGGTCAAAATATTTTGAACGTGGGATATTGACGTTTTAGTGTGTTTCGGCTGTTAAGACAGCAAAACGTTCTTACACCCAACGAAGCGAATCTTGTTTGAACACTGGGGATTTCCCAAATTTTAATTGGGGCATATAGGACTACATAGTGTGACGTATTTTGACCATTCACACGCAAGCGAAAATATTTGAGGGATTATAAAGAGAAATAACGCCGTATTAAAATGATAGTAATAAGTTTTTAAATAATAAGTTTATTTAATGCATCTTAACAATAAAAATACAAAAATATTCCGCTCGTTAAAGTTGTACACTTTAAATCGCGTTTGTTAGCCGCATTTCCTACTGTTCCTACTGTTCTTACTGTTTCTCTGATCTTACTGTTCCTCTGTTCCTTCTGTTCCTCTGTTCCTACTGTTTCTACTGTTCCTCTGTTCCTACTGTTTATACTCTTCCTCTGTTTCCACTGTTCCTACTGTTCCTCTGTTCCTACTGTTCCTCCGTTCCTACTGTTCCTCTGTTCCTACTCTCCCTACTGTTCCTACTGTTCCTACTGTTCCTCTGATCTTACTGTTCCTACTGTTCCTACTGTTCCTACGGTTCCTACTGTTCCTACTGTTCCTCTGATCTTACTGCTCCTACTGTTCCTACTGTTCCTCTGATCCTACTGTTGCTCTGTTCCTACTGTTCCTCTGTTTTCACTGTTCCTACTGTTCCTCTGTTCCTACTGTTGCTCTGTTCCTACTGTTCCTACTGTTCCTCTGATCTTACTGCTCCTACTGTTCCTACTGTTCCTACGTTCCTACTGTTCCTACTGTTCCTCCGTTCCTCTGATCCAACTGTTCCTCTGTTCCTACTGTTCCTCTGTTCCTACTGTTCCTACTGTTCCTACGTTCCTACTGTTCCTACTGTTCCTACTGTTCCTACTGTTCCGCTGTTCCTACTCTCCCTACTGTTCCTACTGTTCCTACGTTCCTACTGTTCCTACTGTTCCTACTGTTCCTACGCTCCTACTGTTCCTACTGTTCCTACTGTTCCTACTGTTCCTACTGTTCCTCTGTTACTACTGTTCCTCCGTTCGTACCGTTCCTACTGTTCCTCTGTTCCTACTGTTCCTAATGTTCCTCTGTTCCTACTGTTTCTCTGTTCCTAGTCTCCCTAATGTTCCTACTGTTCCTACTGTTCCTATACTGTTCCTCTGTTCCTACTGTTCCTACTGTTCCTACTGTTCCTCTGTTCCTACTGTTCCTCTGTTCCTACTGTTCCTCTGTTCCTACGTTCCTACTGTTCCTACTGTTCCTACTGTTCCTACGTTCCTACTGTTCCTACTGTTCCTAATGTTCCTCTGTTCCTACTGCTCCTACTGTTCCTACTGTTCCTCTGATCCTACTGTTGCTCTGTTCCTACTGTACTGTTCCTCTGTTTTCACTGTTCCTACTGTTCCTGTGTTCCTACTGTTCCTACTGTTCCTCCGTTCCTCTGATCCAACTGTTCCTCTGTTCCTACTTAATTCCTACTGTTACTCTGATCCTACTGTTCGTCTGATCCTACTGTTCCTACTGTTCCCCTACTGTTCCTCTACTGTTCCTTTTGCTACTAGCCATTTGCTATTACGTTATTAATGACGTCAGTCAGGTCGTCGTACACGAGCCATGAGCCGAATTTTATCACATTGCGGAATTTTTGTCTCTTCAGCAGGGAAAAGTGTATAAGCCATCTACTTCTAGAATGGCTAGATGGATGGCTGTCTCAAGGAATGATTTCTACGAACGGGTAGAAAGGCTCGTAGCACCAACTAGATCAGAAAACGGACTATATTTTGAGGATATAGCGGCATTCTGGGTCCCACGTCTCGGTATGAGATGCGGTTTGGTATTGCGGCTGGTGCGTAACACGTTTTCTAAATCCCCTGTTCCTGTCTTTGAGTGGAAGAAAGGAAACGACTCGAAAGAAAAAATATCAGTTTGCTTTCAAGTTCTTTCGATCTTAAAAAAGGAAAATAGCAAGTGGTTGTTATCACCCACAAAAGAAATAATGTGGAGTGAATGCAAAACACATTTGCTAACTTTCGGAAACCTCCAAGGGGAAAGAAAGTGGCCTTTGAAAGTAGACGCGGAGGCGATGGAAATTCTACTGCCAAAGCTGGAAGAGGAAGAAGAAGAGTCTCGGAGGAAGGAGGAGAAACTGAAAGAGTTAGAAAAGGAGAAACGTAAAATGGGGCCACCAGAAGACATGACTGTCTTCCTTCTCAAAGAGGTGTTAGACAGTCTAAATGTGACCTATAGATCCAACGAAAAAAAACCAGAACTTATAGCAAAAGTCCGTCAAGCTCGTGAGAACTTACAGGAAGGAGAAACTCACTCAACCTCAAGATATATTGGAAAGAAGAAGAGCAGAAAATTCAAAGCCTGCTTAACTTTGAATAATAACATAGCTTGCTTATACTATTACGATGAGAGAAAAGAGAAACTTCTCCAGATCCTTTCTCACCTATTGTTTCTCTTGGAAATTGTTGGAGCATATTTGCAATGCATTCTTTTCGTACAAATTGTAACTTTTATTCTCGCGGTCTATTGCCTTTTGTTGTGTCATTCATGTGTAATGACCTTTTTTGCTCACTTGATTCATTTACGTCGCGTGTGGATGGAGGTGTTATCTTCTTGGCTGTTCGCTCAAGTTAATTTACAACAAATACTTGGTGAAACAGTTGTTACTTATTAGCGACCTTTAGATTTGACTACGAGTACGAAATTGAGTACGAGTACGACTTTGGAATTTCGATATAATTGTATCCCCCGAACTATAACTCTTTCCTGTTGCTGACTAACACACAAATAAACGTTAGGGATAATATTGGTGTGATAAGTAGTTATATGATGCGGACGAATTTGGTTTGAAAACTCGTACTCGTACTCAATCTCGTACTCGTAGTCCAATCTAAAGGTCTCTATTTACTCGTCTGCGCGTAACAAAGTTGGTTTACCTAAAACTGAACGAGCATCGTTTTTGCGTTTTTTTTCTCTCGTTATCGTTGAGCATGTTTCAATTTTTGAGTCTAGCGACAAGTGCATTATTATTACAGTTTTAAAAACCTTTGTAGTTTGTTTACAGTACATTAAGGCTGATTAAAGGTATTTTATATTATCGACTCAAGGTGTGGGATAAAGAAAGCGTATGTGTTAACTCCAGAGTACAGTACGTTGAAGCCACCGACAAACCGCATGCGGTTTAAGACCGGCTAGGGTTAACTTTACGTCTCGTCCGTCCTTAACTGCCTATACCGGTCTTTTAACTGCTTTCAGTCTTTTATCGTCGTTTCCTTGACAGGAAATATCAAGAACGGGTACTATTTCCCGTTTTTTGGCCTTACGATATCCATTTGCCTTTTGTTCCTTGCTTTTAAGCTCTGTCTTCTTCTTTGTCTGAGTTCCATTGACGAAATCGATATTTTTGATAGAAATCGATAGAAATCGATTAAAATCGAACTATAATTACAGAAATCGATAAAATCGATCAAAATCGATAATCACAAAAACCTCCGCTATCGATTTCTATCGATTTTCGATATTAATCAAGTAATTAGTATCGAAAATTATCGATTACAATCGATTTTATCGAGTATCGAAATTATCGATTTGTAACGCCCCGCCTTGACTGAATTGTGCTCATTCTGGTATGGTTTGAAAGATCTCTTCACTCTACACAAGTTAGCGAAGAAAGTTGTCCTTGACCGTTAAAACTGATGACGTCACAAAGGGTAGAAAGGACCTGGATCCGCACGGGCGGTTACAGGCGGTTCAGGGGCAAATGGGTTAAGATAACTATTTCAAGCCTGGAGTGCAAAACACTTTATCCCAAAATGGATGTAGAAAGAAGTGGACCTTTCTAATGAATGTTTTGTAGGGTTTAGTCCATTGACGACCAGATTTAAACCCAGTGAAAAGGTGTTAAGAATATTTTTATTATTACCTTTCCTTCCTTCTCTCTTGCCTTGATCCGAAATCCAAATCAAAAGATCTGGGTCGTAGAGAAGTTTTTCGGTGATACACACCTCTTTTAGCTCACTATGAATAGATAACAATCGCAAACAGATACATAATACCACATCCACAACATCTATTCTCTAGCTACTTACTGATAAACTTCACTATTGCTCGAATATTAGTCAAGATACAATTTTGCTAATTACCTTTCTTCCCCCGTACAAGCCCTCCCTGCTTTTAAGATGATACATTACAATAATTATTACTGGCAAAGAACACATCATTAAAGCCTCTCGTAGCTCGTATGACCTAATTTATAAAGCTGCAGAGAACATCTCAATAAGAATAGCTGCTGCATGTTTTAACTCTTTGGAAAAACAAATTTTGAGGGGAGTATACCAGTGGTTGTTCCTGCATTCCTTACTTAAGAAATAGAATGAATAGCATTGTGTCCATAGAAAATTCTAAAGGACTACTCATGAACCAAATTCCAGATTTGTTATTTCACAGATTTTACATTAAGATGAATGTTCCCAGTCTTAGAAGATACGAGAATTTTTAAGGCATCAAATGTTTCCCTTAATTCTCACCTTCTCTACAGTTTTTGTCTTTATCAGTATAAACAAGCATAAAAAGAACACCTTCCTAGCATTATTTCCTGAAGAAGCCAGTGAGGCATGGAACTAACAACCGCTGGAAAATCTGCTATAGACAGACTTTTGAAGTGGATTACTTTCTTTCTCAATTTCTCTTCGTAAAATGCTATTACAGTGTGTAAAATTGCTAAACAGGGGAAAGGAATACCAAAGTCTACAAAAAATTGCTTTCACCCCACCACATTAAACGTTCAAGGACTTTTCCAGGACGTGCACTGTGACTCAAGTGTTTTTCAAGAAAAAATAAAGTTTAAAAACATTTCAAGGTTCAAGGATGTCAAACAAATTTCAAAACCTTTGCACAGAACCCAACAAAAATTCAAGACTTTTTAACACCCCCCCCCCCAATCCCCCTCCAAATAATAGTAATAATAATAATAATAATAAAATTTGATAACTTTTCAATACAGCAGGAACTATGTGATGGTAGAACATCTACGTGTCTGCAGCCAAATGTCCCTTTCTGGGCAATTATCCCCTTATACTATCATCTTGTTCATTTTTATCTATGGTTGTGGTTACATAGCGCTGATCTATCGATAATTTTGTAGATTGTTGTTAATGACTTACACTTTTGAAAGAAACTCCAATAAAAGGCAACCCATTTACGTTGGCTTGACCTGACACAACACCCAGGGGCTGTAATAATTGGTCCGAATGGAGCAGTCCTGTAAAAATACAACAAAGAATCGTAAATACAAGGTAATGGTAAATTATAACTTCCTCAACATCATTATATACAAATAGCAGAATTCTGCTCCACCAGCAGCCACATTTAACTAGAATATCAGCCATTATAAGATAAGTTCTCTGCTAAGTAAGCCATTGAAAGACAGTTCGCGGCTACCAATTCTTCTGCTATCATGGCCAAGCCATGGCATTCTCAGTAGCTAATGATTAGAAGAATTAATAGCCTGAAAATGACAACGGTATGCTTCCTTTTTTTCTTAAAGCTTGCCTCTGTCACTCTGGTGTCTGGGTATTATAAGCCTTGAGATGCTCCACACTTATCCAAATCTTTGGTGGGTTCTGTACGTCTTGTGTAGTTTTAATTGCACAATTTGAGCCGTTTATTTTTATTTTTCATTTAGGTAGCCAAAAGGTGACTATGAAAAGGTAGGGTTTGGAACAGTACTTTAAATGAATACCTGGTTCATACAGCCCCCTATCATTTAGGTCTTGAACTATTGTCCCTACTGTGAATGTAAAAAAACAACAACAACAACAACAACAACAACCTTAAAACAAAACTGCAAAAATATGCAATATATGTGAAATGTTGAAACAATTAAGCAACCAAGTCTTTGAAAGTAGGGGCTAATTAGAATGGGTCGAGAAGATTAAAATGTTTTACCTGGAAAAGATCCTCCCTTATAACTTGGACCAAACTCGCCTGCAAAAAAGGGGAGAATGGCATTTACCTAGTTGGTACACAGACTCTCTTTTTTTCTCTGTAGGGATTGTGGAGCATGAGGAGAAATTAACTAATAAGCCAAAAGGTCTGCAGGAGGTACTTGCAGTAACAGAAAAGGCAATTTTTTTTATCATCAGGTAAATGGCTATTACAGGTCAGTGACAACATTATGTTAACGACTTATCATGCTCGCAAGTAGAAGCACTTGCAATCACAGCTTACTGCAGTAACAGTCTCACTTTTCCACACCTCGCACTAACTTATACTCCCTGCTCGCACGCACAAATAGCTCTCTATTGGACAGTACTTAGTCAGGAGTAAACAGACAAACCTTTAATGCACTTGTTTTCATTCTCTGCAGTGATTGCACGTCCACCTACAACAAAAACATTCCTTCACCACTAAGCAAGAACAAAATAATTATGTAAAAAATTTCTTGTTGGAACTTAAATGTTGAATGCTTTTGAATGTAATAGGGGAATGTTAAGATTGACTGCAATCAATACCAGTTATTGATTGGAACAATTAACATACAGGTCCGTGGAAGCCACGATAACAAAATCATTCATGACCTTTCCTAAGTAACCAGTACTCCTAGCTAGAACCCTCGGAACTATTAATAATGTTCCTTAATTACAAAATCATTACTTGTCACAGATGTTGTCGTTGCTGTTGCTGTTGCTATTGATGTTACTGTTGCAGTTGATGTTGATGCTAACGATATCGATGTTGCTGTTGTTGAGGGCATATTTTCTGCAAAAAGGTCATGGGATAAAAACACTCGAGTTGAAGAGGTTTTAAATTCTTCTGCAACAGCCTTCCCACTGAGATTCGTTCCAACAGGCAAAAGGGCATGGTTGCCATGTGGTTTGGCTTTTTGAAAACCTTATGGTGCTGAAAAGATGAAAACATTACTAATTTATTGTTATTTTACAAGGTTCATTGGTTAACTAGTAGATGTCAAGAAAAGACTTGAGTATGGAATCATCATACAGTACACCACGTAGAGACCGAAGAACAATAAGCATTAGGGCCATCCAAATTGTCATTAGTAAATAATCAGATTTATGCTCAATGAGACTTGTTATTCCTTGTTATTGCTGTTCCTGCATTGATACAGTAAAGGAAATTCAGTAACCTAGATTGGCATTGTGGCTACCAATAAAGCAGTCACCCTCTATCAAGTGGCCTCTCTTTTGAGAGATAATATAGACTATTGTAGAAATGATTTTGAATTTTTTGACCTCTGTCAAGCATGTGCACCTCTATAAAATGGTCACAGCCCCCTTAAGAGTTCTCCTCTTGTTGTTGCCAACACAATACATACACTTGGTTTGGATTAAAGAGATTGATTTTGGATCACAATTGTCAATAGTGCTCCTCTTGCATGTGTGGTTCAAATTTCTAACAAACCGATATTAAGGCATGCCAACCAAGTGTAAAGAAATTTGCCCATGTCTCAAGAGATAATATTAAAATAAGAAATGGTATCGACATTATTTTTAGTTGGGACACTTCCTTGACCCCCTTCCCCTGATCCACGTGTCCCCAAAATTATAGCATGTCAGTCTGACGACTAATATGATCTAAGCAGAAATAGCAAAAATTATTGTTGTTCTTCCTGACAGAGTGAACTTTTGGAATGCCAACATCAAGGATAAAATTTGATACCACGGTTTGGGAGATGATGACTGGTGTGCGACAAACGCAGACTGCAGACTTGCAGACTGGCTGGTAAACGAGATAAACATTGTTGTGAAATGGTCCAACAGATTCTCTATCCCTAAACTTTAAGTCTCCTAAAAGTCTAGTTTAGGGATAGGGAATCTGTTAGAGCATTTCACAACAATGTTTATCTCGTTTACCTGGCAGTCTGCAAGTCTGCAGTCTGCGTTTGTCGCACACCGGTTGGGATGATGACCAACCCACCAGACACATCTGTTCGCCACTTTGTTGCGGCTGCGAAGATGAAGCCCAGCTTATTTCAAATTTTACGATTTGGGATACAAATTCTCCCAACCTAAACGCCTAGGAGAACGACCTTTGACCCCCAACACCGAGAAGTCCCACCCCTAAACTTTAGTCTTCTATAATAATACATAATACATATCTGTATTTCAAGTTTCAAGACAATCATATGAAATAAACGAAACCGGACTAATAACATCCCCAGCCCATCACGAACAGGTGCGTAATTTGTTAATGCATTTCAAATTTTTCGCACAATGACAGTCAGAAGTAACTTACCTCGTGTTGCCTATCTCCTTAAACTCCCTTTTCAAGAGGGAGAGCATTTCCATTTCATTGAATGATTTATCGAATTTAATTCGTTTGCCTTCTACTTGGCCTTGGGCATTTGAAGCTGTAGTATCTGAGCCAAGCCAGAGGAAGGTTCTCGTGGGTTTGGCTCCACTGGACTTCGATCCAAACCGAATGCCCATCGTTTGTGCGGTGAATACGGGGCCAAGATTGCCCAGTCCAGTAGACTGGCCATTTGGCTGGCCATTTGTAGACGCCGCATCCCGATCCTGTGCATTCATTTTACTCAGAAAAGTACCTAACGACCGCGACAACTGAGAGAAGGATTCTTCACTCATAACAATTCGAAAAGAAAGACCCCCGGGAAAGACCTCGTGGCAAATAAATTGCTACAGCATATCAGTTTACTTTGGAAACGTCATATCCTGTAAGCTGATATGAGACGCGGCGTCCCAAGACAAAAATAGTCAATCAACAAAATCGGACAATTCCGTAACTTTTCGTTCCATACTTTCAACTGAAATTGTTACATACATAAATGCTATGGGACTGTTTGTGAAGGGCACTATATTGAAATCGTAAGGTACTCAACTGATGAAACTGAACCACTACGACAAAGACCAGGTGTTAATCAATAGGTGGCACAAAGAAGGGAAAAAAACACCAAGATATTTGGCGGGGCATACACACAAGAAGTAATACTAAAAAATAAATAAATAAAATAGATAAATATAATCGCACACACACACACACAAATCCGCACATAATATGCAACCCTAACAGTCAGTACTATACGTTTAAGTATAGAAAAAAATCACGAAAAAGCCACACATGGCGAGCATAGAGAGAACCAAAATCATTACACGCAGTCACTCCAGCTTCTGTCCCAGTCGGGGTACACTGGATTTCAATGAAGTGACAGGGGCAATGGAATGGGGACAAAAATCAAAATCCCAAAAAATCCCAAGCGCTTCCAACAAAAACCCCAAAACTCCCTGGACCAACATCAAACACCAAACAAATAGCATGCCAAATTTTCAGAAAGTATTAAATTATATTACACGAGAAATAGAACTGGCAAAACATTAGTTTTGAATGCCCCCGAAAATTCCCGCTTGAATCAAGAAAATCCCAAAGGCGCTTCTGCTCCCCATCTGAGGGTTCTTCACCAATGGCAAGAGGCCAGCTCACTGCATGTTGCCTGATCGCGTTAAACATTAACAACTAACTTCCTAAGTGAATTCGGACTGCATACCACGAGTCACCGTCATGTGTACGCTGTGTATTTCATTTTCATTATTTACTTGGTGTTTCTTTATTCTAACCGTTGGGATTCAACCAAGAGCAGGTACGAAGTACTTCTAAAAAAGAAAAACGACAAGACGTACTCGGTACAGCGTAGGCTGTGCTGTAGTTGAATGTGCTGCTCAGATATCAGAAAAGATAAGTTAAATATTTATAGTCATGATTGTTAAAAAGGACAAGCTATACTCCACACAAACTTCTTTCAATCGTTGTTGATTAATCATAGATGTCATGTGCACCGTATGCTGCAGCTCTCCCCCTTTTCTTTTTGAAACGCGATCCATACTGCATTTAACCTGTTCCCAGCGTTCAGATGGTGGGTAGCCTGCGTGGCAGCCGGCCCATGCACCAATCATATTTTCCTATACCCAGAAGGTTTAGAGCGTCTGCGACGCAGGTAAGTGTTGGGGAACGGACCAAGAAATTGGGCTCGACACGTCAGTTTGGCTTGCCACCCACTATCTGAACACCTAGAACAGGCTATACCGCATTTAAGAGGAGGGGTGGGGTGGGGGAAGAGTTACTCCTTATGATGGCCTATACGGTATGGCTCCGCCCGAAAGGGGTATCCTTTCAGGCTTCAGGTTTATGAAAGGATAGGGATTCCACTTGTTGAAGTATATGAGAGGGTAGCGAAATCTGTCATTTGGGTCTGTAAAAGGGCTTAATAGAGCTAAAAGAGGAATTTATGGCTTAATAAGGTCTAGAAAACGTTCTATTTTTGTGATTTAAAAGACAGTGCATTTACAGCAGTTTAATTTAGCGATTTAAAGATCAAGGTATGTGAAAAGGGTAACATCGGTCAGTAGAAGGTATAAGTAATCAGAGAGAGGTACTAAAAACATAAAGAAAAGAAAAAGTCAAGAAATAAAATAATGACTGGGTGTTTGATATATAAAACATACACGGTTTGTGCTTTTCTTATTTCATAGTCACTTCTATTGATCCTGGATCAATAGAGTTGTTTGCAAGGGAAGTGAAAGAGCTGTATCTACATGCAAAAGCCTCATTAGAGAACCCAAATGCAGACAGCGAGGACCTGGGCACCATCAAAATTAAGATGAAGGCTGCAGTGCAGCACTTGAGAAGACTGGAATGGGCGTTAGACCTTACCAGACCTTGTGGAGGTGATCTCCTTGAGTTAATAATAAACCAGGTTAAACAATTGGAATGTAAAATCGGCGAGATGATAGAAACCTTCAACGGCTTAATACCGTTGTTGGCCGACGACATGCGCTACAGGGCCCTAGTAACTGCTACCAGATCCGTTGGCCGGCCATCGTTCATTATCACAAAAGAACAACTCGAAATAATGCGCTTGTATGGTTTATCGTGGATGGACATAGCGAAGGCACTTGGTATGTAAAGATCTTTGTTTGTTATATTTCAAACACAAGAAAAAACGTTTCATGGGTAGACTTTGTACTTAGGAAAGGGTGTGGGTTGGTATTGGTTTGGGTTTAGTTGAGACTTTAAGAGACCCAGTCAGCTAGATATATAGACCATGCATGAATGATAAGGTTCTCACTATATTTCGTTTCTTTTTCAAATTGTCTTTCTCGTCTGTTTACGTTTTCCAGGCGTTTCAGTTTCAACCATCTGGAGGTGCAGAGCGTATTTCCAGATCAGACGAAGTAGACGTAGAGGAAGGAGGGAGGTTACTATGACAGAATTGAAGGAAATAATAGCACGAATAAAAGAAACGGTGGTCGACGCGGGAATCATTATGATAGAGGGGGAATTGTCCGGACAAGGCCTGTATGCCTCTAGGGTAGCGATATCTGAGGCACTAATGACCTTGGATCCGATCGGGGCAAGCTTCAGATGGCGAGATTTCACACCTAGAGTAAAATATAATGTTCCAGGTAATTCTGTGACGTGGATACGATGCTCCGACGTAGAAGTAGGCTACTTCATTAGGCAACAAACCCATTAATTTTTGCACTAACTGTAGATTACACTGTAGAACATCCTGTAAGCGACTACCCCTTTACGCAAAAAATTCAGCGGTCACTTAGGTGAGGAAGTTGAGGGAGATCTTTTCCTACTAGACGTCCGAATAAATCTACTTTCTTTAACACAAGTTATCGTATACAATTTTAAAGTTACGATTCAAGTTCTCCAAATCCTTTTAGCGTATGACCGAAAGGCAATCGGTTGCTTACTAAAGTTGAAAACCGGCGAGGCAAATTTTAAAATGGTTACCCCCAAAAAGTGGACAAGGTCGCTTTCCAGAGGTTCCAACCATCAAGTTTTGACTGTAAGGTTTTTCATTTTTATTTGGACATAAAGTCGCTTATGGCAGTTGAGCGAAAGTTACCTGATTACCGGCTCATTCTATGTGCTTATCTAACATAACATAACTTTTATATGAAACAGAAACACGGAAGATTTACTGGTCATTCCGATTTCCCTCATTCCACCCCATCCTCTTGTATAATTTCGCGTTTCTGTACTTTCAAGTGTGAATATCGTCTTGGCCAAGACGATGAGAAAGAGAAAAAAAAGTTAAAAAGGTTTATTGTGGTCGAAATTCCAAGACTATAAACTATATTTATATAACTATAAACTTTTTTCAGGACCTAATAGTCTTTGGCATCTTGATGGAAACCATAAGCTTATAAGGTAAAGATCAGTTTGTATGGCAAAAAAAAAAAATTAATCACTAGAACTTTATTTGCAATCGATAAAATCACCATAGCAATAATAATGATAATCCTTTTAGTTTGAGAAAGTCATGTATGTATATTATTCCGAGGAATTATAATTACTCTACTGCAGTTTTTCTTTTCTTTTGTGTATAGTTTTTTACAAGACTCTAATAAAGATGTTGTTCATAATAATGGTAATAATAATGATGATGAGAATAATAATAATAATTATACCGATTCCAAATGGAGTGAATCTTCATGTGGAGAGGATTTCTTGAAGTGACCCCTTTCCTGTTTTGCAGGTGGAGATTGGTCATTCACGGGGGCATAGACGGGTATTTGCGTTTAGTGGTTTACCTTAAATGCTCGGATAACAACAGAGCTGAGACCGTTGGGAATTCGTTTCTAGCTGCTACCGAAGAATACTGTTGGCCTTCCAGAGTAAGAACAAACAAGGGTGGAGAAAATGCTGTGGTTGCTCGCTTGATGATAGAAAGGAGGGGAGAAGGACGCGGGAGTATACTTCAAGGGAGCTCCGTCCATAATCAAAGAATTGAGCAGCTTTGGAGAGACATGAGGAAGATGGTCTCGGAGTACTATAGACGGTTGTTCTATTTTCTCGAAAGCCATCTTTTACTCGACCCAATACGAGAAGTAGACTTATTTTCCTTACATTTTGTGTTTATTCCAAGAATAAATAACAGTTTGAGTCAATTCAGAGCTTCTTGGAATAATCACAAATTATCGTCAGAGGGACAAAAAACTCCAAATCAACTTTACATTCTTGGAATGCTTCGGTTGTCTGGTTCAAACTACACTGCTGTCAAAGACTTCTTTGAAGATAATAGAGTTCCTGAAAACAACGGGATTTCCGAGCCAGAAGAGGTAGACGCGGTAAACGAAGATTCTAATGGAGCGGTTGTCTTACCGCAAAATGCAATTCAAATGTCACCAGATTGCCTAAGAGAGTTACAGGCCACGGTCAACCCTCTCAAGCAAGACGGGAACCATGGAATTTTTCTTTACCTTAAAGCTAGGGAAATAATTACTCGGTCTACCCAGGTAAAATGAACTTCAGAGTAGATTAAAGGTCTTGGAATGGATGCCAGTGGGGAAGGGGGGGGGGGGCGATATTTGAAAGAAGGGCGTTTTGTAAAATTCCGTCACTTTGGCGAACAATAATATATATCCTGGCCAGCAAAAAATCTTGTCAGGTTACTTATTTTGAGGCACTATTTCAATCAGTGTCGCTTGAATTTTTCACCGGAATTAAACTCGAAAAAGGCTAGCCAACATTACAATCCATTTCCATCCAAATGTACGAGAGTTTTACCAACCCTACCCCTCACAGTTTTGTGACGTTGAGCAGCACTACCAAATTAGGGCTAGGGCTACCAATTAAGGTAATGAGCACATGCGTGCTGAGTAAGCTAGAACTGGATGAGTCGTAAAAATATTGTGAGCGCGAGTTTTCCTTTGAGGTTTTTTCATCGAGTTTCGTGAGAGTTTGTGAGTCGGATTGAAGCGGAATAAACCAGGAAACCGTGTTATTGTGAGTTCTATGGGCTGTGTTATTGTTTAGCTCATTTTTGGTGCCGAGACCAGGACGCGAGGAAGAAATACACAACGCTAGCGAGACAGTTTGAGAAGCGAAGTGATCCTTTCTCGGAGTCAAAACAAACATGAGCGACAGCGAAGAACCGAGCGTCGAAGAACAACGTCTCATAAAAGAGATCGACAAGGAAATTGAGAAAGACAAGTACTTCATGGAGGAGATAGATGAACTGATCAAAATTCAGGATTATTCAGAGATGGAAATAGTCAACAAACCAGCTGTGAAAATCATTACAAAGCTATCGGATCTTATTTCACAGACAGAAGAATTAAAAATTGAGCGAGGATTGTCGCCTCGGACGGTGAGACAGTGGAGAAAAGACATTAAATCAAAGTATGCAGCATCTGTTAGCGAAAACGAGAGGCTTAGAAAGTGTTTAGATGATAGAGAGGAAGAAATTACACGACAAAAAGAAGATTTGAAGAGGGAGCAACAGTTGGAAGATGAGCGGCGATTGTACGTGTTAAGTGAAAAGCAACAGGAACACGAGCGTGAGTTGTGGAAGGAAAAGCTTGAAGCTGAATTACTTGTGGCAGAAAAGAAATTACAAATGGAGAAAACAGCTGTTTCCAGCACCACAAAGCTACCGAAATTAAAGATAACACCGTTCAAGGGTACCGCCGGCGACTGGATAAGATTTGAAAACATGTTCCTGACGCAAGTTGATGCGAAATCGATTTCCGACGAAGAGAAATTCGGGTACCTTCTGGAATCCGTCAGCCCGAAGGTGAGAGACAGAATTGCAAATTTAAAGCCTGGAACTGTTGGTTACAAGACAGCGTGGGATCGACTAAAGAAAGAATATGGGCAAACAAAGGTCGTCATGAATGCGCACATGGAAGAAATCATTAATTTATTCCCAGTCAAAGGCTCCAATTATTTCAAGGTGCAAGAATTCTACGAGAAACTGAGTAGGAACTATGATGCACTTCAAACCCTCGAAGAAGGCCAAAAGTTACAAGGGTTTGTTATGACTACGCTCAACAAGTTACCTCACGTAAAGCCCGATCTGGTGAGAGTGGATGACAGTTGGGAGGAATGGTCCATGGAAGACCTGATTGATGCTCTGCAGAAGTGGCTTAGGAGAAATCACGTCGAAAGCAGCAAATGCGAAAAACATCTGTTCTCACAGAAGCAAGGAGATAAGCTGAAACCCTATTGCCTTTTCTGCCGAAAACAAGAGCACTGGAGTGAGGACTGTACCCTAGTAACAGCATTAGCGGACAGGAAGAAGTTCTTCATAGATCACAATTTATGCTTTAATTGTGGAAGGCAAAACCACAGAGCAGACCAGTGCCGTAGGCGTGGCTGCGCCAAGTGTAAACACAAACACCATAGAAGCATATGCGATAGACTGGAGAGGGAAAGCAGTAATCCAGATGGAGTGTCATTGACGGTCTACTCCAATTATGCAGAGGAGAAAGTGCTACCTGCGATTATTCCCGTCAGTATTGGGGAGCAAGTGCTTTGGGCCTACCTAGATACAGGATCTGGACGCAACTTCATTTCACGTGAAGCAGTCAAGTTAGTAAAGTTGAAGCCGACAAGTCACGAGACTCGCGAAATCTTGACAGTCAATGGAACCAAAGTCCAGACAATGCCAATCTTTGACACCCATATTAAGTCCCTGGACGGGAAATCATGCGAAGAGGTGAAATTCACTGGATCGAAGTTAGCTGATTTTACTACAGTGAGAAGGCCAGACATGAATCAGCTGAAGTTGAAGTACTCACATACACAAGACAAGCGGTTCTACATGACGTCCACAGGAGAACATCAGATACACCTCATTCTCGGAGACGGTGTTTATAGCAGAATAAGGATGGAGAGAGTATTCAAAGGGCACCCGGGAGAGCCACTGGTAGAGGAGACAACGTTCGGTTGGGTGGTCCATGGGGGAGACGAATATGGGAGTGGGAGCAGCTCCATGTACATGAGAGAGGTTAATGACTATGAGAAACTGTACAGTTTGGATGTACTGGGAGTCGAGGACCGGGGAGAGAATGATCAGCTGGATGTTCTGCATGACTTTAAAGAGAGTGTTGTCAGAAGGCAAGATGGAAGGTATGAGGTTGGTTTTCCTTGGATACCGGGAGCTACATTAACGAACACAAATGAAGCACTTAGCAGAAAGCGGCTTGAAAACGTGGAGAGAAAGCTTTCAAGAGATAAGAAACTGAAAGGAGAGTATGGTGGCATAATTGAAGAGCAACTCAGAGCAGAGGTAATCGAGGAAGCACCTAAGATTCCATCTGGAAAACGTGTGTTCTACATGCCTCACAAGCCAATTGTAAAGCAGAGTGCAGTTACGACTAAGGTTCGCATGGTGTTTTGACGCAAGTGCTAAGCCCCAGCCTTTGACCTACAGCATCAATGATTGCATGTTCACTGGTCCTCTGTTGCAGCCGCTCCTTTGGGACATAATGATCAGAGTGCGAATGTCCACAAGTCTGCTCCTTGGAGACATAGAAAAGGCGTTTCTCCAGATAGGTGTGAAGGAGGAGGATAGAGATGCAGTCAGATTCTTGTTCAACATTAAAGGAACAGAGAAACATTTAAGATTTACACGTGTACCTTTCGGAGTTGAAGCAAGCCCTTTCCTACTGGGAGCCACTCTGCAGCATCACTTTGAACAACAACGGTCAGAATTTGAAGAGACATTGAGAGCACTTAAGGAGAACACTTATGTTGACAATCTCATGCAAACGGGAGGAAATGTAGAGAAACTCATGCGGTTCAAAGAAGAGAGTACTGCCATACTTGAGTCTGCCAGGTTTCCGGTGCACAAGTGGGAATCTAATGTCAAGTTTCTTGAAAGTGAAGGCATGCCAAATCCAAGCAAGATTCTCGGACATGTGTGGAATAAGGATGATGACACATTGGAGCTGCTTGCAAAGCCTTTTCCACTAGAACATCCAGTGACGAAGTGCACTATACTCAGTTACCTAGGAACTGTCTATGACCCAGTCGGAATAATCTTGCCCACCATGGCTGAGGGAAAACATATTTATCGAGAAGCCTGCGATGAGAAGAAAGGTTGGAATGCAGAAGTTTCCCCCAGATTGAAGAACCAATGGTTAAAGTGGACGAAGCAACTTAAAGATGTAAGGGTGCCTAGAAGTATTGCTTCATTTGTCGGAGAGATAGGAGCAGTCCATTTACATATTTTCGCAGATGCCAGCATTCTAGCATGTTGTGCAGCTGCTATTGCGGTGGTAGAACATGAGGCAGGCATGACCAAAGGACTTCTGACCTCAAAGTCGCGGATATCAAAGAGAAGTACATCAATAGCAAGACTGGAGCTCGTGAGTGGCCACATGGCAGTAAACATGGCGAAGAACCTCAGCACTGCTCTCCAGCAATGGCCCATTCAAACCATCAACATTTGGATGGACAGTATGGTAGCACTATATTGGATAACCAATCCTGGGAGAGGATGGAAGGTGTTTGTATCAAACAGAGTAAAGAAGACAGCAGAAACCGCTGGTCCAATGAACATCACTTGGAAGTACTGCCCATCAGAGTTGAATCTAGCAGATCTCGGAAGTAGAGGGGCGAGCATTGTGAAGATGGAGAGAGAAAACTGGTTTGCCGGTCCGGATTGGCTCTTGGACAAAAGGTGGTGGCCGGAGCAGCCAAGGCTGAATAGTACCAAAGAAACAGATGAAGAGAGTAAGGTCACCCAAGAAGCAGTTCTCCACACACAAGAGCGCGTGTTCGATGAGTGGGATGCCTTGTTAGAAAGAAGCACCTACTGGCGTACAATGAGAGTAACAGCATGGGTGTTACGTTTTATCAGAAACTGCAAAGCGAGAAGCAAGTCAAAGAAGATGTCAGGCCCATTAGTTACGGAAGAAATCACAGCTGCAAGTGACTACTGGGTAAAGCGAGTTCAGAAAGCAGAAGAAACATGTCTGAAGTCCCCAGGATGGAAGTTGGTCAAAGATGACTGTACAGGAGTTCTCAGGTGTGAAGGCAGAATTAAAGGATATCGGCCGATTTACCTTCCTGGTGGTCTACTTGCAGAGAAGCTTATCCTTCACATCCACAATCAGGTCATGCATCTTGGTGTCGTGAACACGATGGCGAGCGTGAGAGAGAACTGGTGGATACCAAAGTTGAGAGCGAAAGTGAAGAAGGTCATTAAGAACTGCAACATCTGTAAAGTATACTCCACCAAACCTTATGGAGTGCCATCAACTAGTGCTTTGCCAGAATATAGAACGGAGGGGAGCAGACCGTTTGAAGTAACCGGAGTGGACTTTGCCAGACCCTTGCTGTACAAGGTCGGTAAGAAAGAAGAAGGAAAGTGCTATGTCATTATTTTCACCTGTGCCAGCTCCAGAGCGGTCCATTTGGAAGTTGCAAGATCCCAAACGGCAGAGGAATTCAAGAGTAAGCTGAATGCCTTTATTTCGCGACGAACAAGACCTCGCATCATCATCTCGGATAATGCCAAAGTGTTTAAGGCTACAGCAGATTGGATCAAGACAGTGAGGAGAAGTGAGAAGTTGCAGAATTACTTAGCACGTGAGAACATTCGCTGGCAGTTTAATCTTGCAAAGTCACCCTGGTGGGGAGGAATCTATGAGAGACTGATTGCTGCGGAGCGACCGCAGGGAGCGAGCAGCAACATAATCAGGATTTAAAGGAAATATATATAGGGGCAACGAATTCTCGAATTCATCACTTTTTACCACAATGCATTGCATTTAACCACACTTTTTACCACAATGCATTGCATTTAACCAGAGTGCATTGCGCCACGAACAAGTCAAATAATAACACGGGGAAGCTCGCATCGTTCGCTGCCCAGACTCAGAGTTTTCTTTGTACCAAATTTTCTACAGCGCGGTTAGAGATCTTACCAAACTTAAGACACGCAGCAGTCTTTCAGATGAGTACAATGGTTAACTTTGGGATTGGATTTCAATTCAAGAGCCTTTGACTCGTCCAGGTGTTAAACCTGACGAGAAGATGAGTATTTGCTCTTCGACTCCGCAACACGGGGGATATACAAATTCCAGCTTGCTAGATGTGAAAGTGAGAAAATGTCATGCCATGCTATTCTTAAGAACCTGTATGAGCCGAAAATGGATGTGATTTTGACCATTCGCTTCAAAATAAGAGCGGAAATCGAGAAAACAAAACATGTTTTGTGTCCTACGTTGCAGACGAGGACGTGTATCGGCGTTTTGAAAAGCATAATTATGTTCTTTCATTCATTCATTGCCATGGAATATGCGTTTACATTGTTTTTTACTGTTAATAGCTCGATTAATGCGGCTGGCGATCATCTTGCCGGCGGAAGTTTCATGCAAAAAGCATTAGATTAAAGACTTTTCCCAAGATTACTTAATCAGTCTCTGTGGTGTAGTGGTTAGGTGTAGTCGCGTCGAGCCGATAGTGCTGGGTTCGATTCCTACCGAACTTTTTTTTTCCTTCTTTCTTTTTTTTTTTTTCCGTTTTTTGTGTTGTTGTTTTCCATAAATATATAGCTAAATAACTGTTACTTAATAAAGTGCAATAAACAGCAAGAAAAGTATCGTGTTTCCAGAGAAATGATAGTACACCATATATTAAATATATGGATAAACAATCTGAATTTCTATCATTTCCTACAATTTACTGTGGGAAAACCAGAGTTGATAACCACTTGATCATTTTCTAAACAACGTTCCCACAAGTTCTTTCTATAGACTGATAGTAATTATTCTAGTACTTTCCAACATGTAAATAGGACATTCAATGTCATTTTCGATTCTTTCAAGTCCCACTGCCTAACTAATGCCAGTATCAACAGAATGTGCCGCAGCATTACTATCTTTTAGATACCCTAGTTAAGGAGATAAAGAAGACCTTGCATAAGACCTTGGGGAGGTCACATCTTTCCTATGAAGCATCTGAATCAGTCATCATGGACATCGAAAGAAATTTGAACAATCGCCCCTTGACATATGTTGAAGCAGAGAGAGAGGAAGAGGCGGTACTTACACCAAACATGATCCTGTGGGGACGAGATGTGTATGCTGTAGAAGACACCGAAGGCTCAGATGGAGAGAAGCTAACAAGGATGGCCAAACGATTGGAAAATGCTAAGGCCAATGCATGGAAACGCTGGAAAAGGGAGTATGTCCATAGCCTAATGGAAAGTCACAGGCTTAACAAGGAAACGGGAACTATACCTCAAGTGGGAGAAATTGTACTCATCATTGGAGACGAAAAGAACCGCGGTGAATGGAGAAAGGGAAAAGTAGTGCGTCTCATCAAAGGCAAAGATGATGTCGTTAGAGGGGTGACATTGTTACACAAAAGGCACACTACTGACCGCCCGCTTCAGTTAGTTTGTCCCTTGGAAATCAGAGTGGTGGAGAATGTTGACCAACCTCAAAGGGGGGGAGAGAGATCGAGCTGATGAAGCAGAACAGAGACCAAGACGAGCTGCAGCTCAGAGGGCTGCTCAGAGAATCACAGAACAATTGCAAGAAGAAGAGAATTGATAAACTGAACTGTGTTTGAGTATAAACCGGACTGTCATATAGCAAATCGGATTAGTTTCAAGTTACGTTTGATTGTAAAAATTGCGTGCTACAATTTTTAGGGGAGTTGTGTACAAGAGTTTTACCAACCCTACCCCTCACAGTTTTGTGACGTTGAGCAGCACTACCAAATTAGGGCTAGGGCTACCAAATAAGGTAATGAGCACGTGCGTGCTGAGTAAGCTAGAACTGGACGAGTCGTAAAAATATTGTGAGCACGAGTTTTCCTTTGAGGTTTTTTCATCAAGTTTCGTGAGAGTTTGTGAGTCGGATTGAAGCGGAATAAACCAGGAAACCGTGTTATTGTGAGTTCTATGGGCTGTGTTATTGTTTAGCTCACAAAGACCGCATTAGGGACTTTACCGTATTTTCTTTGCTCCGGCTTTATACAATCTTTTTCATTCACGCCCCACGTACACATATATACGGAATTTTTTTCCCACCCTTTCCCTGCGTATCCGCCTGTATAACTTCCTATTTAGTGTCTTACAGGTCGATGAAGAAGAAACACATGATATTACGGGAACAGAGGGCAAGAGCACTGGATTTCTTTAAAAATAGTAACATGAATCAAATAAGTTGATATTGACTATACACATTAAATCACATGCAATAAATTCACACGACTGCATTGTATTGATGTCAACCAACAGGTGTCGGGTCCTAGCTAGATAAACCTTATACATACGGGTACACGAGTGTTACTGCTTAATTAACGCCACCCCACCTTCCACTACAAAAAAAAAGAGCAAAAGAATGAAACTATAAAGGGCAGCGTGATCGTTGTCGTTTTTGTGGGAGGTGGTTATGGAGGGGGTTGGCGTTGAGGTTAACATAAGAATGCAAGAAATATTGGGAAAACCGTTATATTAAAAAAAACCAAGTTAGTAGACTAAGTTTTCTTTGCGATAGAGGACTATATGGTGTTTGTCTACGAAAAACACCATCGACATTATTATTCGAGTATTTTTCCAATTTTCCACAGCTATTAACACTATTGATTTGAAGCACATAAATTAAGCAACATTTTTTTGTAACAAGTCAAGAGGCACAAGTCAAGATGTACATATTTAAAGACAATTTACAAGAAATTTAAAAGACAATTGCAAATTGTACGTATTTAAAGATGAATGTTAAACGAAAGGAAGTATTTTCGTGATTTACATTTCTTTTTTTATTGCACTTTGCATGCGCTATATAGTAAGTGCTGAACCTAAGTCTTTTTTTAATTATGAAAACAGGACTGAAAAGGTATTTTGGCTGGCGCAACCACAAACCTCAAAAGGAAGAAGAATCTCTTCTCAAACAGAAACCGAGTGTACTTTGTTTTATTAATTACTGAGTAAAAGCAATTACACAAGGTGACATACAACTGAAAAAATGAACGAATAAGACTTTACAAAACAAAACCAAGTAAATTAACTAAGACCTAAATTATCGAAATACACACTGTAACTTAATTAATTTTGACAAAAAACGTTATAAACTAAAAGTAATCAAGGCTAAAATAGTTAGTGATAACTGTCAGTTTTATCTACAAATCAAAACTAACCCATCTATGCATACGGTGCTTGGCAAATAAACCAGTATATATAAAAAAGACTGAGGGTGGTGGGAATGCAAGTTTTAAAAGTTGTAAATGAGTAAAAGTACAAGTAATATATAATTATGTTGTAGTTCTTTCATATTTCCATTTTTCCATAGTTTTTAGCTAAGACAACGTATGCTAATTTGAAACAAAGAGAAAGCAAAAACTAAATGAAATAAAAATTTGGCTGCTTCATATATAAATACACAACTTAAAATAAGTATATTTAATAGCACTAAAAATGAATTTATGACCAGTAAAGCATTTCAAAAGAATGACATCGTCATCATCATTTTTAATATTAATTGTTGTTATATAATATTACTATTTATTACCATTACATTATTACATTATTGTTATTATTGTTATTAATATTATTATTATCATTATTATTATTATTATATTCATACACATTTCTTTATTAAACTATACATGCGCTATATAGTGAGTGCTGAATCTAAGTCTTTGTTTAATTATGGAATCAGGACTAAAAAGATATTTCGGCCAACGCAACCATGGACATTTCAAGGGGCCGGAAATCAGAAAAATCTGGACAGCGATGTGGGCGTGGGTTTGGGATAGCAGGAATAAGGGTCCAGTTGCCGGTAGGACTTCAGACATCAGAAATGAAACTCCTGGGCCACTGGTAAGAAATGAATCCGGAGATCGTAATTTAGATTTCGAACCCGAGATTAAGGTCTATTTTCGGGGACGCAGAAACCCGACCCCTGATGGCTAAATCGCTTCCGACCCCCTGAATTGAATTTCGATCCCGAGATTAAGTGTGTTTACGGGTCCGATATTGGTAAGTAAAGAAACTGACCCCGCTTACTCATTTCCGACCCCGTGAATTGTATTTTCGAGGTCGGAAATACCCCAGAATAATTTTGAACGGTTTTTTCAACTATAGTATCAAGCTCGGTTGCCCAGAAAACTAAACTGATCCTTGCAAGTAGGGTAAACTTGTCCCTCACTCCTCTGGACGTCAAGCCATCAAACATCTTTGCGTCAATTTAATTTGCTTGAGATAATTTGCCACACACCTCCTCTTTCTCGACTTCCACCTTTGTATTCTGTCCTCCCATCTCTTTCAACAGTAGCCGATTCTTTTCATCAGTCAAGTTCGTGACTGTTCCATATATAAGGTACATGGGAATGAAATTGAATTGTGCATGAGATTTGTCATCACTTTAAAGGCGATGATAAAGTCAGGCAGTTGAAAAAAGGCGAGCATTTAGATTGAATGTCGAAGTATTCTAGGTTCGTAACAAAAACATGAAAAGGAAGCCTCATTGGTTAGATACAATGAGAGATACATTGGGAGTGTCCAGAATTGAGAACAAAAACTTACCATACACTGACCACCAGCTGTCTGTCCGCACCACAGGGAAACCAATGTTTTATCTCCCACTTTCTATCAAGTTTGGGAGGCCAGGTGCAACCTGATAATGCACATCATTGTACATCCATGTGGTGATGAACTGACAGCTGTCAAAACAGTACCCGCTGACCAGTATCATTTGACTGTATCATGGGCTCAGGTATTGACCCATCGAGGTCGAGGATTTTTTGAAAGTTATTTGCTGACAAGTTACTAGTTTTCAAATGATCGCAGGCTCCAGTTTATTTTCTTTCATTCATATAGAATATGTGGTGTTTATGTCACTACAGCCTCGCACTATTAAGATTTTGATTTCAAACTGACCCCGGACGCAAAAATTTAGCCAGTTATTTAAAAATACAGGTGGGGAAGACCTTTCTTACCATGGTCAAGCGTTGGTCACACTTTACGTCCAATTTTCATGCTCTGATTGGTCAAAATTTGACAGGTGAGTTTATGCGGAAAATTTATGCAACATCTCATAGACTCCTTAATGTTAAGGCAGCTCTCAACGTTCAAAACACGTAAACATTTGGCCATGCTTGCCACTTTTCCAAGATCCTCTGTAGAAATTGCAGTGCCCTTCATGTCAAGTATTCTTAAAAACTGGAAAAACCGAAGAGGCACTTTCTTGTAAAGACTTCCTGTGTTTGACAAGTCAAGCTCCTGGCATCTTTCAAACTTTTGATATAACACTCCACGACCTCCAAAAATAATATTCCACCATGCACAACACACAGATGAGACTTGGATGAGGTCCGCTAGTTAAAGGAACCGAAAAATCAAGTGCCAAATAAAGCAATCCACGAAAGGAGACATTCTGATTCGATTCTGAGAGAACATAAACTGGAACTCAGACGGTGGTTACCTTCATGAACAGGCAAGGATTGTGAATAACCTTTTCAGTGAATTGTCTGAAAAGATTTCTCACTTCAAACAGAAATAAAAAGACGCATTGTACTGAACCTTTTGTGCTTTGTCTTAGGTTAAGCTGATAAAATGGATCACCCTTTGATTGTATTCTTTTCATAAGTTCCACTTTATTTGATTTCTTTTGAGTGCAACCAGATCTTTTTTATTTACTGCACTCCATCACCACAGGCCCGTAGCAAGCATGAAATGACTAGGGGGGCTGAGCAAGTGGCCCACATTAACCTCCCCCCCCCCCGCTTCGGTCCCTTGGTTAAAGCATACTTTTTGGTACATGTCAGATAACTACATTTGTCTAAAATACATTTTGTTTTCCGTTTGTGTTGACTTTGACGAAATAGAGAAGTTGTTTGGGATATCTTTCGCTGAAATTTGGCAAACAATTGCTTTTGGTTTTCTTTCTCCCCAAAGAAGTCATTAGCTACGTCTACAAGGGTCAGAGCATCTGTTCTGTCCTTGTGAACATATAACATCATGAGGTGGTTCAGTCTAGCGTCTCCCGTTGTTGAGCGCAAATGGACTATCTGATACGTTAACAAAGACTTGATCTGGAGGGCTGAGTTGCCTCTTTGTCGTTTCCTGTTTGCCAGCTTTTGTTGTCGATGGCTCCAAATCATTTTCATTTCCGGATTGTTTCTTCGACTACACCAGGATCTGTGTCACTACTGCATGGTTTTATACCCACGATAAAAGTGTTCCCTGCTTATTTTCGACTTGTTTGGATTTTTTTTCGGCGGCTCTTGCGAAGACATTATAAGACTTTCAAAATAAACGCGCAAACACCTAAGTTTTACTCTAGTACGACTCTAGTACAGTAGTATATTTTAAACTGACGGACCTCTTAGGAAACCAATAAAGATTAAGAGGTCACATTCAGGGATTGTCAATGGTGCATTTCCATCCATTTTGCTTCTGGCTATTTTGATGTTTAATAAGCAGTTATTTTAAAGCCGTTGGTTGTTTTTGGCAGAGCAAAAATACGATTTCGCTCATTTACACAATTTCAAAATTGCACAGAAGAACAACAGTACATAATCTTACTATGATCGACAATACTTTGAAATTTTAGATTCCATTGAAAGCTGTCCATTTTAGTAGAAAAATTCCACTTTTGCAGCAGTGATTCAAGTCTGAAAATTTCTGGGGGGGCTTGAGCCCCCCCTGCCCCTCCCCCTACTACGGGCCTGCACCATCGGTGGAATTTCTGTCATCTGTCAACTTCGCAAAATGGCTGAATGGTAAGGTTCATATATAGATGGATACTTTTTTATAGCGCAGTGCAGGTGTTGTTTATTTACCCGCTGTTGTGGTCGATCCACCAAGCTAATATTGCAACTGTTAACTCACTTTTCAGAAAGAGATCAATGAATGAAGTACCATCGACATCTTCCAAACGTTCCAGCAATTAAAGGAGCACAAGTATACATTGCAATATACAATTTTCCCATTTGAAACTTTCAGTAACGTAACATTCATTAATGTTTTTTTTTTTACTTTGAAGTAGGGATCTATGCCAACTGTATGGAAAAATCAATTCTTCCTCGAAGAAACTTGCAGTTGTTAGCGCCCTAAATGCTGGTAAAAGCTTTGCGTTACTTGGGCGAGGTTTATGGCACTGATTGCGTTGCGGAAGGAGAGGAGGTTGATCGTGAATTGATTGCCAAGTTTATCGAGATCACTGTTAGGTCTTCAACACATGAAAGGCGGGAGCATGTCAAACAGCAACAACAGTCTTTGCTCCATTCCCGATTAGTTGCAGGATTTCTCTTACAACCAAATTCGATTTGTTTTGGCATGTCTTATCCAAGGACTTAAGGGATAAAGGGAAACGAAGTTTTTTGGGGCCACATTCCGTATTTTTGAAACAGCAATTACCATAGGCCGCGCTTATACAAGTTGAGAGAAACAGTGTGGTAAGTACTCATAATGAGTCCCTTTTAGTCTACCCTGGGAGTAGTATACTACAAAAAAGTTATACAATAACTGTTAAAGACTAACAAAACTTTTCTTTTCTTTTCTTTGGAGTATGTGATGTCATAACCCCAAAACAAAATGCCTTAACTAGATAAATAGATGAATAGATAAATTACAAACTCTAGTAAGAGTTCCCGTAAAAGACTATAATCTTTTAGTTCATTTAAATTATCATTATGTCCCAAAACACTTATACAATTTATGGAAAATAAAAGAGCTCAACATACCCTAATTAGCTCTCGAAGCTGACTCCCAGTTTCTAAATTGTTGCCCACCATCACCCATTGGACAGTTTTGTGACTAATATGGGCAAAGTGGATGTCCAGCTGTGACTTGCCCTCTCCAGGCTCGGAATTGTTTTATTCCACAAGTGTTAAGTTGAACACTTGGTTTACTTCAGTCAAGTACGAGATAAAACTAGTATTGTGATAATGGGGACCATTATCTAAGAAGAAAGAAAGGATGCAGTTTTAGCATTCACATTCATTCCTTATAAACATCTCACAATTTTAGGATGTGGTACTGCTTGTTAGAGGCCTAAGTACTCAATATTAGTGTTCCGTGTAGAAAGTACTGCTGATGGACTGATCCACCACAAAGCGTACAATTTGATTTTTGTTTATTAAGGTGATATTATTATTCAATCGGGCAAAACGACAATGCAAACTCGTTTTGTAACTATGTATAACTAAATTCCCATACAATGATCTGACTCCAAAAGAGCTCAAAAACATAATTTGACAATCATATTATACGATTTGTGGTGGATCAGTTCATTGGCAGCACTTTCTACGCAGAACATTCTGTGCAATTTCTGTGGTGGGCCGTTGGCTACAGGATAGCCTGATGCAGGTTAGCTTAAAGGCTTGTTTTGGGTTAGCATTCGAATAGATCGGTTCCTACTTTCTGGAATGGATGCTCGGGTAACTGTGAAGGAATCATGGGCTCTGCATGATTAGTTTTCATCTTGATACATGTAGGGCAGTCTCCGACAAGATCTTCTATCTGCTTGCTGAGATTCGGCCACCAGACACCACTCTTCGCCCTTTCGCAGCATTTCTGGATGCCTTGATGACCTGTGTGTATCTTGCCTAATACATCGAGCCTTAACGCTGATGGAATTATGACTCTGTCGTCTTTCATTAGGATTCCCTGCTGAACAGTGATTTCTGCTCTGTACCGCCAGTACGGTTGAAGTGAACAATTCAGGTGATGTTTCCCTGGCCAGCCTTCACTGCAGAACAGCTTAAGCTTTGAGCAAACTTTATCTTCATCCTGACGAAGGCGTATTTCTTGCAAGCGCCATTCTGTAGTTGGCAGACGTTTTACTATATGTGAGACATAGAGGTTTAAATCTTCATTAAGTTGCTTCTCGTCTTTCGTGACACTTCGGTGAAGCGGCGCTCTTGATTTTTTTTTTCTTTTTTTATTGTTTTTACAAACATAATGCTGACTTACTTACATAGTACTTACTTAGTTACATAAAGCTTTAATACCTACTTACATATAACTTGCTAAGTTAAATACCACTTACCTACATAATATAAACTTACAAGATAATGCTTACAAAACAGGAGCCGATGAGTTGGAGTCTGTTACAAAATAATGAAAAAAGAATTCTAATACAACTAATTACTAACTTACTATCTATTAACGAACAGTAAATACGCTAAAAACGACAAAAAAATAAATAAATAAATAACAAACAAACAAACAAAACAAAAAAGCCAAAAAACAAGGGAAATTAGCCAGAATCAAGAAAATTATTTTTACAGCTTGACTTACACCTTAGCTTTGCTAGTTTCAATTTGTATTTTATTTTTAAGGATAGACAAAAAAGCGTCGAAAAATAATCTTCCTCATTTTTAGACACGGTGTAAATATAGTATTTTGCAATTATCAAGCAGAGGTTTAAACCAAGACACTGAGGCACGGTGTCTGTAATGCCATAAAGTGTTTGTGCTTCAGAAAGCGAGATCTCAATGTTGTTTTTTTCGCGCCACCAAACTGAAAAATGTGTCCAAAACAGCTGAGCATTGGGGCAAGTCACAAATAGGTGTGTGATTGTTTGCTTTTCAGCGCATAAATGACAGCGGTCATGTTCCTTAATTCCGAATTTATATAATGTAGCGTTGGTGGGTAAGGTGTGGTGTAAGATCTTGAACTGAAACATTGAGAGTTGTATGTCTTTCGTAGCACTGAAAGGTATCTTGTAAATTTGAGAAATTTGCTGTTCCTTTAAACTAGCTTTTCTGAGTCTTTTTTTGGCGGTGGCAGGAACAAATTTCCTTTCAACAAAAAAGTTGGTAGCAAGTTTAGAAGAAAGCTTCTCAACGGGAATTCTATCCATACTTATGGATTTATTCGAAGGCGGTTGTAACTTACCTTTCATTATTTTAATCCAGTTAGGAGGAATTGCTTTGCATAAACCGTAGTAGGTAAGAAAATTAGTTTTAAGACCAAAATAAGAGCAGAAGTCTTGGTGAGATAGAAAGGTATTGCCGTTGAAGAGATCTCCAATTTTTTCAACACCCGCTACATGCCATGCTTTGTAGTATACTGAATAATTGTTGATCCTAATAAAGCAGTTGTTCCATAAGATTTCATTCAGTATTTCTTTTTTTGAGAAGGGAGTGAACGAATTTATGGATTGCCAGGCCAACAAGGCTTTCTCGTAAAAGATCAATGGAATGTGTATGTTAAGATGTTTAAGTTCAAAGTTACATTTAAGGAGGAAGAGACCACCGACTCGCTCTAGCAGGGAAACAGGAATGTGACTCCAACTCGCGGTGGGATAACAGCTGTCTAGTCTTCTGATCCAAGTTGCTTTGAGAGCATTGTTAATTATGTCAAAATCAGGCAATGAGAGACCACCTTTTTCTTTAGGGCCGATCAGGGTAGTTTGTTTTATTTTTGGTTTTTTCTTTTGCGCTCTTGATAAGGTATCAGCTGTGGTGAGATCTTTTCCGGATACATGGGAGATCTTTTCCGGATACATGGACTATTTGGTACAAGTAGCGCATCAGTCGCATCCGGAACCTCTGAATACGTGGTGGCATGTCCTGGAGGCATTTAGATCCTAGTAACGGCACCAACAGCTTCTGGTCTGTTTCGATAAGGAACTCTTTACCGAGGACAAAGTCGGCAAACTTTTCGCAAGCCCAAGTAGTTGCGAGTGCTTCTTTCTCTATCTGAGCGTACCTTTGTTCGGTAGACGTCATAGAGTGCGAAGCGTAGGCGATTGGCTTCTTTGTGTCATCCTCTTGGACTGCTCCTAATCCATACAACGAGGCGTCTGCAGATATAATAGTTTCTTTCTCAGAGCAGTAATGGGCGAGAACTGGCACTTGAGTAATTTCTTTCTTCAGGCGAGGGAAAGATTCTTCTTGAGCTTGGCCCCAGTGCCATTCGTTCTTGCTTGAAAGGAGATCGCGAAGAGGCATAGTCTTCTCGAACACGTTTTCGATGAACTTCTGTTGGTGGTTGATCATTCCCAGGAATCTTCATAGTTCTGCAACATTTTGCGGTCTCTCCATCTTTTCAATAGCCGCAGTCTTGCCTGGATCGGGGCCTATTCCTTGAGCGCTGAAACTATGGCCCGCGAACTTCAATTGTTTCCTTGAAAATTCGCACTTCTCTGGGTTCAGGGTGATTCTTGCTCTGATCAATCTTGTTAAAACTGCTTCAAGTCGTTTATCGTGTTCTTTTTGCCTCTTTCCATGCCCCAGGATGTCATCCATAATGTATATCACTCCTTCCAAACCTTCCAGCTCGTTTAGCATTCTCTTTTGGAATCATTCTGGTGCTGATTTTAAACCAAAGGGGAGTCGCTGAAAACAATATCTGCCAAAGGGAGTCAGAAACGTAGTCAGGAGTTGAGAGTTTTCTGCTAGCTTCTCCTGCCAAAAACCGGAATTTGCATCAATTTTTGTGAACACTGTGGACTCTCCAAACTCTCCTAGCAAGGCGTCAATCTTTGGAAGTGGATATGTTTCATGGCAAACGTTTTCATTTAGCTTTGTCAGATCCACACATATTCGAAGTTTCCTGTTTGATTTAGGTACTGTCACCATTCCAGCGCACCAGTTTGTAGGCTTGTCAACCTTTCTGATTACTCCCAGCTTCTTCTTTCTACCAAGTTCTTCCTTTACTTTGCTTTTCATTGGTAATGGAATACGTCTTGGGGTCATGATTGCAAACGGTTGAGCGTCTGGCTTCAACTTGATTTCATATTCTCCCTCAAGTTCTCCCAGTCCATGGAACAGGCGAGGGTATTTCGCTTTAATCCTTTCTTCGCAACTTTGACTTTGGATTTCATTGATTCTAGCCAGTAAATTTAGCTTTTCAATCGCTGGCTGTCCCAGAAGAGGCTCTTTTAAACCTTTGACAACATAAATATCTTCCGTCACGCACGTTTCTCCCAGGGATAAAGTATCACGAACTGTTCCCATTACACGAAGACCATTGTGATAGGCTCCAAAGAGTCTTTTGGAGGTGGAGTGCAGTTTTCCTAAGTTGCATTGGCGAAAAACTTCTTCAGGAATAACTGTGACATCCGCTCCGGTATCAATCTTGAAATTTATTTCGGAGTTTCCTATTAATAGATTGGTACACCATTTCTCTGATGTTTCGATTGCGTTGACAACTTCATTGACGGTCATTAAGAGATATCTTCGTCCGAATCTTCACCAACTCTATGGAATCGTTTTGAAGATTTGCAGACCTTGGAATAATGACCCTTTTTGTTGCGTGCGTTGCAGGTAGCATCTTTGGCTGGGCAACGCTGAGGAGGGTGACCTGGCTGAGCTCCGCATCTGTAACACAACAGACGACATGCAGTTAAAGAGCTAAGTCATCTGTCACCAGGCGATCGTGCTTATATCCCTGATCGTAAAGAGAACACGGTAGTAGTAGGCAAAACACCAGAGCCATGTTCCTATTACCTCGACACTGACAGTAATGCAACTGTTAGAAGAAACAGACGGCAGCTCAATCCAAATCCTAAGGAAGCAAAGTACGCAGCAGGAAGCCCTTTACCCGATCCTCCCGAAACTTCTAAGGATCAGCCACCTGTTCCAGCAGAGAAGAAAGATGCTTTACGGTCTGCTCAAAAGTCTTCCATTCCAGTTCCCATTCCTGGAAACACTACTCGTTCCGGAAGAAAAGTTAACCCGTCCAAGAGATTAGGTTTTGATTAGGACTGAAAAAACATTTGTTATACGTGATTCGTTTCGTGATCGAAATACTTGATTGACTCACTTCCTATCATTAAAGAACTTTGCACAGGGACATTCTTATAGAAGTACCAAAATGTCTAGAAAGGGGGATGTGGGATTAGCCCTTAATCCCCTTACTTAGTAAACGCGCTCAACTTATATATCCTGATATGATTGTACAATAGTTCAGTTGACCTTAGGCCTTGCTCATGTAATCTCCTTTAACCATTAAATTGTACAAAAGTGAATACATACTTGGCCTCCACTCTTCGTTTCGTCTCTGATAATCGCACAGTAACATCGCGAGGTGGTGCTGCACAAATAGTCTGGTCATCAACTCCAGAAAAATTAAATTCATTGTTTTGGGGGCCTGACAGTTAGTGCCGAAGGTGGCAGACATTCATATATCCTTCTTAGGCCAAGAACTTGTGCCTGAGCCCCATGTAAAAGAGATGTAAACAGCACAAGAAACACTTGATTTTTTGATCTGCTACAGCTTGTTTATTAAAAAATAGTATGGTCAAGTATAGTCTGCTACACAGCCGTTTTTATTGTTGTCACGCAACGCTCCTCCCCACAAATGGCTGCTGCAAATCAAACCACATTCCTTTCCTGTGGTTAACCAATAAGAGTTCAGCTCCCACTTTCTGGAAGGTGTTGGCGCCAAGGTGACTCCTCCAATCACAGCTGTGCTGTTATCGTTGCCCCATTTGTGAAAGACAGAACAATAAAAATCGTCATGTGAAAACAAGCCATTAACTTGAGTAGTGTTGTCGTAGCCCTATTCAAAATTTGAGATAAGCAACAGCAGCAGCAAGCAAGTCGAGCAAATGTCATGCTCAACATGGATGTGCTTATAAAGGTTCTGTGTATAGTTTTGGGAAATCGCTCATCGATAATTTATAAGATTGCTTTAAATTGAATCAGTACCCTTGGGAATTTAGTCCTGACGTGTACAGGAACCCCAGAACAATCCAATGACCACATCCTGCACATGAAATTCTTCATACATGTACCCCCAGACATATGCAGTTGAAGAATCAACTGATCCTGGTCAGAGTCTTGTAGGCTTATCGAACCTTTTCTTTTTAACTTGGAACCTTTCTGCAAATTTTAATTAACAGCTTTTCATAGCTTGTAGACACAAAGCCTGGCTGTCCAATTATTGAGTGACGATTGATTGATTTGTTGAAAATTGAGAGGCATGTTTGCATCCTAGTGCCCTGCAGCTCAAGTATTGTCAAGTTTCTTATACATGATTGGTTTCTTTGTCAGACCACAAGCACAAAGGGAAAGGAATGTGGTTTCGTTCTCAGAAGCTGTTTGTGGGGAGCAGTGTTGCATGACAACACTAAAAACGGCGGTGTAGCAGACTAGGTCAAGTACTGAACGAGCCTCAAATGAGACTGTAGCTAAAAAATTCCTGGAGGTACCTTTTTGCAAATCCAGACAGATATATATATATATTTTCTTCTAATTTAAAGTCTTAATATTATTGTAAATTAAAGCTATAGTATGGTGGCCCAACATTATCATAGTAAACCATGTACGATTTTGCAAAGAAAGAATAAAAAATAGAAAGAAACAAAAAAACATAAGCGATAAAAATAGAAGGTAGAAAAATAATAAAGTAATACAAAATTTATAAATATCTAGAAAAAAAGGAAAAACATAGTTTTATATCAACCATGGTAAAATTATAATTAAGCAATAAAAAAAGAACTTAGAAAAATTTTATTGGGAAAACGACATTTGGAAAAACATTGAAAATCAACAGTGAAAATCCATGTCAAAAATCAACAATGAAAATCAACATCAAAAACCAACATTGAAAATCAACATTAACAATCAACATTGAAAAAAATAGAGAACGTCGAAAAAACATCGTATTTTCCAGGTGGCCTGTCGTTATCATAGACCAGGATGCTTTGCGTACATGCATTCAACACATTACCAGAATACATTCATCAGAAGCTCCTGATATATCAGGGTTGTTCAATTGGTGCCTAATATTTGCAGTATGTGATTATTAAAGTTTCCATTGTAAGCGCAAAACACAAAAACAAAGGAAGCATTAAATAAATTATTGTATATGAATACAGCCGGCTCAGCTTATGGCCCAATGTTCTCATAGCCCGTGATGCTTTCCATCAGCGGATCTTGAGAGGAGCCCACAAGATATGAGGAGATCAAAACAGTCCCTCTTCCAAAATGAGTAGAATAAGGAATCCAACCTGGGAGAACGATGAGAACCTGAAAGCTGATATACAGAAATACGTGCTCCAGAATTTGACTCGCAAAGAAGTTCCAGACTTTCTGGGTCGAGACTATCCGCAGTATGCGTGGAGTCTTCCAACTTTGAGTCGTAGGATGGCTTACTTCTAGATAAAATACGTAGACTACGAAACAGACCTGAAAGTCGTGGAAATGGCAGTTAAAGAAGAAATTAGTAGACCAGGACAACTCTTGGGGTACCGATCAATGCACCAAAAGTTACGAGAGCACCACCAGTTGGCAGTTTCACGAGGCTTGGTGTAAGATGTGATGACGACGGTTGACCCTGAAGGTCTTGAGAGCCGCGGAAAAGTTGGACAAAAGAAGCGGCACAGAGGGCCGACTGGCACAGTTACATCGCTGGTAAGATAAGCTTATCTAATAGTGCTATTGGTACGATTTCCATGCGATCGCGTAAGTTCATTTAATTGCAGTCGAACCTCGAGTATCCGGAGTTTTTTTTTTCATGAATATTAATAAGATGTGATCTTCAAAATTGAAAGTATTAAAAGTTCATTAATCGTTTCAAATGTTTTCAAACATATATATTCAAAACTTTGAAGTCTGTCAAAACCAAACAAACACCTGTTGCCAAACATTTATATTGTCCAGTGTTTGTGGAGCAAAGTTTTGCCCTTCTGATGCGTGTTCACATATTGTGCTTATATTGCATAAATGCTAGGCTTTATCCGGCTTCTACATTTAGATCTAACATGTTTGATACCATTTGGACAGCATGTTCAACATCACGACCAGTTTGGCCACCAAACATGTTTTAGGAGTGTGTGGTCATCAGACATTTCTCGTTTGGACAGGCCTTTGATAATGAAAAAGCAGGTTCTCAATGGAAATTTACAAGTTTTTTGGTTGTATTTGGTTTCTTACAGGGCCCAAACCACACGTACTCTGGAGATGGCCACGATAAACTTATGGATTTCATGAACAACAAATTTCCCCTGGCCGTTTATGGTTTACAAGATGTTTTTAGTGGCTACATTCTTTATTTGAAACTGTGGCCCTCAAACTCAGATCCTAAACTGATAGCACGGTGGTATTTGGAGTATCTTTATGAATCAAGGGGTAACTGCAGTTGATAGTTGTTATCATAGAAGGGGCTAAACAGAGTCTGACATCAATATTGGTGAAGAGGAATGTGTACAAGTCCCATCTCCTAGACCCACCAAATTGTCCATGAACAATACACCCTGCTCCCCCTGCAGTATCTTGTAAAAGAGTTTCTTAGCTCCAGACACTGTTAAATGGCTGTTAAATAGCTCACAATGAAAGGTATCGTCGAAAATGAGTCACATGTCTCTGAACAATAGACACCTCACTCCTAAGCACACAAAAACAATAACACAGGCACATGGAGCATAATGGACAATACTGGGTCTTCAAATAACTGGAGAGTTTTCATCTTGTTCAGGGGGCAGTGTACTTGAGCAATAATTGGGTATAGGGGTGCTGCTGAGGGTCTGACCCTCAGAGCCCATTTAGGATAAAAAAAGGTGAACCTACACTACATAGGACAACACCTGCTATTTTAGGACCCTATCCTCACACTAGATTATAGGTCATGTAAGGGAGTACCCCCAGTGTCTTGATAAAGTTTGTCATATAACATCCTAAAACATAAATAAACATTGACGCATGAAATCTGAAACTTTCAGAAGAATTTGTCAATTTCACACAACCTCATTCTGGGCCCTTCGATATTATTAATATTAACAGCTTGATGACTGACCCCCACCCCCCACAA
>OZ037777.1:18075676-18090676 GCA_964035525.1 Porites cylindrica
GATCTTTAGTTGTCGCGGACAAATCATCACCATTTCTACTGGTCCAAATGTACAGTAGAAAGGTCCACTGTCATAATTCCTCTGGGAAGACATTTGAATGGACCTTCGGGCAATTCAACATTGAATTTACCTTACTTACATTCAAGTTGATCTTTAATCGACTTTACTGTGTTTAGAATTATTTAGTAATGCTTAATTATTATTGTTCATGGAAATTTATGGCATTAATAAGTTATTTGTTCTATTTGTTTAAACAAGTCTTTCCCTACTATTTGTTTACCCGAAGTACCTAGTCCACCCAGTCCACACCAACCAATGTAGTGCCACTTTAGCCAGACAACACCACACACAAACCCACTTGAGCCAGTCCAGATCAAATCCAATCTAGCCGGTCTAGATCAAATCCAGTCCAACCAGTCCAGATCAAATCCAGAATTACGTTCTGCCTTTCGGATTGTATTGATGCCAGGAACTGCTTCGGAAAAGATTTTCTCCTTCAATGCAAGATAAATTGAGGAGGGGCAGCTGGCTGGAAAAATTCCGGCAGCAGATTTTCGTACCATTGTGACAGACAATAATGTCCGTAAAATACGTATTGTCATATTACATATTGAAAGAAATTTAACTACAGTCTAGGTCAAAATTGTTGGGACTCTTTGCTGTCTTCTTGTCCTCCCAACGTTGGTGCACAAGATTTGATGAATTAAATGTGATAAACAACATTGGGAGGCACAGAAGACGGGCGAGAAGTAAAAAAACAGCGTTGGCTAAAAGTGTCCCAACTACTTTTTCCTGTGACTGAAGTTTTCCAGGTGATACACAGGTAGAAATGAAGACCTGTGTTTCACAATTTTTGTCGTCGCGGTCTTGACATTTTTGAAATTCATGATTACCTGCTTTTTCTACGCCTATTTACATCCAGGGAAGAATGGTATTCCTCTCAAACGTGCCCATATAATCCAGGTCAATTTTTTGTAAGCAAAAACAAAATGGGTGGGGAAAATGAATGTGTAGAAAGACTGAATTAAAGAATTTTCATTATTGTTTGTCTCCGTAAAATTAATGCTCAGACGTCGTTGAACTGGCTGTGCAAACGTTGGACGTTGTTGCCACTGGTGGATCCAGACCGTCAAGGGCTATCTCCAAATTAAAAACGATGTTTTGGACCCTTTGGGTCTCATTTTGGTCTAAACACAAGGGGGGCCTGGGCCCCAGGCCCTTACCCTGGATCCGCCAATGGTTGTTATTATGATGCTATATATTACAGTATCCTTTGACTTTCATCATCTTTGACTCAAAACCCTGACCATAAGAAAAGTAGATATGTCAGGTCAATTTTTGGTAGAAAAATGAATGTGTAAATAGACTAAACTTTAGTGAACTGTCCCGACTTCTTCACAAGATGGATACCGCTATCAACCACATAAATAGCTAATCAGTGAAAACCAATTGCACTGCTACCATCTGATGGGTCATGCTTTATCCGGTGGATAATGCTATCCACCTTTTGAACAACTAGAGCCTGCTCTTTATTAACAACACCAGCTAAGACGTTGATGTTTATATTATGATCTTGTATTAGTACATTGACTTTCATGAAATTGGTCTCAAAAAGATGACAACATACGAAAAATAGACAGAAATTTTGTGTAATTACAATAAGTGTACATTTACAGTTTGCTACTTCCACTATGTAACACGATCAATCGCTTTTTGAGAAAAATTGAAAAAGACAACATGCGATGCAACTCATGTAATAGACACTTTAATTCCCTAGTATAAGAAGGCTACATCATTAGACTTTAAAAGCCTTAAACCCCAATTTTTCTATGCTTGGGGCAGGCTAAAGGCAAAGACACCGGCAGTGACTGTCCACTATAAAAAAGGAGGGGCATTAGCAAATGTAGAGAAGTATCCGTATCGTTTAGTTTTCATATACTGCAACAACTTCGAAGTTGTGAAAAAAAAAAGGTTTAACACTAAAAGCGGTCGCAATACTTATGTTGGAAAGTGCAGTAAGATCCACTATCCCAAGATCTGAGCTTTGTATAGTACCGTTTTATATCAGAGCTTTCGAGTGAAACAGACTCTGTGACAAATAATTAAAGGTTTGGCCACATTCGGCTAGTTTCTTTGAAAATTTTAAACACTCACAACAGTAATCCAGGGCTTCAATGAGGCTAAGCTTGACAATTCTGCGCCCCCCAGAAAACTAGAAGCTTTCTAGCCCACCGAGCTCGATCAGCTATGATTAACATCAACCGAGCTCGGTCCACTTAATTGGGGGATCAGTTTAGTTTTCTGGGCAACCGAGCTCGATACGATTTTATCGAGCTCGATATGTCAACCGTCCTCGATTTGTCGATACCGAGCTCGAGGCTTCTCACTTTTCCGGTGGGACAAAGTAAAAACGGTTATCAAGCTCGATGACTTATTGAGCTCGATGACTTATCGAGCTCGGTGACCTATCAAGCTCGGTGACTTATCGAGCTCGGTTTTTCGAGAGAAGAAAAAAAGAGAAAAAATGGAAATTAAAGCAATAATGACCACATGGAGTACAAAATCTAAAACGCCTTATCGTTCCCAATTCGTTACGGACAAAAAACATTGTCTGGCTGGTCAATTAATGTTGTTTTGGTATTTAAAAAAACATTGACAAAAAAAACATTCTTTTTTACCCTTTCTTCTTTGATATATTTGACGCGAGACTACCTTCCGTCAACGGCGCGTGAATTGAACGATTTAGTTTTAAAACGCAGACCTCTCACCAGCCTTGTGTTCCATGCAAGAATCGTATTCATTTGAAAAAATTTTAAGAGCCTTGTTTTTCCCGCTTGAATCTTTTGACTCCAAAGGTACGCAATCAGCGATTCAATGCATCAAAGAAAATATACATTTTTTTGTCTCCTTTTTATTTGTAATGAATTTTCCTTGATTTTATGCGAACAAACAAACTGCACCTTGCATGAGTCTAGGGGGCTTCCACGGGTTGATGTTGCAGAAAAAAATTATTTAGAATGACTATGAAATTGTTACTACGAAAGAAGGACTCGAAACGACAAACAACGATCTTACTTTTATTCCTTATTGTGAGTTTCAATGGGAAGGCTTTGCAAGAGATTGGCTACTCTTAGGCCTCTTTCAATTAATTGGGTTGCGAACTCAACATTCTTTCAGTGCAAAAAGTTTGGCGGGAGGGGGGGTGGGAGAGATTATCTCCTGCAGGAAAATTTTTTTTTCACTCCAATTAGGAAAAACAGCATCCTGGATTTCACAGTGGTTTAATTCTTTGGTCCAAAGAGCGGATATCTGCCTTTGTAGATCGACTTATTCAGTCAATAGCGTAGAAAAAAAGACTCGTATCTACAAGATACGATAGACTTCCTGAATGTTATTGAGAGTAAAAAATGCCCAAAGATACAATCCTAGTTTCTGTGGACGTTACTAGTCTCTACACCAACACACCACACGAAGAGGGCGTAACCACCGTATGCCACGTGTCCGAAAATTTTTAAAGAAATGCTGTATCTTATTTTTTGTATATTAACAGAAAACTCTTTCCAATTGTGTGGTAGCAACTACCTACAGACCCATGGAACAGCCATGGGAACAAAGATGGCCGTTGCTTTTGCTAACATCTTCATGGTCAGATTAGAAAACCAGCGCTGAAACAAACTGGTTTCTTGGAAAAGGTTTTTTTCTCGATTTTGAGCACTTGCTGTTTTATTGAGGGTTACCACAATATGCCACTCTGGACTTAATATTATAAAAGCAGTGATTGAAAGTGGAATGTGCATGTGACAGAACTAGTTTGAAAGGTCTCAACAAGATTATATTTTCTAAGACAGTTTAAGAAATCACATGTTGCTAGAAGAGAGCTACTTCTGTTTTACATCACATGCATTCTCTCCATTATGGTTATCTTAGCAAAGACCTAGAAAGACTGCAAAAAGGAGCTATGAAAATTATTTACCCCGAGCTATCATATGCTAAGGCTCTAGAGCTGTCCGGACTTTTAACACTGGCGTGTTTGCATGGGCTTATTTAAACGACATGGCCCTCAACACGTCTAAACCTAAGTCTATCTTGATTACGACTCAACAGAAATTTCATCGCCTGAATGATCATTCTCTTGATTTGATGATTAATGGGAAGTTAATTGAAGAAATTCAGCATGCTAAACTACTTGGTGTTACTCTTGATTGCCTTCTTACAAGGGCGAAACACTTTGAAAATATATGTTCAATTGTAAACAGTAGGCTGTCTCTCTTAAGAAGGATCAAACCGCTTCTCAATCATCACTGTGCTCTACGTTTCTTCAACTCTTGTATTCATAACCTCTTTATTTATTGTTCGAGTGCATGGGGTAATTGTTCCAATTATTTATTGTCTCGTCTTCTTCTCCTCCACAAACGTGCAGCTAGATTGCTCCTTGATGCCGACTTCTCTCAACCATCTGCAAGCTTATTTTCCAAACTCAAATGGCTGCCTATTTTCAACCTTATAATACTAAGAAAACTAGTACTTTTATTCACTATTCTTAATAATCCTGATTCTCCTCTTTGTCTTCAACGTAAATTCAACTGGTCTGCGCACCAGAGCTTGTGCTTTTAATCTTCAAGTTCCATACCCTAGGCCTAATTCCGGAAAGCGCACATTTGTTTTCTCTGCTGCCACTCTTTTTAATTGCCTTGACTCTGATCTTAAGCAAATAGCGTGTGTATCTCCTTCTTCTATTATTTTTTCATCTAGATTAAATAATTTTAAGCATAAACTCTTTATCTTGTTCCTTAAGTTTGCTAGTAACGTTTGTCATCTTGAAGAATTAATGTGTTATGATTGTCGTTTTTCTCTTTATTGTAACTGTATTAGAAGGTAATTAGTTTATATCATCTTATATCTATGTTAAACCATACATTTGTCTAGTTCTATTTTTTCTCTTGTTGTAGTCGTATATTTCTGATTAGGCATTGTTTTTATATGTGTATTTTGTATTGTTGTGAGGGCCGTAAGTTAGATAACTCATAAAGAATATTGTATTGTTTTGTATTGATCGAAGAGGAACAATTGCGGCAAAGTTGTTCTATGAAATATGTGCTAATCAATCTCAGTCTCGACAAACTACTTCCGAATAAATGCCAGCCAAGCTACTCTCTGAGAGAACAAAGATTGTTTATTCGTCAAAAGGGTGAAACTGAAAGATGCAAGAATAGGTTTTCTTTTAAGTTATGTTTACAGTAGTGGAGAACTAGAATGATATAATTTTCTTTCTTAATGCGGCGGGGCTAAAGTGCAGGTCACAGGTCACAGGTCAGGTCACAGGCCAGGTTACAGGTCACAGGCCACAGGCCAGGTTACAGGTCACAGGCTACAGGCCAGGTCACAGGTCAGGCCACAGGTCAGGTCACAGGTCAGATCACAGGTCACACACAAAAACAATAGGGCACTGGACAAAACTGTTCTTGATTGGCATTTTATTATACAAAGCCAAGGAACCTCAATTATATTTTTTCTGTTCTGAACTTTACCAAATCCCACACATGAGAAAATATATTCATTGTTGATCACGCAAGGAGGTCTTGCGTTACAGCGTAACCAAAGTTGGTAACGAAATCACAAAAGTACGCAAAATCACGTGTTTTTTGAGAAAAAAACGAATCTCAAAACGAAGGGCTGTTGCGTCAAGAATATCATGACGTGTTTGTGGATGTTTTGAGAAGCATTCGACGGGAAAATGGAAGAAAAACTTAAGGACAGTCTAAAACTTATTTGACCGCTGAAATACGGCAACTTTTTTCAGACTTTCCTCGTCCTAAACTCTTCTTGCCACTAGATCGGTCTTCCATCTCTTTTGAAGATGGCGGCCTGTTGCTCGCGCTTCGTACCAGTCATTAAATACTGCTGTGTTAAAGTGTAGTCGGTTAAGAACTTCAGACACTGCTATTTGGGCCTCTCGAATAGTTGCTGGACCATATTTCTCGGCTCTTCTCCCAAGAGCTTGCCATTTTCTCACGTTCTGTTGCACAACAGCTTGAAAAACCTCTGTTGGATTTGCCTCGTGGGCTTTAGGTGGGAGCATTCCGCCATTACAACTTGAATCTTTGACTCTGTAAACTGCTGATGTATAAAAGGATTACAGTGTTGCATTTCAATGACTCGCTCCAAGTTATCTTGGCTGCACGGTTTATTTGGAGATGACATTCTAATAACACGACAAGACTTCGTTTTCAGTGAAAAACATGTGATTTCTTTTTCGTACAAATCACATGATTTTGCACACCTTTGTGATTTCGTCACGAACTTTGGATATGCCGTATGATCAGCATGAAAATGTTATTCCATGTGTGGAATTTAATATTGTTTAAAGGACAAAAATATCATCAAGGTTCCTTGACTTATTTTATTTTTGTATAGTAAAACGTCAGTCCAGAACAGTTTTGTCCAGTGTCCTATTGTTTTTTGGTGACCTGTGGCCTGTGACCTGTGGCCTGTAACCTGTGACCTGACCTGTGGCCTGTGACCTGCACTTTAGCCCCGCCGTTCTTAATGTATATAGCAACTTGACGCATGCCTTTGAATTTGAGATTTTATAACGGTTATAAAATCGTAAATTATGTTGGATCATCTTTCTTCAAATAGTTGTAAAGTGCGTTAATTAGTTGTAATTTAGTACAGTTGTAAATTATTGCATTGGTAAACCTTATCACAATTCAGCTGTATTAAGGACGGTGCCCACTATTGTTACTGCGCACATTTTCTGCGCATGCCAAGGAAGTTGCGCGCGACGCGAAAGAAATGCGCAACACGCAGGACACCCAGACTGGTTTTGTCTCCTGTAAGTCTGGGAGGTTCTAGTTATTTCTTGTGGAAAAGATGCGTCGTTTTTCAACAGATGAAAAGTAATTTCTATTTACCTTGTCAGTTCTCTGAAAACCGAAGACGTATGCGCATGTTGTTATTTCAATGTATGATCGATCTGCCCGAACATTTTATAGTCAAACAAAAGTCAATTCTAAAACATCAAAAGTTATTGCTTCAAGATGTTACGCTTAGAACTTGAGTATTAAAAAATCCCTTAAGAGGCAAGGATCAGTAAATCAGAAGGAAAATAGCTCTAAGTCCTCCGCTTAATCGAGAAACTGCAAGCTTACCTTTCACTCGCGTTCTTCCCTTTTTTATCGGCTATAAACACTTTCCCGAATATTTCTTTAATTTTGTAAGATTTTATGTAATTGTTCACCAGAAGATAGATTTAAAGTGTTCGAGTACATACAGATGTCCCTTTTATTGAGAGTCCGAGGCTTTTATTTGTTGGAAAAAAAAGGAAAAAACCATCACAAGATTGTTTGGATTGCTGAGATCGCAGCTTCACAAATAGTTGCGGGCCACAAAGGAAACGCTTTTACCTTTGAAAAAATGATTAAAAAAATTATGCTTTTTGCTATTATCATTGTTATTTAAGCATTTTGGCATTAATAAGCATTGAAATTATTGACTCATTGGCAGCTTGTTGTGTAGATAGTATTTCTTTATAGGTTCAATTTCACGCCACACATAATCTGAACATTTAGACATAGCTGCCATTTGGCTGTTTACAAACTAAAGATGGAAGGTAAAATAAAGTATTTCCATTCTAAGTTTTTCTTAGGTTTAACAGACACTGTTAAGTCTAAAATTAACATATAGAAACGAAAAATAGTGAATGATCATGACAGAGAATGGGACAGTAAAAGAAATCAAAACGAAATATATAAAATGATCATTATAGCCCAGTGTATATATGTGGGTACATAAACCCATTCGGTACAACTACTTTCACACTATTCAGCTTTTTTAAAAGAGAGCTCATGTATGGAACTTGAGTCTATGCAAATCATTTATGTCATATGACACTTGTGGCAAAGCCCAAAAGAGATAGTGCAAAGCACAGATACAAGCTCATTGAATGTATGCAAGTTTAATAAAATATTAGATTGAGGTACCCGGTAAAGTGATAGAAGGTAAAAACGATAGAAGGTTTACAATCCATATTACATCTACAGTTCAAAAAATCTTGAGGACATGTACAGGTAAGCAAACGATTGAAGGAGTACCTGTCTTAGAGTCCTTGTCGACTAAGATCGTTGTTTGTCGTTTCGAGTCCTTCTTTCGTAGTAACAATCTTATAGTCATTCTAAATAATTTTCTTCGCAACATCAGCCCGTGAAAGCCCCCTAGACTCATGCAAGGTGTAGTTTGTTTGTTGGCATAAAATCAAGGAAAATTCATTACAAATAAAAAGGAGACAAAAAAATGTATATTCTCTTTGATGCATTGAATCGCTGATTGCGTACAAATGAAGTCAAAAGATTCAAGTGGGAAAAACAAGGCTCTTAAAATTTTTCAAATGAATACGATTCAAAATGAAATCGTTCAATTCACGCGCCGTTCACGGACGGTAGTCTCGCGTCAAATATATCAAAGAAGAAAGAAGGAATGTTTTCTATTAAAACATCATTAATCGACCAGCTACACAATGTTTTTTGTCCGTAACGAATTGAGAACGAGAAGGCGTTTTAGATTTTGTACTCCATGTGGTTATTACTGCTTTAATTTCCATTTTTTCTCTTTTTTTCTTCACTTGAAAAACCGAGCTCGGTAAGTCACCGAGCTCGATAGGTCACCGAGCTCGATAAGTCATCGAGCTCGATAACCATTTTTACTTTGTCCCCCCGGAAAAGTGAGAGGCCTTGAGCTCGGTATCGACAAATCGAGGACGGTTGACATATCGAGCTCAATAAACTCGTATCGAGCTCGGTTGCCCAGAAAACTAAACTGATCCTAATTGGGTTATGAAATCTCTTGGTAGTGCTTATCGAGCTCGATAACATTCTACTTTTCGCCCTGGAAAAGTGGGAGTCCTCGAGGATTTGAGCTCAGTATAGACATATCGAGTACGGTTTCTCAAGTTCCATATGTTCATCAACGCCAGTTGATATATCGGATCAGTTTAGTTTTCTGAGCAACCGAGCTCGATATGTCAACCGGCCTCGATTTGTCGATACCGAACTCGAGGCCTCTCACCTTTCCGGGGGGAAAAAGTGGAAATGGTTATCGAGCTCGATGACTTATCGAGCTCAATGACTTATCGAGCTCGGTGACCTATCGAGCTCGGTGACTTATCGAGCTCGGTTTTTCAAGAGAAGAAAGAAAGAGAAAAAATGGAAATTAAAGCAATAATAACCACATGGAGTAAAAAATCTAAAACCCCTTCTCGTTCTCAATTCGTTACGGACAAAAAACATTGTGTGGCTGGTCGATTAATGTTGTTTTTGGCGGAGAGTCTTTTAAAAAAATATTTTGTATTTTAAAAAAAATATTGACGAAAGGCATTATAACGTAGCGCGCGTGCTTGCCCTATATAAGTCCTATTAAATCTTTATTTATGCACGCCCGTGCGTAAATAAAGATTTTTAATCATGATGACGTGTTTAGCTGTGTTTTTCGTCTCTTTTTCCTGAGTACAAAATACCCAAACTCGACTGCAATGATGAAAAACGTTCTAGCGTTTTTGGAATTTAGCTTCTCCACTCAAACCAACAGCCAAAGTGGTGAAGATGTTTCGCAAATAATTAGAGCCTGAATCTTTGAAAAGTCTGCCGTAAAGATTCCCTGCTATCAGAGGTCTCTCACGACGAGGCAAAAATGAGAGAAAGGGGAGTCTCTCCCCTTTCTCTCATTTTTGCCTCGTCGTGAGAGACCTCTGATAGCAGGGAATCGTAAAGATTGACATTCAGCTGGAAAAAGACCACAAATTGGTCTGTGTCGGGAAATATCCAATTTGTGTAAAGTGTCCTCGGTTTTTTAACGTTTGTTTATCCTTTACAAAACAAGTTAATTATAAAGTAAGCTCACAAGCGAAAAGTTATGGACTTTTGTTATCTCTGAACAATCCGACTGAAGCAGGAAAATTACTCTTGCAATAACAAGACAAATTACACCGCAAGAAGATCGACATAAATTTATAACTCACAAAAACAACTGCTGCCAGGTCTTCTCAAGAAGTCGTAGTGAACAGACATTGTTCGTAAATGAATATAAAGCAGGAAGACATCATCTTCGGGTTTTTCATGGCCAGATTAGAAAACCGGAGTTGTAACGGCAAACCTCTTTTTTGGAAAAGGTATATTTTTCTGGATATGAACACTTTCTGTTTTACTGAGGGATACCACAATATGCCGCTCTGAAGAGCTGCCTCCAAGCTTATCATAGACGCATCCGCTCTGTGGACCAAAGAATTAAACCACGGTGAAATCCAGGATGCTGTTTTTCCTAATTGGAGTGAAAAAAAAAATTCCTGCAGGAGATAATCTCCCCCTCCTCCTTCCCGCCAAACTTTTTGCACTGCAAGGATGTAGAGTTCACAACACAATTAATTGAAAGAGGCCTAAGAGTAGCCAATCTCTAGCAAAGACTTCCCGTTGAAACTCACAATAAGGAATAGACGTAAGATCGATGTTTGTCGTTTCGAGTCCTTCTTTCGTAGTAACATATTTATAGTCATTCTAAATAATTTTTTTCTGCAACATTTGACTCATGCAAGGTGCAGTTTGTTGTTCGCATAAAATCAAGCAAAATTCATTACAAATAAAAACGAGACAAAAAAAATGTATATTTTCTTTGATGCATTGAATTGCTGATTGCGTACCTTTGAAGTCAAAAGATTCAAGCGGGAAAAACAAGGCTCTTACAATTTTTTCACATGAATACGATTCAAAATTAAATCGTTCAGTTCACGTGCCGTTGACGGACAGTAGTCTCGCGCCAAATATATCAAAGAAGAAAGGGTAAAAAAGAATGTTTTTTTGTCAATATATATTTTTAAATACCAAAACAACATTAATCGACCAGCTACAAAATGTTTTTTGTCCGTAACGAATTGAGAACGAGAAGGGGTTTTAGATTTTGTACTCCATGTGGTTATTATTGCTTTAATTTCCATTTTTCCTCTTTTTTTTCTTCTCTTGAAAAACCGAGCTCGATAGGTCACCGAGCTCGATAAGTCATCGAGCTCGATAACCATTTTCACTTTGTCCCCCCGTAAAGGTGAGAGGCCTCGAGCTCGGTATCGACAAATCGAGGCCGCTTGACATATCGAGCTCGATAAACTCGTATCGAGCTCCGTTGCCCAGAAAACTAAACTGATCCGATATATCAAGCTCGGTTTCCTGAGGTCAATTTGTTCATCGACCCCGGTTGACATATCAAGCTTGATAAACTTGTATCTCGTATCGAGCTCAGTTGCCCACATAACTAAACTGATCCACATTTTCATTGCCCGTCTTGAGGATATTCAGAAGGCCTCAGCAATTTCTGTTGACACGAAGACAAAACTCTTGAAACACCAGTCATTTATGAAGACAAAAGTTTCAAACCAAGTCGAGTGGCACTCACCATGTCTCGAACTCTGCATGGATCATGCATTTGGCTCATGCACTAAACCTCAGGACACTTGCTCATATGCTGTTGAAATTTACAAAGTGGCCAGTTCTGTGAACGCCTTGCTCCCTAACAGATACAGATACAGCTGAACAGAGTAAACTGGAAGAGAAGCTTGATAGTCTACTCCCAGTGCACAAGCGATATTTTGGTCACCTATTATACACAGAGTACTAGTCTGGTTACTACAACTTCCTTCTAAAGAATCTTCAACCCTGTGAATGTATAGTAATTGTTGGCTATAAAATGAAACTCGAACTTCGAATCCACTGTTGGGAAATCCAGCATGACTGGTAAAGCAAACGAGGCCTAGTTCTTTGAGTTTTAATAATAGAATAGAACCCAAGTGTGGAGCTTTCAATCCTCCATCTTCAATGTCCCCAACGAGTACACAACGATTCACTTTGTCCTTACCTTTCCAGATAAAGTCAAATATAATTTTGTTTACTTCATTTACAAATTCCTTATCCATACAAATTAAGCTAGCACGGTATAAGAAAGTGAGGATAATAAATGTTTTGACCAGTTGAATTCTACCAATGATAGTAACATCCCTCCATTTCCAAATTCTTAACTTTTCCTTAATGGTTTATTTAACTTCATCGAAATTAAGTTTGCGTGTGAGACGGCGATCATACGTGAAATATACCCCTAAAATCTTTACAGAATTCTTTATCTTTAGGTCTTTAAAAGGAGTATGATTAAGGTTGGGGGACGCAGGGAAAGAGTTTCCAAGTAACAATATTTCCGACTTATTATGGTTTAGAGACTGACTAGAGATGCCTAGAAGAGCTTCAGACAGTGTCCGGATATAAAGCTAGCATGCATTGCTAGTTCTCTGTCCAAGGGCCTGAATTAGGTGGACAGGAATACCATTGTGGGCTGCTACTTTGGCTGTTCCAATGCAGAAGCTGTTGCTGGAAAAAATGCCTTCAATCCCTGCAGTGAAGAAAATTTGCTGCAGCTAATCAGTCAGGATTGAGTGAGAAAGAGGTTGACCATTCGCAAGTAGGAACAAGAGACCAGGGATATTTCCTTGCAAGGAGAGGTAAGCCAGCAAAGGTGCCCTTCCCAAACCAATGTGGATGTGACAACTGTTACGGAAAGGATCCGTTTTTATTGCAATGTCTGCCACTGATAGAAGAATAACTGGAGAAAAGCTAGCTAAATTGGGGACTGTAAATTCTGCAGCGCAGAGAAAACCAAAATGACGCAGTATGCAGGCTCCCCAAAATGCACAATGATAAAAAATATTGAGGTCCAAAGCCCGATGACCTATAAACTAAAGGAGGCTGTCGGTAATCGGAAGGCATCAAGGAGCCTGGGAACCTTGGGAACGCTTTACTCCTCTGAACACTCGTTGAAGGGTAGGGAAAACTTTGATCTATGTGCAAGAAGCGAATTCCAGATAAATATACTTTAATCAATGAATGCTGAATTGAATCTGCAAGACATGAAACAAACAAAAATAGCATCAACTGTTCTACAGGGCTTGGTGAGCCATTGGGGTGGAGCTTTCCAGCTTGACGGCAAAATTTGCTTATGCCTATGCTTACCGGGTGGAAAGAGCCAAACCCTGGCCCACGAAATGTAAAGAAGACAGCAGTGTCGCTTTAGAGCACTTGGTAGAAACACCAAGCGCCTGTCAAGGAATGCTTTTGACTCCGGCTCGGTCTAAACGATGTTGACAGTTAGCAAGTCCCCGAAATCAACATACTTGCCAGCAACAATGTGGCTTACTGTTTTCACCAGAATTGGTGAAAAGCCGGGGCCAAATACAAACGGCTGTTGAAGTAACGGTCCCAAAAGCACGCTGGCGACCAAGGAGCTATCACTAAGTAATACTCGGACAGAGGCGCCCGCCAAAAATGGCACAGTAAAATTAGGCGAACCTTGAGGCAGTAAAGGTAAAGTTATCGCCTGTTGCTCTAGAAAAAAGTGCCTCCAGAAGCTAAAAAGCTCACCGTTTGCTGAGACAAGCTGAGCAATGAAGCAGGAACACCCCCAGAAGCTGATTGTAGTGCCATGCTAGCTGAATTGTCAGGCAAATTGCTCGAGGTCGAGCCAGGGCCTTTTTCTGCCGCTAAGGAGGCCTTCACTGTATTGATGATTAGAGCGATTGGAGCTGGATTGTTGACACTAGCAGAAATAGCAGGGGCAGAAACTGTTGCCTTGGAAGCGGGCGACAAAGTAACAGACGACTTAGTGTGCAGAAGTATATCTGGTTGCAAAGTTTTGCTGTCAAAGCTAGCAGACAAACTATTGTTGTTTTGGACAGCAGTCATCATGCAAGCAGAGCAAGAAAACCGAACTACAAAATGGCACGCAAACAGCATGCTAGTGCAAAACACTTTGCGAAGAACTGCAACTGCCTATAGAATTCACAAGGTGTTCCTGCTAGAGGCATTGGGCCAATATTGCTTCGAGGTTAACTTTGCCTAAATCACATTTAGCCACATTATTTAAAGGGACCACTGGATTTCAACATGAATTCTGTACAATATTGTTGGTCTAAAGTGAAAAGTGTAAACGTCTGTGTTATTATTAACTTTGTGTTATTAACAGTGGAAACTTTAAATTATGACTTGTGAGGCATGCATATCTCCTGAATATGCTTACATATCAATGTTTGCCGGTTGAAACAAAGGAGCCGCATACAATTGTGCAGGTTTCAGTAACTTTGAATAAATTATGATGAAGTGACTTTCTTTGTCACTAGTGTTGAAATGGTGGCGTGGTTTGCACTTTAAAAATAGCTAAAAGGAGTAATTTCCCCACTACTGCAAGAGCTTCAGTTGACAGATCAGTAAACTAGGAGCCGTAGGCAGGCTCTAGAGCAATAGAAAATACTATATACGAAAGCAAAGGTTCAGTGCAAAAAGTCATCTTTTTGTAGGGGGAAGAAGCCAAGCTTAATGACAATCAGACTCTATCCATTCAAAACTGTTTGTTTCGGAGTCTTTATTTGTAGACATTGAAATATTCTATTTATGTTTTCCAGTTTATTTTGTTACTTCAGACCGTATATACCTCAGATTTTAGTTGATCTTGTTTGGTGATAGAGATGCATGTCATCAACATTGAAACGACTTATAACCCTTGTTGGCTAATTTTTATTTATTAGCGTTAATTCAGTAATAATACCTCTGGAATTGTGTTGGAAGTAAAATACTAACCATCAGAGCAAATATTTTTGTCAGTTGTAAAACCAAATATTATTAATTTTACCTCATCTGCAGCTTTTTGTAGATCTCAATCAGGCTAGCACACAACCTGATTCGTGATCAATATTTTCAATAACAATAACAAAGGGGTCAATCCCAACGTTTGGCTCAATTGATTCTGGAGTAGCGCTGTATGTTGATAATTATGACGTGAATCCTCACGTTAAACCGCCTTAGAAACCTATAGAGCGTTTTCATCGTCATGGCGGCCATATTTGTGTACAAAACAATGAATTGGCAACCATGTTTGTGAACAAAAAAAATCCTGTGGGAATTGAAGTCTTTTCACATGTCAAAA
>OZ037777.1:18095676-18115676 GCA_964035525.1 Porites cylindrica
TATCACTATTTGCTGAAGGTGTTGCCTTACTACTAGTTGATACGGTAGATCTGTTTCATACGGTGGCCCATAAGGGACATAAAAACCCAGCTATTTATTTCGGGAAATTTGAATGGTAAAACGTATTATTTTTAGGTTTGGGGTCTTATTTTCAGACCTATAATTTTTTTTTTCAAAACGTAAGTTTTTTTTTAAAGAAAAAAAAAACAGATTTTTTTCAAAACTCATGTCTTTTTTTTAACTCAGATTTTTTTTTCGAAACTCAATTAAAAAAAAAAAAACCAGATTTTTTCAAAACTCAGGTTCTTTTTTAAAACTCATGTTTTTTTTTAAACTCAGATTTTTTTTTTTCAAAACTCAGGCTTTTTTGACAAACCCCAGATTTTTTTCAAAACTCAGGGGTTTTTTTTCAAACTCAGAGGTTTTTTATAAACCCAGTTTTTTCTTGCCTTGAACAATGCGCATGCTATATACCTGCTGATCACGATTGCTGGCTCAAAGAAAATGAACAAGATGGCGTTGATGAGCAAAATGGTTTTATCTTTATTATATTTCATTTTATGCCTTTCACGAGGAACGAGCATAATGCTTTCATACATTCCTGTGACATCAGGGAATTCTGACCGTAATTCTTTGATTGAATGTTATTTCAATCTTGGATTGGACTACTCAGAAATCCTAAGTTTCCTTCTTCTCGTACACGGAATACAACTCAGTATTCGTCGGTTGAAAAGGGTACTTTTTTCAAAAGGGTTACGTAGGAGAAGAAATCACAGTCAGCCCCAAGAGATCATCGCTGCGATTGAAAGAGAGCTTGAAGGGTCCGGTAGCTTGATTGGCTATCGACAGATGCACCAAAGACTTCGAACTGACTATGGCTTGGTGGTCAGCAGAGAGACGGTTCGGCTTACTTTGAAAACACTTGACCCTACGGGAGTTGAGAGGCGATCGCAACACAAGTTAAAAAGGAGGACATACTCAGCCAAGGGACCTAACTTCATATGGCATTTAGACGGTTATGATAAACTAAAACCTTTTGGTTTAAGTATTCATGGAGCCATAGATGGCTACAGCCGACGCATACCATGGCTCGAGGTAGGAGCATCAAATAACAATCCACGAATCGTGGCACGTTATTTCTTAGACTGTGTGAAGCAACTGGGTGGCATTCCTTGAACAGTACGGAGTGACAGAGGAACTGAAAATGTCAACGTCGCAGCAATGCAACGTTTCTTTAGGAGAGATGGTACAGACTCGATGGCTGGAGAGAAAAGTTTCCTTTACGGGCGCTCAGTCTCCAATCAAAGGATCGAGGCTTGGTGGTCTTTTCTATGCAAGAATGATACTGATTGGTGGATCAATTTTTTCAAAGATCTAAAGGATGTTGGCTTATACTGCGACGATGATCCATTGCATGTAGAATGTCTACGGTTTTGTTTTTTTCCTTTAATACGGGAAGAACTCAACCGTATTGCACAACACTGGAACCTTCACAAAATCAGACCATCCTTAAATCAAGAATCTCCTCCTGGACGCCCAGATGTCTTGTACTTTTTGCCAGAATTGAGAGAGGCAATAAGTTACCTCCATACTATTGATGAGGACGCCACGGTGGTTGCTGAAGAAATGTGCTGTGACAATGCCATAGCTCCTTCTGACAACACCTTTGCAGAGCTTGCAGAAATGGTAATGGAAGAGTATAATTTGCAAATGCCAAGCACTGCCTCTGAAGCCTCCATTCTTTACAGTGAACTTCTTCATCATATCGAGAGCATGATGTAAGGTAGTGTCATGCATGTCAAAAAGAGTACTTTACGAGCCCTTGTTTTCATGAGTAAGGCATTGAAACTAAGTTTCAATAGTTCAAATTGGTGCGCTCGTCAGGCCTCCTGCTTTTATCTTTTTCGCGCTGCTATCTCTTAAGAAAGACTCGCCCTCGTTTTCAGGTTTTTGATATCCCATGTAAGTGTTAATAATTTGAATCGTCCTTGTAGGAACGAGAAATGGTACGCGTATCGACCTAAGAAACTGAAAACATTGGCAAGAGTGGATCTAGTAAACCTGCAACCCAGATTTAGTAAAGCAAAATTAGTTTCCCATGTAAATGTTCAAGTTTATTATTCTGAGTTTAGATATGAAATTATATTTGACGTTAACCTGCGACCAGGCGTTTTCTTAAACGCTTAAGGACTGTAAGCTGTCAGGTGCGACAAAAAGACCCGAGGCAACCGTGAAGGAACCTTTATTATAAGTTAAAAGGGACTATCATGGTAGTAAACATACCAAACGTGAGAGTAAAATGTCACTTGAAAATTGAAGGAGAAATTCGTTTTTGAAAAAACACAAATTTACGGACGTGTGTATTTTTGTTGATACAAACGTCTGTAGATGGTTTAACTTTCGAAAGCATCGTTTGAATCCTGTAACTTCACAAGTTAAATAAATCGACTTGTCCTTTCTACATATGATATGTTTGTTTACCGGGTGAATTTCAATTTTTTAAGATGTAATAGCTGCGATTACAGCCGCCTATCATCGCTCCCCGCCACTGGCGGGACGTTTTAAGATGTAAACAATGGCGTCAGTGAGGAGTAAATTAAACATGATGAAGGCAAAAACATTGTGTTTAATGATCAATTTCAACTTGATTTGTGCCCAGTTTGCAAAATAACTGGACCCAATTCTAAAGAGGTATACGAAGGCAAAAAGCGATCAACTAACAGTGATAACTCAACAATGTTAAAAACGTTTCTTTTGTTTCATAACAGCAGATATATATATATGATTGAGAAACGGTCATTTGTGTTTTGACCCTGTCGATGATATACAGGTATGTTTACATCTAAATCAAGATCAATGACCCAATCTAGTTTTTCTTTTAAACAAACTTGAACAACACGTTACAGACGTGATCGAAACTGGCTCCCAATACCTACAGCGATGAGAAGAAACTGGGGATTACACCTTATTCGACGTATTACCGCTCCCCTAGTGATGACCTTATCTGTCCTTCCCTTAAAAAGTTAACTAAACTGAAACAAGTTCTAGATGTGATTAAGTCACAACAGTAACAATAACGTAAACAATAATAAGGAGCAGGGAGGGCGATACAAACAAAAACGGAGCCCCAGGAGAGGGGGTGGGGAGCTCCCACATAAAAGTGATGGGGTACCTTTTAGGGTATAAAGGAGCTAGAGATTGAGGATAGTGCTCTACTTTTCAGAGGTAGATAAAATTACAAAAATGCCAGTTCCTGTTTTAAAGATATTTTGGCGACAAGGAGTTCCTTTTACGATCTCCGACGAGCACCCCCGTCACTTTTACATGGAAATCCTCCCAGACTATGACCTAATCTGTCTCTTCATTCAAGGTAAATAACATGGATCTGTTGGAAAAAAGCTTTGCACTGATACAGAAATTTTAGCAACAAAATCAAGGTATTTTCGCATCCCTCCCCAACTTATGAGGTATGACACAAAAGGTCTAAGGATAAACTGAACTGGACCAACAGTCTTTGTTCGCTAATGATGCACGATGTCCATCAAAATTAAGGTTCAAAGAGGGCTATCAGGATAATATGTTCTCAGTTAATCAGCTAGCTCCCAAAGGTGTGGATTGCACATGTAGAAATCAATGTTTTCAGTCAGATGAGCCAGTGTCCTGTAGTTCTTTGGCAAGGTGAGAATGTTGAAGCACGTCTGCGCCTTGGGCCGCATCGATGCACTGCTCATATTCACCATTTGAACTTAATCTTCGTACATGGAAGAACGACGTCGCTTCCTGTACAAAAGCGAACAAATCGGCACAACAACTTGTGTTCTTTGCTCTTGATATAACGGGTGAGCCATCTTGAAACTTTGTCTTCTTGTTGATCTGCAGCTGTTACCTCGATGTTCTTCAGTATGTTGCTATGGGTTGGAGTACAAATACTGTAGACAGCATGCATTTCTTCAGCATTAACACCATCCCAGAATGATCCCATTCTTTCCCTTAACTTGGTGATGCACATGAACGGCTTGGAAATTAGCTCTGTTTCAGATACTTGAAGTATAAGTTGCTTCATATTTGAGGTACATGGAATAGCGGTGATACCATAATCTGCGAGAATATCTATCACATCTTCGGTTGGAAATGGTTTCACACCAAGGAGGGCTTGTTGAAGGATTTCTCTTTCTTTTTCATGGAGCAACATTAGGAGGGATTGCACCAAACACTCTTCTGATACCCATCCGGTTACGGCTTGCTGTATTATAGCTTCCGCTATCTGCAGCGGAAGTGTCCCAGTCTCGATGAACTGATGTGTTAAAATGAGACCTACAGCAACAAAGTCATCTTGTGACATGGCAGCAGTGACAGAAAACGTGAAGTGAGAGGATCCCTCGCAGTAACTGGAAACAAAACTGTCCCAAAATACAGAGTACACCTCTCTGAGCACACCACTACCAACTGCATGTTCACCTTTAAATAAAAGGCAAAGCTTACTGTCAGCAACGCTTTGCTGCCTGAAAAGAGTCAACATATCGTTGACACAATTGTGTCGACTGACCTCCCTGACTATCTCCAGTTCGTTTTCAAACTGTTCCTTTACACTTCGACGTTTAGCATTTAGGCCTTCCAGTATCTGAATGTTCACTTGCTCGCTGGTGGAGACTTCAGGATCATCTTCCAAAAGCTGCGCTGAGGGATGCGACTGGACCTATTCGAGTTGTTTGTAAGTGTCGGCTGCTACACCACCATTGAAATATTCAGTTGCTGCTTCCAACTCGTAATCGGACAAAGTGTCATCAACACTGTCGTTAGTGTCGGGTTGAGCATTAAAAACCGCAACTTCGTCATCATCTCTGCACAAAGAGATGGGGAACTGTTGTTCCGACATACAATGGACTGATGATGTAACAGACTTAATGTCATCTTCGGGGCAAACAATGCGATAAGGGCTGCTGAAACAGAGAGCAAAATGTTCCGGACGGGTGGACAGTGACCGCACCCAATCGTACAACGCCATAACTGTGCAGTTGGGTGGAAATGCCCTCCTGATGACACCAAGGGTAGGGTGTCACACAGAGACCATCACACCTGGCTTTTGTAATGCTGGTTCGGGCAGGACACGGTTCATCCTTGACATTTGAAGTGATTCTATCCGAATGCTTTCTCCCTTTTCCAGTTCTTTTTCTTTATCTGCTGCTAGAGATGCCTCATAATCTGCCTGAAGCTGATCCATAAATACTCTGCGTTCTTCAGATGTCCCGATCAATCCGTCCATAGCATGTTCAACTGAAAAGCTACTGTGCACTAAAGGCTCTGCAGAGGCTCCGCTCAAGCAGGCTGCAACAGGCTGGTTCTTCTCCTTTACAGAGAATACAAGCTCTTCAGGCTCTTGAGACCTACTGTCTTCAAATGGAGACTTCTTCAATTCCTCGTCATCTGACTCCTCTGATGAAACTGTGCCGTCTCTACTGAGAAGGAATAATCGGGGAGTATGCAAACCGTATCTTTGCTTATATCTTTCAGGCGAAAAGTCGTCGCACATGTAAATGGTCTGACACTTGAAATCGGCAAGCTTAAATTCCATGTCATCCGCCTTTCCGACTAGACTTTGGCCATCTGGAAAGAAAATCTTTTTCAGCTCTAGAAGACATTCATTTGGTGTGGCATGTCTTGGTAGGTCCAAATTTCGTACTCCACCACCCTGTTCAGACCTCTTGGCTTTATAACCAAAACCTTTGACATAGTGCTTCCACCAGATTTCAAATTTGAGAGTGGCTTTCCTTGCACCTGTAGGTGGGGCGGTCTTCTCCTTCTTCTTCGCTGTTGTCTTGGAAAGTCTACTACTCTTGGAAGCCTCCATAATTGCAGATAGTTTTCTCTTCATTTCAACTCTTTTATCATCTTTGAGCTCACTTTGTCATTGGCAGAATGCTCGAAGTTTCACTCTGTCTCCCACTTCTGAAATGCCCATGTCACTTAACTCCTTATCGGACATAATGGCTATTGCAGCTTTATCAACCTGTTTACATGTAGAGATAATAGTGTGTCAGTCGTTATCATAATTATATTTAATTGTTATTATCATTTTATTTCATTTTTTTAACCTTTTACCTGCACATTATTTTTTAGTATAAAATTTTTTACCTGCTTGTAAATTTTATTCATTTTTAGTCTTTGTAACTTATTGTGAAGCGCAATTGATCATGTTCCATGAAAAGTTGCGTTATATAAGTTTTAATTAATTGTAATTGTCATTGTAGGAATAGAAATGGCGCAGAGGATTATTGACGATCCCATTCGAGTTACCGCTGGCTACTTTCAATTTTTTCGGATCCAAAGTACCCGGTTTTAGATAAGATTCAAAGAATCCACCTTCGATATGGGTCATTTTGATAAAAAAATCCGTTTTTGGAGTAAAAAATCCGAATTTGGATTTTAGTAGAGAAAAACACCCCAAAAGTACCATAAACCTTCTGTTAAGCCCCTGGGAGATTATTCCATACTCCTAGGTGGTGGTACTAAGGCGGGGTGGCTTGTTTCATTAGAGGGGCACTGTCAAAGACTATGCAAGACTATACAAGGCTATAAAAGGTCACTAATTCAATTGCTTCAGTACATGGCATTATGAGAAATATTGCAGTAAGCTGAGCCTATAACCTTATATGCCAGAAGAAAAATCACAAGTTGGGATGTTTTGGAGGTGATATTTAGAAAGATTTTCCAAATAGGTAAATGTGGCACTTGTTATTCGTACTGCAATGATGTAGTGTTATAGAACATTATAAATATGTATGTCAATTTGATTATGCAAGCTGGGATTGCATAACGTGCACCAGTATGATTGAATATATTTTTTAATCTTTTGAGAATTACCTTTTCACGTCGGAACTTTTCAGCAACTTCACTACTCAGCCCCAGGGTAGATTCTAGGTAATGTGTTACCTGAAAGAGACAGGAAAATGGTGATCTGTTAACTCGAGTTACATTTACATTATAACAGTACAGTTTGGTTTTATGCAGTTACAGTTTGGGTACAGTATTCTCTCATGCATAGAGCATGAATGGTATGAAATCGGAAGAGTTCTAAGTGTATAATGCACAGGTTACACGGCGGTGTGATACAAAAGTAAAGATGGAACCCAAGTTCACAGCTTTATATCATTAAAATGTGTATTTGCATGGCTTCGTTGCATGGCTTCGTTGCATGGCTGTGTAAAACCTTGCTTTTTTGCCTTTTCAAGAGCATTTATAAAACATACACAAAAGTTTACAAAGGTCACACAGGTAAATGCATCCTCCCAGAGAATCAGAATTGTTCTCATATCCACGTGAGGAAGCCATATGAGGATAGCATGTTTGCCTACAACAGCTATTTTGACTCAATTTAAGGCTATGTGGCGTTTTCTTCCAATAACTGTGCCAGCCTAAGGGTTGATGAGTTTTGACTATGACTGGGTCCAAAGGTACAAAAAAACAATTGGGAAAATCATTGGTATTGATGACCTCATTTTAAAATCCGCTTCGAACCTTGTAATTATCAAAATATAGCAATGAACAAGAAACAAGCATTGAAACAAACTCATGAAAATAGCTTTCGATCACCTGCAAATAAGGCCGAATCACCACAAACAAGAAAGGATAGACACAGAAAGAATAGACACCATTCACACAGAGTAAAGTATTTTATCCCCAAAAGTTCATTTCAATAATGATTTAGCAGGCTTCATCCTTTCATTTGCTTTTCCAGTTTGTCTGTTTGAGGAATTATACACTGACTCTAGAAGGCATTTCATATAAACTACAAAATTACAAAGCAAGAATTAACTTGCAACAAGGAATAATCTGTTCAAAATAGGAAGGCATATAGTGGCAGACCCAGCCAATGAGCATAACCTTCATCATACAATGATTTTGTCACACGTCACTGTTAATTTTTTCTCCAGGATCTTTGCTTCTTTCAGCCAGAAACTGTTAGGCAATCAACAATGTAAATGTGAACAAGGCAACCCAATCAGAGAGCTTCTCCTAACAGTCCTGCATTGTGCCAGACAACCAGATCAATTTGACCACCCATGACCCCCGTTATTTTTAACAACTTCCCCTCACCCCCTCCTCCCCCCTTCAAAAAAAATAAAAGTATTTATTTTGCATCTCCTTAGCAGGCACTTTTCGCCTGTAGAGAGAATAATATTTGCGTATGGAGAAGATTATAATTATTATACTGGGCATCCTGAAGAAAACTATCTGCCTGTGGAGAAGATAACAGGGACCTTATAACACCCAAAATGTTGATGGCACAGAAGTCAATAATACACCCCGGAAATGGGCTTATTCCTATCCAAGTCTTCTGTCTTTATTGTGACATGCAATTATGTAAAAAGAAAATTTTCCTTTTCTTTGTGAGGAACTGCAGCACGACATAAAATTAAAACACCACACCTTTTGGTGGCTGAATGACATCCAAGACATCAACATTCTTGTTCCTTAAGGTCCTTAACATTACATTGGACATCTGAGGCAATTCTATTTTGTACTTTGTTTGGTGTTATGGAAATTATTGTTGGTTAGCTATTGTGTTGTGGTGTGGGTATTGTTTATTGTTTTTAGTATTACATCATTTGATGATAGCACCAAATGCAACACCAAGAAACTTCCATTCTTCTCAATCCCCATAGAAATAAACATACAATATAATCCGATATCGGTCTATCATCCCATTCATGGGAGGACTAGCAATACTGAGTCAAGACACATGTTGAAAGTAAAGAAAAAGTGAATTAATTTTTTTAGCTATGACGAACAAGGGTTTTGTTGTTAATAATTATTATTAACAACAAAACCCTCGTTCTTCTTTTTACAATGCAAGTTTAGACAAGTCCTATCACATTGGGTTGCCAAATTGGGTTTTGGTGAAGATTTGATAATTTGGCCCAAAGAAAAAAAGAAAACAATAAGAATACTCTCCTTTCAGAATGCCCAGCAGTGTAAACAATATCAAAGTACAACAGCCTGGCTACATTCCAAACCATTGCATTGAAAAGCAAGTAAATGTTTAATAAAAAAATGAAATGCTAACTGCGCTACCCACATGCCACGTGAGTGAAAAATAATTGATGATAAGAACTTTTTTTTAATTCTTGCTGAAATTTTGCAGCTGGAATGTCATAACTATCGTCTTTTCTTTTCCTTGCTTTTTGGAGAGGCAAGGTTATCTAGGTTAAATCTCAAACACGTTTCTTCATCTCAAAGGTGTACACAAAGCTCCTGCACAGACAAATACAAATAGTAGAGTTATTGATGAAGAGGTGATTCGGTACAATTTTACTTGACAGTGTTTTAATGCCAGAGCTTAATAATAATAATAATAATAATACATAAAAAGGCAGGGTCACCACAACAGATAAACCAATTACTGTGGGCCCGAGTGTCATCAACAAGGTAACAAACAAAAACAACAGCTTTCATGCAAGGTGAGAAGACAAATAAAAAAGACTGTATTTCAAGAGTGCGTGACCTGGCCGAGTGACAAAAACGTGACAGGACCGACAGGCGGCAGCTGTGACTTCATGATACCGGGATTCAAAGCCTCTGGCCTAGCTAACACATGTTATTTGTTATTTATATTTCCTCCATTCACAACGTTAACAATATTATTTACGTGTTGCATATAAATTAATAGACTATAAAATATCAAAATATATACTAAATTGTAGTGCTGTATTGTAGCTTATTACTTAGGATGAATTTAAAGATTAATTACTACACACACACATACATACACTTCGCAGCAATAAGCTAAAGTCCCATGCATAACAATGATGTAGAAGATGCAGAAAGAAACATAGGAAACCGCCATCATTATCTTCTTCACATACATGTACGAAGTTTCTTCACTAGTTCACTGGTTTTCCTCCCTTCTTAAAAACCAAAATGTTTGATCTGTGTTGTGTCGAGGGACACAGTTTTATTGGCGTTATTAGTCGTAAGCGTATTAGCTTTAAACAAAGACAGAACGTACTTACCTCTTGTAATGACTCTTGTCCCGCCATCTTGGACTTCACGGCCAGTCTATTTTGAGCCCGCCAGAAGAATACTTGCGGTATTCGCCAAACTCCCGCCACAAAAAAACCCTGAGTTTTGGAAAAATCCTGAGTTTATAAGAAAACCTGAGTTTTCTTATAAATCCTGAGTTTAAAAAAGAACCCGAGTTTTGAAAAAAATGTGTTTTTTTTTTCAAAAAAACTTGAGTTTTGAAAAAAAAATCTGAGTATAACAAAGACATGAGTTTTGAAAAAAGAAACCCTGAGTTTTTAAAAAAAACAAAAAAAGACGAGTTTTGAAAAAAACCCTGAGTTTTGAAAAAAATCTTTTTTTTTTCTTTAAAAAAAAAACTTGCGTTTTGAAAACAAAACTATAGGTCTGAAAATAAGACCCCAAACCTAAAAATAATACGTTTTACCATTCAAATTTCTCGAAATAAATAGCTGGGTTTTTATGTCCCTTATGGGCCACCGTAGTTTCGGCTAACATTGGACGATTCCCTGAATTTTGGAAAACACATTACGCAAAGAAACTAGATGTTCTTTGTAGACTAAAGAATATATTATCGTTTCGGACCAAACTCTGCTTTTATAGTTCGTTCATAATGTCTCATTTTGATTACTGTTCCTCCATATGGCATCACTGTATAAAGTCTGATCGTAAAAAAAAAACTGGATAAACAAGCACCTTGTTTCTCGTACAATGACGAGTCTTCAAAAACTAGCACTCTTTTTGATGGTATTAGTTACTCCTTTGTGGATCGACATATCCAGAACTTATTAATTCTTGTATTTCAATAAACAATTGCCACCTGAATATCTGAGAGACCTATTTAGGTTAAGAGCCAACATCAAAAACTTGAAAGGGGTTAACAAGCTGCAAGTACTGAAACCTAATGTAACTTGTTATGGCAAGAACTCAGTAAAGTACTTGGCGGCTATTACTTGGAAGAACATTTCTTATACCTTAAGATCCCTAAGTACATTGTCAGCTTTTAAAAAAGCAGTCTACCAGCTAAGGTTCTAGCTAATTCTCAATAACATCTAAATTCTACGACGTAATTAGGCTTTTTATTGTAAATAGCTATCCCACGTAATTTTAGGTTTTATGCTGTATATAGGTTTCTGCATTTTCCTTTCTTTTCTATTATTTTATTTATTTGTTTTTTTTAACCTCGGCTTATTAGCATATTTTTGCTAGAGGTCTAACCAACCTCATCAACTCTAGATTAAATAAAGCTTCATTCATAACAGTTTCTACAAGCAATACAAACAGTACCTTTTAAATAACCAATGAGTAATTTGATTTCACTGACTTCTATCAATTATCATTTCCATTCTTTTCTTTTGTTAGAAAATTGCAAGTATAATTTAATGCACTTTTAATTTTCCTGTCTCTGTTATACGCTAATCAAATGTCCACGCCAGTTAGCTGCACATGGCAGTGACCAACTCGAAAGCCTAAGCTCCTTTGATCACTACGCACATTCCACCTTTGATGATTTTTGTAATGCAATAAATAAAAAATCTGAATCTGAACGGATTAAAGATTATCTTGATCACAATGCTACATCTGACACAGCTAATAGCACCATTCAAATAAAAATAACTGGTGATTGGGCACGAATGACAAGAAACTCCAACTTATTCTTCTTTCGCTTTCTATTTTATAAACAGGTGCATCCGTAATGTCTGCTTAACGAAACAGAACTAATGCTATTGTCAATGGCTCTGAAAGTTATGAGACTATAAAGGAAGCATTTGGAGGAATTTTCCATGAAATTAACAACATGATATCGACAGGAAAATTAACAGTGAACGACCAAGAGGTAAATATTGATTTCTTTCTAGACGGGATTACTAGTTTGTCTTGTTAATGCTTGGCCTAAAGGTTGCCACATCAAACTATACACGGAAAGAATCGCTGGAACATTAAGAAACGCTTTTCTAACCACAACTGGTCACCCTTGTCCAGATCATTAAATCTAAAGACAACTACTGTTGTGACAGGAAATCCCTTCTAATTATTGAAATTGACCACATAGTTGTTGATGAACCACATTTGATGCTGCGAGTGACTGATATTTTGACAGACAATCTTACATCAGAGTGCCTTGACTGGGACAAGGAAGATAATTTTGATCGGGAACGAAGAGATCCATGGGAAATGGATCTAAGGAAACTTGTCCAAGCTATAACATAATGTGGGGTTTCGTTTTTGACATGTGAGGGCAGCGCAATGGTGATGGAAAGGCAAGTGGAAAGGATGATTGCACTAGCCTGCTTGGTGCTGACAAGGCAATTATATTAGATGCACTCCCTGATAAAATGATGCTGTGATTAAAATATGGAGAGAATTCCAACAGGTTTACAAGGTTGTCAACAACTTGGCACTGGAGCAAGACCCCAAACATTTTTTCAATCACGCAGAGGATTGGATCAATTGTTTCCTGCCACTGAATGGTAAGAGGGAGGGCTACGAGAGAAGCAGGATTACACCATACATGCACATTATGGTTGCTCACACCTCTGGTGTTTTGAGCTTACAAATCTGTTAAAATTTTCACTGGCCAAGGAATGGAGAGGAATAATGACATAGCTCGTAGTGAAATCCTGCGAAAGTCAAACAAGTGGGATTCTACAGGAGATGTTCTTTGGCAAGAACAGAAACAGTGGGAGCCGCGTGACCATGAAAGGAAAACGTGTGTGTATGTCAAAAGGAAGGAGATTTATTGGCATGAGGAAATCAAGGAAAGTCGGGAAACAAAAGCTAAGAGTCACTCGGATCTGTAATCATGTGAAGTTCACAACCAAGAATCCCCCATGCAATCAACTACTGATTCCCCGACTGCAGGAAATACTGATTTTTATTTCATGATTAATTTTCTAATATTACAGTACGACAGTTGGCAGAGGAATTTAAAAAAACAAATTCTAAAGGCTTCAAGAGGAAAAACAGGGCTGAACGAATCACGCAACTTGAGGAAATTTTGCTGAGGGAAAATGTGCCTATAGACACAAATTGAAGTAAATGCATGTAGAAAGATGAAAACCCTGCTAAACATCTACAAAGGAACCTGCAGACTCATTAATCAAAGCAAATCTGAAATTGGTGTCATCAGCAAAAACATCCTAGACCGCATAAACAAAGAAGTCATCCAAGCAACCAAGGTGAACCTGTGGAAAAGCACTAACAACACCATAGAATGGTTCAAGGCAATCCCAGAAAAGGAAAAACACGCATTTATCACCTTTGACGTGTGCGACTTCTATCCATCCATATCTGAAGACCTGCTCCTGAATGCATGAGATTATTCTTCCAAATTCACCACTATCACTCCACAAGACCGCCACATCATCATCCACGCAAAAAAATCACTCCTTTACCATCAAAACTCTCCCTGGACCAAGAAGAACACAAACGACATGTTTGATGTTACAATGGGGTCATACGACGGAGCAGAAACGTGCGAATTGATAGGAATTTACATGCTCTCATTGATCGCACCCAAATTCAAAGATGAAGTTGGACTGTACCGCGACGATGGTCTTGCGGTTTGCAAAGCCACTCCGAAAGAAATTGAAAAAACCAAGAAAGAAGTCTGCAATGTATTTAAATCAAAGGGCCTAAAGATTACAATCGATGCCAACAAAAAAATCGTTCACTTTCTTGATGTAACCTTCGACCTTACAGACGGAAGTTACAAGCCATACATGAAACCCAACAATAAACTCTCGTACATCCACCAACAGAGCAACCACCCCCTGGCATTACTAAAAAACATACCTCTCAACATCAACAAAAGGCTAACTAACATCTCATCCAGCAAAGAAGTGTTTGACGAACCAATTGCTCCTTACCAGCAAGCACTTAAAGAAAGTGGATATGATCACAAACTAACATACAACCCTGAGCCCACTCCGAGAACCAAAAGAAAGAGAAAAAGGGACATTACATGGTACAATCCTCCTTTCGATTCGAATGTTAAAACCAACCTTGGTAGAAAGTTCCTCCGCATCGTAGATAAATGCTTCCACAAAAAACATCCACTCCACAAGATTTTCAACAGACACACTCTCAAGCTAAGCTACTCATGTATGCCAAATATGAAATCCATCAGATCGTCACACAACAAACACGTTCTTTCCAATGCAAATGCCCCAACACCGCAACCTGACACCTGCAATTGTAGAAAAAAGTCTGATTGCCCATTAGAAGGAAAATGCCTTCAAACTAATGTCATGTATCAAGCCACAGTTACTACTGACACAGCTACTGAAACCTACGTTGGACTAGCCACAAACTTTAAGGAACGTTACAGGAACCACAAAACATCCTTTCGACACTCGTATAGTCGCAGCCTTTACGCGCTATAGGTTTTAACACACAAACTTTATTCTAGAACTTCTACAACTGGTGAAGGGAAACAAGTGAACCGATGTGAAGTATAACGAAGTATAGCGAAGTACAGCGAAGTACAACGGTACTGAAAAATAACAATTAAACCAATACAAAGTCAAGGTAAAACAACCTACAAACTGAACGAAAGCAATAAGGCAATCTAGAAATGCGAATGAAACAAACGAGATACTTACAAGACGATAGCGAGATAAGGACGAAAAACTAGGACGAGCAAAAACCCAAACATTAAACTGTAAACCGGACCAAGCGCAGCTAAACGAAGAACTGACGCGAAAAATTACAATAAAGGCTAAATATACGATATGCAGAAAAATCCTAACACGAAGGACAAAGCTACGCGGACAATGAAAAACTAATGAACCAAACAACAGCACTAAAGGCGCGAACACGAAAATAACTAAGAACGCGGCGAACATAAAAATACTATAAAGGTAACGGAAAACATTCCTGGCGCTTACAACTCGAAAAGAAGAAATGAAACAGAACTCTCCAAATATGTTTGGAACTTACAAAACGAAAACAAACCGTTTCAGATTAAATGGAAAATTCTTAAGAAATGTAAACCCTACAGCAACATTAACAAAAAATGTAGTCTTTGCCTGAATGAAAAGTTCATAATCATCTGTAAAAAAGAACTGTGTAGCCTCAACAGAAGAAACGAATTAGCAAGTTCATGCCCCCACAGAAATCGATATGTACTTGAAAACTTTAGAGTAACGTAGCTTAAAACCCGCTTATATCACATTTTTTATAACGACAGATTATGCCTCTTATATAATGTTTTTGTTACCTAGCAACCCTCTCAACAGTTTCATATAACCTGAATGTAACGCATCTACCATAGCAACCATTTAAATTTTCGCATTTAACTGCCAGCCTTCCAATTCCAACAGTTCAGTCGTCAAAATTGCCTGATGAGTGTGGTCCTTGCACCATACGAAACAGTTCTGTAGCAATAAAACGATGATTACTCGTGAAACCTGAACTTCTGTGAAAACAGGAACTGGCACTTCCTCCAATCAAAGGAAAGACTGGCTCACATATTTAGAGAACGACCAGTCATCGCATATAGGCGGTCAAAAAGTCTACGCGACATACTCGTCAGTACCAAATTAACAGGCAGAACCCCGGAAGGACGTACCACCACAATGGGTAGCTGTGGTCCTTGCAATAAACCGAAATGTAGTTGGTGCGTGCTTATAAACAAGACCTCTACTTTTACGGGCACGCGGCGGGATGGCAAGGTTTTCGACATATTCCATACAGTGAATTGTCAATCAACCTTTGTGATTTATATAATTGAGTGTCGAATTTGTAGATTACAATATGTAGGGAAGAGCGAGACAGCTTTCAACCTGCGCCTTAATAATCATAGGAACCATATTAAGAAAGGAGTCAACAGCTGTGAACTATCAGAGCACTTTCTTCACAACAGCAGGTCTCATGACTTTGGCAAAGACGTCACAATTACGATTATTGAACAAATCAAACGGAGTAACATGACAATTGAACGGAAAAAAGAAATACTTCGAGCTAGAGAAATATTTTGGCAAAGTCGGCTGAACACATTGCAACCGAACGGTCTCAATAACAGAATGGGCTAGAACTCAGAGTCGAATATACCTTTATAAAGTATTCAGTACATAAATAACGTTTTAGAACGTAAATTATAGGGGTCATTCCACTCTACGCCCACACGAATGTAATTAACCTATTAGAACAGGATTACTGGTTGCAACTAATCAACTAAGGAACACTTCTTTATTACGTCACAATAAGAGATCATTAATTGATTAATGAACCCAATGTAAAGACCCCTGATGAAGGCAGACGCCGAAACGCGTTGGGTCTGAATAAAGTTTTTATTTGTTGGAAGACGATTCTCTTCTGTGCAAGTTATATATATATATATATATGTATTGCCATATTGCCAATCCTAGGTTTTATTGTCATATAGTTAATGGTAAGCCTGAACTCAAAAGGGTCCACCTTTTTTTAGGTTCATTTGGGTTGGGCAGGATTAAAGTGGTGCTGTCTTCAATATTCTGAAAAAAAAAGACTGGTCACATTTCACTTAATATTTAGCAGCTTTTTACCTTCTACCTTTAGTGCTAAAATTTCAGATTCTAGTTCAGAAATTTCAGCATCGCATTCGTGTCGCTCAGCATCATTTGGCTCAACACACACCTCGCTCCTGTGGTGTTTACCATATTTGGTTTCCCTCGAATCAGATTCCTGTTCATCTTTATCTTATTTTGGATCTTAGGGATAAGGTATGGCTTGTGTACAGGGCATTTAAACACCGATTGAGGGGAGGCTGCACGTTTTCAAAAGCTACCGACCACTATTAAAAGACAATACAATACAATACTTCCGAAGTCATCATCCCCAAAATGAGAAGAACAGAGGATTATATGTTTCTGCCCCTAGCAATAAAGTAATATTGAGAGATGAATATAGCGGTACAAATTAGAACCCACACACAAAAAGACAAAGTTACACACCTTTACGGTCGAGTACTCCTCCCTTTTAATTTGCTGCAGCCGTGCTAGCAATACATGCTGATTGCTTGGAATCTTATGTCACATTTCTTAGTGTTGCGTTTGTCATCAAACATGATATCCTCGTATGACTTGCAAAGATGAACTGCACTATTGCAATTACTTTAGCCTGGGAAAAGGATTTGCTGGTATTTGTTAATGTTTATACAGGAAAAGACTGGAATAAAGCGATTCTTAATGGCCTGGCTTTGCCTCTCGTCCTGACATGGGACTGTCACGCAAGTCAAAACTCAAAGATGGCAGCTGAAGTCTTTCTGCAAATGACGTCAAAAATTAAAAATTCAAGATGGCGTCCAGACTTAAAGGCGTGTATAGTCACTCATAATTCTTGGCAATAACTTTGTGGATAGCATCCCCATATATAAACTCTTTGGAGTGTATATCAGGAACGACCTAAGATGGATCTGTCACATCAGTTGTATTTTTACGAAGGCGTTAAAGCACCTATTCTAATTGCGAATATTAGGAACAGCAGGAGTACCTAGTAAACTAATCCTTAAAGTGTACTTAACCACCATTACACCTATTTTACAATAGGGTGCTCAGGTGTGGCACGACATTCCTGCCAACAACAACAACACACTTTATTAAGAAACAGATCTTTACAATTTGAATAGTACCAACCCACAAATACTTAAAAGTAGTCGAGGCGGTTAGGTATGACTAAATTAAGCTTATGACAACAACTAGTTCCCTTTCCAATAAGCTTTATTCAGTTTATAGAAGGCCTCTGTCCGTTATATATCCACCCTTACCTATGCGGACACCCTTAGTTTGGGCCAAACTACAACCTTTGCAGTTAGGAGGAGTCATCGTTAGTCATCATAACTGAGGAGGAGTCAGTTGTGCTTGAAATACAAAAAAAATTACACAATATTAGTCACCCAAATCACTTTTTACTACCTGCACTCATGACTACGACCTCAGTATAAAGACGACCAGTAATAGCAGGGAATGTAACAACAGGACAATGTGCTGTAGAAAGTGTTCTGGCTCATTTACTACCTTTAATCAAACGAACAGTGTGCAAATACTAAAAATAATAGTATTGTTAAATAGTGTAAAATTTTCAAGCTTGTATTTTACCCCTGTAATCTAGTTTTTTAAGTGCAACGGTGATTAATAAACAGTTAGTTATATATATTGTGATTAAGAAGATTCGTCGAAGGCCACAATTTCAATACAATTTCATCCAATAGTCAGCGAACAATGGGATCTTATCGTTCACAAAAGCCATGTTTTGGTGATAAAAACGATAATTTCCTCTTCAACATCTTGCTTACAAACAGTGTCTTGGATCTCTTCCAAATCCGTATCATCAAACAAATCAGATATACCAGTTTCACTCTCAGTCTATCACGATTAAACTAAATTATAAAGTAAAAAATTCCATTACATATACTACAACCTGTTATATGACGATTGCATGACCTGATAACTATAGTGATTTGATGACTCATAGGAAAGTCCCTTCATGTCATCAACTTCCAGTTATTTTCTTCGAGAATGTCACGCTGTGTTTGTTCCTTGTTCCATTTGATTATGCAAATGTTTAAATGCACTTGTAAAATAAAACGATATAGATTTCATTTTGTGAAAAAATAGCCTTGAAACTTCAGCCTCCAGTATTACCAATATATAATAAAAATCCTCCAGTACCCCCATATTCTTTACTACTTACGTTGTATGTCTTTATCGGGATGGTACACATCTTGCCAGCTCTGGATGTTTCCTTGACGCTTCTTGGTATGGACATTTGTGTTAATTTCTGCACTTTATTGCAAGGTCAATCCATTTACCACTTCGTGATGTTATGGGGAATCTTGTAATTCGATGATCTGGTATTCAAGATCACTCAAAGATAGACTTTGTCCTGTCAAATTATTTTCACCCCCTAGAATTACAGTTATAGTAAGTTGTTTTTGTTTTTATTTAGCCCCTGTTACATGTGCTTTTTGTAAGGTAAGAAAAGAGTGAAATAATACCGATGTGGCAGGATCTTCAAAAAGGTGTAAATAAAAGGAGCCTTGTCCAGCAACTTTGTGGAGTTCCCTTGCTGTAAATCCATGTGCTGGGGAATTAGCAGGCACCAGATTATTTCGAGCAGATTTCTCAGTGACCAAAACTTGAAATGGTGGATTGCCATAACCATGAGATTGTCCAGGTAATATTATAAAGAAAGCTGATGAATAATAATGATAATAATAACGGTTTAATATCAGTACATCCATGGTATGGCTCTTTGCCTGATATAAAAGTAAAATGAGGAAATTAACATAAATCTGAATTATGAATTTGTAAAAAGCTAGGTAATAAACAGTAAAATGTAATTATACAATGTATACATACATTATCTAATGTAGGCAAGAAATCATTCTGCCCTTTTCCGGAAGCGCTCCTTTAAAATACATAATGTTTGCTTACTAAAGGATTTAAAATTATCACAACATTTAACATTGGATGGCGGAGAATTGAAGAGGGCTGCCGCGCTATACTGAATACAGGTTATGACTACAACGTTTCTATGTATATTACTATATAATAATAATAATAATAATAACTTTATTTCTATTGCGCTCTTATCCTATGTTCAAGGCGCTCTACAGTCATGTAAACAACATTATTGAAAAATATTTACAAATTTACAACCATATTATAATATATTTACAATGGATAAAAAACCATATTCATAATGATAAAAAAGGGAAAAATTAAAACTAACGCAATATATACAAATCTATAAAAACAATGATCCGTTATCACTGAATTTAAACAAGTACGTCTTAAGTGATCTTTTAAAACTCGAGATGGTGTTGGACTTCCGAATTTCATAGGGTATTAAGTTCCATTCTCTTGGTGCGTGAACAGCGAATGCTCTATCTCCGTAGGTCTTGGTATACGATCTAGGTTGCATTAAAAGTTCATTACTAACAGACCTCAATGATCTAGAATGAGAACGATAATGTAGTTTTTGAGCTAAATAGCTAG
>OZ037777.1:18120676-18123176 GCA_964035525.1 Porites cylindrica
TAAGAAAAGAAAACGTGTGAAACTAAATACGGGATCAAATTATGGCCGATATTAATACATCACCATAGTTACGAATGTCAAGTAAAATGAAAATGAAAACAATTTTTAGCTCTAGCAAGAAAACGTCGAATATAATAAATGGTTTATAATGAAAGCTTATAAACAAATATAAACTGAAACATTAACAGAAAGTGACATCCCACTGATAAAAACGAAGCTGGAATTTAGTTGGAAACGGAACAAAACACCGCAAGTTGGATGAAAAGACTTGACTTACCTTAGTTAGTAATGACAAAGAGGTGATTAAAACCCGACAGGGTCAGACAATGCCCCCATCACCTATTCTCCATATACCAATATAGATACCCAAAAATACCCTTTCCGAAAAGGACATTTTGCCTCTTTTGGGAAAGAAACGGGAGTGTTTAGCCCAAACAACAAATGATTAATGAAAAAAAATGCAAGGAGATGTGAAGGCCAGTAAAATTTGCGTCAATAACATCAGTTGTCATTCATTAGTTTACTTGGTATTGCAGCAAAATGCAGCGTGATTAGCACGAGAATAAAGTTTTCACCAAAAATATTCTATACTTTCCTCAGCTTATTTTATCTTATTTTATTTTATACATGTAGGTACCCCAATAGGGTACCCGAGGTTACCCAAAACGTGTGATGTGACTAATGATTTGGGTCCGGTGGGAATACCCAAATCACAGACGGAAAACTCCAAATCAATGTCACCAGGGGCCCGTTTCTAGAAAATCCCGGTAACTTTTCGGGCCCTAAATCCCTATTGAAATCAAAATCTCAAGAGAAAGAGTGCAGATCCTGGCTTACAGAGCAAACAACGGGACTTTAAGAGCTCTACGCACAGGAGCCTGGTAACTAAATATGTTGCTTTGGCTTGGCTGCTTGCAAAAGATTTTTTGTGACCACTTTTCAAAAAGCTTGGTGACCATTCAAGTTTTTACGAGTGGAACCTGGGCTCCAACTGGGTTCAAAAATGGCGGAAACTAGTTCTCACTTCATTTCGGTGGCAGAACGATGGCGATTAAAGCTTGGAATGTTGGAAGAGAAGGACAACAATTGTGCCACAAGATTATGAATCAAGATTACCTGTGGACAGTAACAGCAGAGATAATTTGCGACCATTTTGAAATCCGAGATACTACAGTTATGACGTTTCTATGGACATTTTTCTCTGTAACTTAATATTTTTGGCGGGAATTTGGCGCACAGGTCTTTCTGTTTAGTTGCCTATCAACGACAGATAACAAAACTTTTCTGTCCGGTGTACATCATGTATCTGAAACCAAAAGGCATTCAGAATTTAATAATACTTGCTTTGCAAATAGTGTTTTGCAATATTTGTTATCAGTGAAAAGGTTTTCAAAGGGCCTTGAAGGCACTCAGCAAAGACAAATGACCATGTTGTACCCATAGACACAGACTCATTGCCCAGAGGCTACTCCAGCAGATGACGCTTGTGGTGGTCCATCATCAAAGAAAGAAGAGGAATTGAAAGACGTACTCAAACTGCACAAACAAGTAAGCGATGACATTGAATTGAAGCTAAAAACAACTGACAACAACTTCAGGGCCTGCTACATGAAATATCTGGAAGTGTATAGAAAAACAGTTTCAAAAGCAAGAGATCAGGCTCCAGTCGCAGCACTTGCAACAGCTTTTGTGAATTTTGGGAAAGATCGAAATGGGCTAACCCTACCTATTCTTCACAATAGTAGGGCCAAAATCCGAGTGCAGCCCACATCAATCTCAAGACGAAAGTCCAAGGGAAAATCTTCAAGATCACAAGTGCCAGGTCGAAAGCCATCTCTAAACGGAGTAAAGGGATTAAGAAAAGGTGACAAACAGCAACTGAAGTTAAGAAAGACTGCCCCCAGCTCAAAACGCAAACGTAATCTGGCATAAAATGTCAATTGAACCTTCCAAATGCTGGACATACCCGCTAATACAGTGGAACCCCTTTTAACATGGTCACCAATGGGCCAAAAAAATTTGGCTGCATTGACAGGTGACGGTATCAACGAGGGCTTTTTACAAGGAAATGTATGGGCCTTTTTGCCAGGCGGCCAAAACTAATGAATCGGCTGTATTGTCGAGGTGGCCGTAACGCAGGATTTTACCGTACTAGTTAAAACTCAAACTTCATGCTCTGGGGTACAGTTTTAACTTAATGCTTTTTACAGATGTTCTTCTTTTAGAAAGTGTCGTTTTTGCTATGCAGAGCTTTACATTTACATTTACTAGCCAATAAACCGGCTGTAAGGTGGGCTCCCAGTTCTACATCTGAAATAATTCCTCTTTACAAGTTTATTCGTTAGCTAGCCAGAAAAGCATCCCATCAGTCGGTGACATTTCATTAACATCAACTTTGAGAGAACTACATGTACTCAATGGAAAAAACGTTCAAATAAGTGCAAGTCAGTCAAAGTTAGGAGCAACCAGCAGGCGCTGTTCAGGGAAGGGGATCCACGCT
>OZ037777.1:18130676-18133176 GCA_964035525.1 Porites cylindrica
GCCAAGCTCTTTTCTTGCCTTGGAGCCAAAAATGTCGTCCATAAAGATTCGTTCAAAAGCTTGGTCAACTCCAAGATCCCCCAACTTCCTTTGGATGTCTTGCTCTACGTGGCCTTTGCAGTGCACCATGGTAGCAATGGGAAATGAAGAGGAAAACCGTTTCCTAGGAGCAACGTCTCTGTCTGAGCCAATCGCCAGGACGTTTGAGAGGTCAGCATTCAGCGACACAAGTAACGATAAGAAGTACCGGTATGTTTGCGCCTTCTTCTGCATATGAACCATTGTTGGCCCTAACAACGTTGGTGGCTTTCCATATTTCCTGTCTACCAAAAGGCTGTGCTTATACGTAGTTGGAGTAACGTAAAAGTTCCCAATGTTAAACGTTGTGTCTATGCACAGTATCTGAGGGGGTAGAATGTGTGTGGTACAAAATCGCCCTACATCGTTCAGTTGCCTGCTGCTGGCCAATAGACACGCTGGTTCAGGACTAACTTGCACTCGTCTTATAAATGGTGCAGAATCATTTGCTTCAACACGGGACATCTTAATTAGCTCAGCAACTTGGTCTTTGTGTTTGTGAGATTTGAGACTTCGTTTAACATCACTTACCTGCTGTCTGCTTTTCGGTAGGTCACCATGCGATGTAAATGCCATAATAGCGAAGCTCTGGTAGCGCGCCTGCGGAGCACCATGGACAAGTAAATCTACCCATCCCAGAAAATTTGGTAATCACGTGACCGTACACTGCCCGCCCACCCGCCTGTCTGCCCGCACCACAGGGCAACCAGTGTTTAATCCTCACACTTTCTAGCCAGTTTGGGAGCACAGAAAGACTGATATTGCACACATATATTGCACATCAATGTTGTGATCAATTGACAGCTGTCAAAACAGGGTATCCGCTGACCAGTATCACCTGACCGTATTGCAGGCTCAGGTGTCGACCCATCGAGGTGGAATATCTTTTTAAAGTTATCCGCTGACAAGTTACTAGTTTTCTAATGATTGCAGGCTCAAGTTTATTTTTTTTTAATTAGTATGAAATATGTTGTGTTTTGTATGTGCTGCGCAATTAAAATGTTGATTTCAAACTGACCTCGGAAGCTAAAATTCAGCCAGTTTTTACAGGCAGGGAAGACATGCCAGTTGCTTTTGACTTTTCTCACCAAGGTCACGCGTTGGTCACGCTCTACGTCCAAGTTTTATGCTCTGATTGGTCAAAATTTGACAGGTGAGTTCATGCGGAAAATTTATCCAGCATCTTTAAACTTGTTTACTTTGCTGAAGCTGACAGAGTTTTGTGTCAACTTGTGATGTTTTTAACTGTCTTTTCCACTGAATGTACAAAATGAAATTCAGCTGCTATCAAGAGTCTTCTGTTATTCATGGCTAGTTTGTTTACTGGGTTTTTGGTTGAAAAATACATTGCTTGTCAAAGTCGGAAATCCGATTTCGGACGGCATTGTTTGCGTTTTTCACCTTGCTTGATGAATAAGAGGGTTGAAAAGTCTGAAGCGATTCTGGCCTTACTTGATAGTTTTCAGTGCATCTCGAATGGTAAGCCTGAGTAATTATTGTATTTGACGTTTGTTTTTTAATATCTAATTTAATAAAGTCGAGCATAGTTTATGCGGCTATTTAGTTTATGCATGTTTTTAATTGTAAGATTTGAGACAATGATATGACCGAGTATCAGGTTTGATTATAAGCTTATAGAACTTTAAAAAGCCTTTAGACATTTTCTCACCGCAAATAGAAAGAAAAAGTTCCAAAGAATATTTAGCTATAATTCTGGCTGTAAAGGAAAGCTTTGAGCGATTTTCTTGCCTCAAGTTCATCTTTGAAAAAGCACCGGGAAGCCGGCTTACAAAATGAAAAACATAAACAAGGATTTTCAGCGACACTTTTAGTACTTGTCTTCGTGAATGAAAATTGTTGTCTCTGTATATGTTTCACCGAATTATTTTCCTTTTATTGATTGTTAGTAGTCTCTTTTGCAATTTTTATCGCAGTGCCATTTGTTTTCAGTCGCTCATGAACATCGCTTGCATGCAGGAGTAGTCAAAATGCCCCACCTATCAAACGCTTTTGGTGATTACACATCGTTACAAAAATAAACATAATAAATTCTATATTATGTTGAAGTGTATAACTCTATTAATCATAATTTAAACAGTCGACTTTGGCGCTTGTTAAAAGTGAGAATTGGCCACACGTGCTTCGATCGTGCTGAATATTGAGTGAGTGAAATTTGTATTGCAAAATTGTGAAATACTGCATTCTTTCCGAGGTCTGTATGATAAAAACAGGGCCTCATGGTATTGTTTCCCCTCAGATGTGATGTATAAAAAGTATAAAAGGTTGGGTTACACGTCCCCAGACTTGTTGGCAAGATTTTGTGAAGTAAACTTGTCGAACGCAAAAAATTTGGCTTGATTTGTTGTCCAAGAATTTGCTTTCCAGGCCTAGTCTACTGTGATCAAGAGCCCACGCTCTTAAA
>OZ037777.1:18138176-18158176 GCA_964035525.1 Porites cylindrica
CCACCACCCCTGCTGAGCAGCAAAACAAAGAAAATGAAAACCCACTTCCGGCAGTTGATCTCGGTGATTTGGATCATGACCAGCGGACTGCAGCTGAAATGATGCTGAGGGAAGAGTACGAGTCATTCTCATCCAATGAAGAAGATATTGGCTGCATCCCTGATCTGGAAATGGAGATTAATCTGCATAATAACCGGCCAGTGCAAAAGAAGTACACGTCAATTCCTCGACCACTGTATCCGGAGGTGAAACAGTACATTGAAGACCTTCTGAACCAGAATTTCATCACTGAATCCAAGTCCCCATACTCCTCTCCAGTTGTCTGTGTTCGCAAGAAGGATGGGTCTCTAAGGCTATGCATTGACTATCGAGAACTAAATCGCAAGATTATTGCTGACAGACATCCCATTCCTAGAGTCCAAGAGACCTTGGATAGTCTTGGCGGAAATAAGTGGTTCAGTGTACTTGACCAGGGTAAGGCGTATCATCAGGGGTTCGTAAACAGGGACAGTAGAGCAGCGACAGCATTCATTACACCGTGGGGGCTATATGAATGGGTAAGGATCCCATTTGGATTGATGAACGCACCTGCGAATTTCCAACGGTTTATGGAACGTTGTTTGGGTGAACTAAGGGACAAAGTGGCTATACCGTACCTCGATGACATCATAGTATTTAGTAGGACATTTGCAGAACACATCGAGCATCTGAGAACAGTATTGCGAAAGTTACGAGCACATGGAGTCAAGTTGAAGCCGCGCAAGTGTAGTTTGTTCAAACGCGAGGTCAAGTTTTTAGGAAGAGTTGTGTCAGGTGATGGTTACCAGATGGATCCAGGGTGTGTACAAGCTATCGAGAAGTTAAAGGAAGTAACACCCAAAACTGTTGGTGAAGTAAGACAGCTTGCAGGAATACTAAGTTACTACCGAAGGTACATTAAAAACTTTGCTAAAATTGCGAAACCGATCTATGACTTGCTTACCAGCACAGGACAGGATGGACAACAGCCCTCAAAGACGCCAATCGTTTGGGGAAGAGAACAGCAACTAGCCCTCGAGAAGTTAGTGGGACACCTCAGTAATCCACCCATTATGGCTTATCCAGATTTCTCAAAAGCATTTACTCTCCACACCGACGCAAGTAAAGACGGTCTCGGGGCAGTGTTGTACCAAAACCAGGATGGGGTCATGCGAGTTATTGCTTATGCTTCACGAGCGCTGTCACCAGCTGAGAAAAAGTACCACCTTCACGCAGGAAAACTTGAGTTTCTTGCTCTAAAATGGGCAGTGACTGAACACTTCCGTGACTACCTTTACTACTCGCCAAAGTTTACTGTTTTCACTGATAACAACCCCTTGACATACATCCTAACATCAGCGAAACTGAACGCCACTGGTTTACGGTGGGTTAATGAATTAGCCGACTTCCATTTTGAGATCAGGTATCGACCAGGAAAAGCCAACGCAGATGCTGACACCTTGTCTCGTATGCCAATCAGTTTTGAGGGCTATATGAAAAGTTGTTCGGAAGTAGTTAACCAGGATGTTCTGGATGCTGTCACATCTTCAGTCCATGTAACTAACACCCCCCAGACCGCCTGGTTGTCATCTCTCACCGCAGTACACGACATGTTAAAGGAAGAGCGTGTAGACATTCCAACTCTGCCACGTGATGAACTTGTCGCAGCTCAGCAAGAAGATCCATCAATTGCTCGTGTTTTACAGTTTATTCAAATTGGAAGGCGTCCCACCTATCAGGAAAGGCAGCAAGAGACAGCTATTGCCCGACAACTCTTACACGAATGGAATAAACTGTTTATTGCTGAAGATGGAATCCTTTATCGGAAAACTGGGTGTGGAGACAAAATGGTTTTACCCAAGAAATACCACAAAAGGGTGTATGAAGAGCTACACGAAAACATGGGGCACTTGGGTGCCGACAGAGTAGTGGAACTGGCTAGAGAACGCTTCTATTGGCCGTTTATGAGAGCAGACATCACCCATTATGTCACAAAAGTGTGTCGTTGCCTGAAGCAACGTAAACCCGCAACTCATGTCCACGCACCACTTCAGCCTATCCTCTCCACAGCACCTTTCCAACTCGTCTCCATGGACTATGTTCATCTCGAACCAAGCTCGGGTGGATACCAGTACATATTGGTAATCATGGATCACTACACCAGATTTGCCCAAGCATACGCCACCCGGGATAAGTCTGCGAAGACCGCTGCCAACAAACTGTATAATGACTTTATCATGAGATTTGGGTTTCCAGGAACCATTCATCATGACCAGGGCGGAGAGTTCGAAAACAAACTCTTCTACAACCTTGAGAAACTGAGTGGGATCAAACATTCGCGGACAACCCCCTACCATCCACAGGGGAATGGGCAGGTTGAAAGGTTCAACCGAACACTTCTATCAATGCTGAGAGCCCTGCCAGAGAAACAGAAATCCCGTTGGCGTGACCATCTCAATAAAGTAGTCCATGCATACAATTGCACTCGCCACGACTCTACTGGATTCTCACCTTTCTATCTACTATTCGGTAGGACGCCAAGGCTACCCATCGACCTAATGTTTGGCTTGAAACCTCCAGAGGGATATTCTACATACCCTGAGTATGTTAAAAATTGGCGAAGAGCCATGAAAGAAGCTTACGAACTAGCCTCCGCTCATGCAAAGAAAAGTGCAGACATGGGGAAACAACAGTATGACAAGAAAGTTAGACATACCACGCTACGTGAAGGAGACCGTGTTCTTGTGCGAAACATGACGGAGCGTGGTGGCCCAGGAAAGTTACGCTCTTATTGGGAGCAAGAAATCCACGTTGTTACTCAAAAGAGGGAGGATATGCCAGTTTACGAGGTAAAACCAGAGACTGGTAATGGAAGGACAAGAGTTCTGCATCGCAACCTGCTGCTACCATGTTCCTTTCTACCTGTTGAGATACCACCTAAGCCATCCAAGGGTCGTCGCACGATGCCCAGGACAACCCGAAGACAGCAGGAGCTACAAGAGAACACAACCAGAACCACTGATGAGAACATCCCTGGGTTAACACCTGGTCAACTTCAAGAATTTTACGAGTCTACGAGGAATCATACTGAAGACAATTGCCAAATTGTTCCAGAGTTAGATGAACACGACACTTACCCTTGTCAAGTTGATGGTCCAGGCTCAGAGGGAGAGGCTGAAGACACAGAGCAACCAAGTGGTGCGTTCGATGATGAAGCTGTAGATGGTGTACCTCTAAGACAGTCACAGCGCGTAAGCAGACCACCCCTCAGGATGACCTATGATGCAATGGGACAACCCTCCTTTCAACCCAGTTCCACAACAGGAATTCGCGGCATCACAGCATCATATCCACACCAGTTATGGCAGCCTGTCCCGGTATCATGGATGGTGCAACAACCTGTCTTTCAGCCCTTCAGTTATTTTGTACCTTTCCCAGTACACGTTCAGCCGATGTATCCTGTGCCTGCGTGGCATTACCAGCAAGCCTGGTGGCATTAACTTGAAGAGAAAGGAACTGATTTGGACCAATTGAAATTACGTTCGTTTTAGATAAGACGGATAAATGTTTAGTATAGTATAACTCACATGTCGTTCGTTTTAAGAGGTACAACCTTGTTTTATTAGGAGATTTTTTTTTTCTCGATCTCTACATGTTCTTTGTACGGGCAAACAATCGATATAGGCGCGTTATCGAACAGTACAGTGCAGTAAAGATAACACAGTAACATTTGGGCAACGTAAGCGAACATTCTGGCCTGATCAACCAGGATAACTTTGTTGACCCAATAATGAGATACAAGAATACGAGGAACTGTTACACGAGATAACCCACAAGAGACTATGGTCTATCCGTTCATGTTGAGGACAACATCTTTTTCCAGAGGGGGAGAATGTAGAGAACTGGAACTAGTTAGAATAATATCGAAAAGGACTGGCTCTAGCCAAGATGATGTAATCGCAAGATGGCGGAAAACGCCACCGACACGTATTAAAAGAGTTAGAAGTTTGGAGTAATTTGTGGTTGATTTAGGCGTGTAGTCTAACATACGCGTCAGTTTAAAATTGGAAGCTAGCTGAGATTTTTTTTCGCGAAGGATAGAACGGCGCCCGAAGCAAATCGTTTTAATTCATTTCTTAGAATAATAGAAATGCAATTTCAGCGCAAGAAAAAAGACAAAAACAAACAAAAAAGCCACAAGAGCTTGTCTGAAAGTTTGTCGAAAAACACATGAAAACACATGGAACTAAAGTACCTTGACCAGCTACGAAAGAAGACAAGTGTTGTTTCTTCATGATCGCGAAGCCATTCTTCGCCGATCAAGTCACTCGCCGATAGATAACTGCAGCTTGTTTATCCGACATCAAGAATATAAATCACAAGTAACCAGCTACAAATACAGGCTATGCAGCCATTCACTAGAGCAATCGAGGCGGCAGTATAGCTTCTTTTCTCGTTCAGCAAAACCAGCTTGTGGCTTCAAACAACTTCATAACAAGCGACCGAGGTAATACCGGTAGTTTTTCTCCGTTGTTCTTACTTTTATAACTGCACCGAAAATCCAAATTCATAGTAATTTCGACGGCTGTCACTTAAAAATTCCTTTCCTTCACATTATCTGCCAGGTTTTTTAAGCTGTTCTGCTGTGTAAAATCCTAGAATCACGATGAGTTTTTAAAAAACTAATGTTCATCGCTACAATGTTTTGATTTTTCATTCATGCAGTCTAGGCGAGTCCGTTCGCGCGTTGACAGTTTTGATAGACGTGTGACATGTCAATAGCGGAAGTCCCTTGTCTTTTCCGGTTCGTTCTAGTCGGGGCAATTCAACGAGATTTTGTGGGCGTTTTTAATAAAACAATTATTCCACTCGGGCTTGTTGGATATGAAATGATTATAGCCAACTCGGCGCTATGCGCCTCGTTGGCTATCTATCATCTCATATCCAACGCGCCCTCGTGGAATAATTGTTAAATATTTTATTTCAGGCAAAAACAATACACTGAAACTGAAGCTCAGAAATCATACGTTTGCTGCACAAATATGGTAGTAGTTTTTGAAAATGTGGTGGTGAAGGATAAAACGGAAAGCTATTTCTTGACTGTTTCTACTACAAATGCACAATGTATAGTCATAATGACTAAACCTTTTGTGAAGTTCATCTTCTAACAATGTAGGTGCAGGACTCAACTCTAAAGCTACATAATGTCATTAGACACATCACGCGTTTTGCTTGTCATTACCTGTACAGAGCTGGTAACCTAAAGATCTTCGTTCACGTTTCGTTCTTCAGTGAATAGTTTCTGTAAAGGAAAGAATGCTTACGTTTTAAAAAGGATGATTCAAGGCATGCTTGTTATTACACATTTTATGCTGGAAACGCGGCAAAATAATTTTCAAGAGACAGCAGGGAAGTGCTCATAGATAGTACTACAAAGATGAAAACGTACCTGTGATATAACTTTGTGGCTGCTAGCCAGCCCAGGACCGCGCAGTAGTGTAATTTTCACGCTCTTTTGTGGTCAGGTGACCAAGCCGTTATTTTCAAGTTGCATGATCGTTAGCTCGGCGGTCAGAGATTACTTCGCTCGCTAGTTCAGCGATGGATTTTGGTTTTTCTGAACAAATTTATAATAGGCTCACAAGGTACCGTATTAGTCTTTCTTTCGTTTGCTCTTTTATTTGGTTTATTATTTCGCCTGTTGTAATTTTCTAGTTAAGTTTGTATTCGTGTTTGTTTACTTAGTACATTTCTCGTCGCATGTAATTAATATCTTTCAATTGTATTTTCCTTTCTAGTTTTACATCAACCTTATCTACTTGTCAGTAAAACAACAGCCGTTTTTTCAGTGTTAGAATTCACCACGTTTGAGTTGTTGTCTCAATGTGGTCACAGTAAAACTTGTGCCGATTCGGAACCGCTTTTGTTGAGAGTTTGGAATCATGGACCAGACTTCTGAAGTTGTGGAAGATGGATCGGATTTGAACTTCAATGAAACAGCGGCCGGGATTGATGTTTCTGGAATCAGAAGGAGTACTCGCGTTCGCGTTCCTACTGAAAGAGGGTTGGATTATCAGCTCTCTCTTTGGAAAAAGAATTACAATCAATGTAAGAAGAAATTAGAAGATAAGCTAAACGCTCTAGATATGAGTTGGACGGAGCTGTCGGATGCAGAGGCTTTGAGAAAAGAGAGAACGTTTATAGAAGATTACAAAAAGGCCCTTACGGAGGGATCCTCGGAGTTTGTGCTGCTATTACCTAGCGAATATGCCAATGATGTGGCTCGTGAAACAGATTACTTGAACAGGCAAGCAGTGGAGTTGAGGAAAAGGATTGGCGAAAGGATTTTCGAACTGGAAAAGGTGGAATTGCAGTCGCGTTGTAGTGGAAAAACGTCATCCTCCAAGAAAAGTAGTCGTTCTTCAAAGCACTCAAGTGCCTCTCAAATTTCTTAAATGAAGATTAAAACTATGACTGAGTTGGCCAAGAGGAAGGTGGAAATGCAATATGCAAGAATTGAAGCTCAAAAGCAAACGGAAATGCAAAGGAAGAAATTCGAAATAGAAGAAATTCAAAGACTGAAGAGTTACAAAAGTGCTAAAGCAGATGCGGTGGCGAAGATAGAAGATGAAGAAGGGAACCCCAAGTTGCTGAACCTTGACCAGTTCGGGATCACCAAAGACGATAAATAAGGACGAACAGACTCGCAACTGTGTCTCATCTTTAACAACTCTCCCTCCACCGGCAGTCAGGATCCTTTACCATTCTTGTTTGAACCTTCGGCTAAAGATGAACATCCTTCCATGTCGCCAGAAATGGCCCTTGGCACACATCTAAACATGGTGCAAGGAACTAGCTCAGATCAAAAGGAAACCCAAGATAGTGTGCACGATCTGCCGGGGAAGATTCCCTCTCATTCAGTAGCAAGCGTTGCTTTCACTCAGCCCCTTAGTGGACCTACCAGTACTGAAAATCAGCACCGTGCAATCACTGAGGCGATAGCTGAAGGCATGGAGGCGGCAAGATTACCGACGCCTCACCTAACAGTATTCAGCTGAGACCCGCTTGGTTGGCCAACATGGAAGGTTGCCTTCGAAACTGTAATTGAGAAAAGGGCTACTAACACGAACGAGAAAATGCTGTACCTTCTGCAGCACTTGTCGGGGCCTCCTAAGAAAATTGTCAAAGGGTATCAGTTCGTCCAAACTGGTGACGCTTATGAAGATTCGGGCACCCGCTGTTGTTGCAGATGCTTTCCGCAAAAGGTTGGAAGGTTGGCCAAAGATTCCACCCAAAGATGGATCCGCTTTGCGAGAATTCGCAGATTTCCTCAAAACATGTCAACTGACGATGCGGTGCGTAGAAGATCTTGAAACCCTAAACAAACAACATGACAATAAGCAGCTGCTAAAGGTTCTGCCTGGCTGGGCACTTCCCAAATTGGGAGTCAGAGTGAGAGACTATCAAATCAAGCACGGTGATAGTAAGTTTTCCCCCTTCTCGGAGTTTGTTAAATTCGTTGCTGAGACTGCAGAAATACAGTACCTTCCTGTACTTACAAACTTAGACACAAACAGATTCACGAAAGACATCAAGGCCAGGAATCTCAAAACAAGGTTTGGAAATCGAAAGGGTGATGACGCTAACACGCTTGCTACAGGAGCAAACAAAGAGCCAACAGCAAAGGATGAAAGGAAAGCAGCCTGTCTTTGCTGTGGTTATAGGTCACACGATCTTGATTCATGCAGTGACTTCATGAAGAAACCCTGGAATGAGAGAATCCAGTTCATCATAAGAAAGGAACTTTGCCTAAAGTGCTTAACTCATGGTCACATGGCAAAAGAGAACAAGTGTGAAAGTGTTCCAAGTTGCAAGAAATGCAAACAGAAACACCCAACCTGTCTGCACAAGGAAAATGCTGATGAAGCTAAGGTACAAATTCCTAAGGCACCAGTTAGCTGTACAGGCGCCTCCAATGCAAAGATTATCCACCCCGATGAAGGCGATGCTACAGCTAAGTGCACAAGTGTCTGCTCCATTGAAGGTCAGCAGCTTGGACACGACCAAAGCTTGATAGTTTGAGTTTGGGTTTCAAGCTCTAATGATTACCAGTGTGTTCTGACGTATGCCCTGATTGATTGCCAGTCGAATGCCAGTTTCATCACAGACCAGTTAAGGGAGACGCTGAAGGTTGATGGGGTAGAAAGCCACCTGCGCTTGTCAACGATGCACAAAGAAGATGACTTGATCGAATGCAAGAAAGCACAATGCCTCGTGGTAACAGATTTCCAGAGACAGGTTAGCATCCCCTTACCAAAGGTCTACACGAGAAACAGTATACCGTACAAGCCCTCTCAGTTTCCAAAGCCTGAGGTTGCCATGCAGTGGAATCATCTTAACCGTATTGTGTCGGAGCTCATGCCTTCCAGAGATGATATAGAGGTCAGACTGTCCTAAGGCTATTAAGCCACGTGAAGTGATCCCAGGAGCAGACCATGATCCATATGGTATCAAAACTGACCTTGGATGGGGTATTATTGGCAGAGTGTGTAAGACTCCACCTGAAGATTATGAAGACTCGCCTGGAGGTTGGACGAACAGAACTGTGTCACGAGAGGAGACAAGCTTTGCCTTGGAGACTAGGACAAAAGAGATCATAAGCCCTGCGTGCGTTAAGCAGATGTTTGAAAGAGACTTTCAGGAGATAGTTGGACCTAAGAATTCACATATGCGAGCCCTGTCAGTTGATGATAGAAGATTTCTAGAAATATTGGTCAAAGGTATCCACAAGACCAGTGATGGCCACTACGAAATGCCGTTACCGCTTCGTTCACAAGATGTTAAGGTGCCTAGCAACAAATCTTTAGCGTTGAGAAGATTGCTTACGCTAAAGGCGCGTTTCAAGAGAGACCCAAGTTTTCACAAAGATTACACTGACTTCATGGAGGAAACCATTAAGAATTGTGCAGAGGAAGTTCCTTTGGAAGAAAGGATTAACAGTGCGATCGGAGAAGGCAAGATGAACTACGTTCCACATCATGGGATCTACCATCCCAAAAAACCTTCACAGATAAGAGTGGTCTTTGACTGCAGTGCAACGTTCAAAGGAACATCCTTGAATAAGAGCTTACTTTCAGGACCTGACATGACAAACAGTTTAACAGGTGTCTTCTGCCGTTTCCGCCAAGAGTGGGTAGCCGTGACCTGTGATGTGAAAGAGATGTTTCATCAGTTCTTCGTCAATAAAGAACACAGAGACCTCCTCAGATTCTTCTGGTGGGATAAAGGAGATATAAAGAACGACCCAGGGGAATATAGAATGAAAGTACACCTTTTCGGAGCAGTCTCGTCTCCAGGGTGTGCAAACTTTGGCTTCAAGAGAGCGGCCAATGACGGAGAAATGGAGTTTGGCACGAACGCGGCAAGCTTTGTGCGTAAAGACTTTTATGTAGACGATGAATTGAAGTCAGTACCATCTGTTAAAACTGCCATCGACCTCATTCGTAACACACAAGCTGAATTGGATATATGTCGTATCCACGTAGAAGAGTATCACGAACCAGTTTTTGCACTTTCGTCACGTTTATTCTGCCACTTGTAATTTCCTTATTACACTTCTTAAATGTTGACTACTCCGAGCGAAAGGGAGCGTCAAAAAAACCTGGTCCATTTCTGCCCTGTCTTTTTGTCTAATACCGCTTATATAACCTAAAATGTCCTCAAGGGACTAAATAAACACTAGGTAATTTACGCGGTAACGCCGGCTGTGGGCGGAATGCAAAACACTCCCCCCCAGTGCGGAAAGCGAATTACTTAAGTAATTGGTTGAGCAACTTGTTTCTTTGCACTACATAAGTTAGTTTAACTAGGTTGTAACTAAGGCATGGTGTTTAATTCTTCTTTTGTCGCGATTAAACATAGTTTGTGAATTGGTCGATCATAGACTGACATTGCTGTTTTAATCTTTGCTTTTCTAACAAGACCATCTTCACCGGGATAAGTTTCGAGTACAAGTCCCATCTTCCACGTTCTCCTGGGAGTTGGTTCAATTTCTAACACCAAATCTCCTTTTCGTAGATTTTCTCGCTTTCTGAACCACTTGTTTCTTGGCAGCAGATTGGGAGCAAAATATTTCATCCAGCAATTCCAAAACTCTTGCACTCGTTTCTCTGTACTTCTCATGAGGTGTCTTGGATTTACTTTCGATTCTACTTCTGGCATCGGAGGTGGAAAATGATTTCCGATCAAAAGATCATTTGGCGTGATAGGCGGGCTTTCCCAAATTCCGTTTGAGCTTGGGTAGAGAGGACGCTGATTTATTAAGCATGTAACTTCTGCTAAATACGTTCTCCACTGCTCTTCTGTAAGGGCTTGGTTTTTGGATGTAGCATCCAACGCTTGTCGTACTGATTTGATGAGACTCTCCACAATTCCGTTCTGGTGACTGGCGCGAGGGACATTCCAACTCCACTGAAAGGTAGACGAAAATTCTTCTGAGACAACGCTCTGGATTCTAGGCATATCCCAGTCGTTCAAAAGCTCCTTCAGGTAGTGTTGAGCTCCAATGAAATTTGTTCCGCAGTCGGACCAGCAGTTGTTAGGATTTCCTCTCAAGGAAACAAATCGTCGAAACGCCATAAGAAACGTGTCGGTACTTCTGTCTGTTACTAGTTCAAGATGGACTGCTCTGGTTGTCATGCAAGTAAATATAATTACCTGTGCTTCTTTCAGCGTTTTTCGTCCAAGTCGTACCTGCAGAGGTCCAAACATGTCGATGGCTGTGTTACTGAAGGCTGAAAACCCTGCCGCTACGCGTAGTTTTGGAATCTGGCCCATTAACTGCTCCAATGGCTTTTTTCGCAGTTTCTTGCAAGTCACACATTTTCCTGTTAGATGTTTTGCCATGTGACGTACTCCCACAATCCAGAATCGCTTTCTTGATTCGTAAATGAGGCTCTTGTAACCACAGTGCGCTCGTTTTCCGTGTAGGTGAACGAGTAACAGTTCGACTAATCGATGGCTCTTCGGGAGGATAATAGGATTGCGCATTTCATCAGGAAGCGTCCTTATGTTTTCCAATCTTCCGCGCACGCGTAGTAATCCATGCTCGTCCTTTGACGGAATAAGCTTCTTATCTAGCTTGTCGACGTCGATCGTCTGCTGGCACCATTTGAACAACCGAAGTTCTGACTCCGTCAGTTCTTTTGGCGAAATTGGATCTCTATTCTTCGTTTTCATTCTTGTGTTGTTGACGAATCTTAGCACGTAAGCTAACGTTTTCCTGGCCTTTGAGAATGTTGAACACGTTTTCATCAAATGTTCAAAGAGAGGATTGTCTCTTAATTCTTTCTGGGAAGTTGAAAATTCTGATTTGTCGCAGGACGTTGGTCTGGCTTCAGTGGGAGGTTTCATTTCAGCTGACAACTCTTCATTGATCTTCAGCGCATTTTCTTCAAATTTGGGCCACTCTTCTTGCGGCTTTCTAAGGAACCGTGGTCCTTGTGACCATTTTTCCAGCTGTTCCGGGAGAATTCCTTTCGTCAAGGCGTCAGCTGGATTATGTTCAGATCTGATGTAGCGGAACTCTTGAGGGTCAATTGTCTCTTGGATTTCAGCAACTCGTACTGAGACAAACGGCTTAAATTTTCTCGGACTTGTTTTAAGCCATGACAGTACAACTTGGGAGTCGATCCAGAACACTTTCTTGCAGCTGCTAATCTCCGCGAATTCTAAGGCTTCTCTACATGTTCGGTATAGCCTTGAGAGCGCGAGACAACCCATTAACTCCAAGCGTGGTATTGACTTCTTCTTTAGGGGTGAGACAAAGGCTTTCACCATGAGCTGAACGCAGGTATAGCTGCCGTCATCAAGTTTCCAACGAAGAAACATGGCTGACCCATAAGCCTTCTCTCCCGCGTCACAGAATCCGTGTATTTCTGGCATTCCAACTGCATTATCCGGCTTTAATTTTCTTTTGAATTCGTACTTGAGAAGTTGGTTGAGTACTTGGACATTTCCTTTCCACTTTGTTTGAATCTCGTCTGGTAGGACTTCATCCCAGGAATAACCTGAACTCCACAGTTCTTGTAAATCAATTCTCATCTCGATGGTTGTTGGAGTCACGAGGCCTGTGGGATCCCAAAGCTGGGCCAGGTAGGCGAGGCAATTTCTCTTTGTAACAGGCTTCTCCTCTGCAACAATCTCTGTTTTCTTAAAGGTAATGGTGTCTCGAACCTTATTCCATTTGTGGCCAAGAAAATCTACATGCTCTTCATCTGTCTGATCAATTTTCTTGTTGTTTGAATGCCACTGTTTGATTTGAAACTGACCTTTGCTGAGAATGGCGTCGATTTCACTCGTGATCTGCTTGCTTTTATCCTCGTTTTCTCGGGAGCCACCAATGTCATCAACGTAGACATGGGTTCGGAGTTCCTTCGCGGCTTCCGGGTACTGGTCTTGAGAAGCTTTGGCTAAGGTAATGATTGCTCCTGCGGCTATATCTGGGGCTGGTTTGTCTCCAAAGTTAAGTCTTTTCCACTGATAGACTTTTGGCTTCAAACTTTCGTTTGTCCTCCATAGGAATCTGTGGAAGACTTGGTCGTCTGGATGGATTAACACTTGATTGAACATTTTCCTAACATCTCCGGTATAAGCCACTTTGTCAAAGCGCCAAGCCATAAGCACGTTGGGCAAACTGTTTATGTAGTTTGGTCCCTTTTCGAGATGCTCGTTAAGTGACTTTCCTCTTGGACCCTTCGCTGAGGCATCAAACACTAGTCGAACTTGCGTTGTTCGGTCAGGTGTGAACACGGCTTGTAAAGGCAAATACCATTCAGGCTGATCATGGTTTACGTTTTCAGGGGGAATTTCAACGACGAAATCTTGATCCAGCAACTTTTGAACTTCACTTTCAACGATTTCGAGACAATCTTTTTTCTCAAAGGACTTTTCAGAAGAAATCATTCTTTTATATGCAACATCGTAATTGCTCTCCTTTGGGGGTCCCTCGCCATTCCAAGGCATTCGCACCTGGATTCTCCCCTCAACAATCTGAGTCGATTCTGCAATTGATTTGATAAACTTGTTCTCCTTAAGATCATTGTCTCTGCACGTACAAAGTTCGGTTGGTCTTACTCCCAACATGTCTTGTGTAAGGAGCTTTTTCATGTCTTCTAACACATCAACAGTTCCTACATCAATTGAATTGATAGCCGAGGGACGTTCACCCTGCTTTGAAGCAAATGTTCCCATGACGTACCACCCGAAGCAATTTCTCTTTGCAATTGGTTCTCCGGATTTCCCTGCGATAACGTGCATATCATTAAAGGCGTCGGCAAAGTCTGTTCCAATTAACAAATCAACTGTTCCGCCCGATAGATGTAATTGCTCTGAAATTGATTTCAAGTGGGGATAGCTTTCCAATGTCGTTCTCGAGACTGTTCTAGCTGGGCTGCATGGCTTGTTTATTGCATAAGCACGCATAGATTTCTGAATACTTGGTTCAGTGTTTGAAACAACAGTAATATCGAGAAACTCTGATGCTTCCGACTTCTTTTGGCCTCCTGCTAAGTTCATCGTTAAATGCGTTTTGGGTCCGCGTATGCCAAGTTTCCTCACAATGTTCTTTGAAATGAAGCTCGTGTTTGAGCCGCTATCTAGCATAGCTAGGGCTTCGGTAAAATTTCCATTTTGGCCTCTAATCTTTACTTTTTGAACTGGACAAATGGCGGGGACGCTTGTCTCGCCCTGAACATTGTGATTACTAGCTTCTTGGCTTTCGTTTGCGGATGGAAGTGTTTCTGTGCTTTGGTCTGAATTTGCAAGAGGTACACGCTCATTGTGCAAGGAACGATGGTGGCGTTGCGTACACTTATCGCAAGTGGTATTGTCGGGCTTCTTACAAGAGTTTGTATGATGGGCTCGTAGGCATTTTCGACAGCGATTGTTTTGTTTTACAATTTCCCATTTCTCATCAACTGTTGACTTTTGGTACATAGGACACGCGGAAAGTAAATGCTTTGTTTTGCAACCAAGTGGGCATTTTTCATCCTGGTCTAGTCCACTGTCGTTAGCGTTATTGTCAGAATGGTGTTCTCTTGAATTATTGCGATAGTTAGTGTCTCTTTTGATGCGCGATCGTAAACTTGCTTCTTTGTTTAGCCAATCAATCAAATTTAAAACATTTTCTTCTTTTCCCATGCGTAGCATTTCGCGGCCAAATTCAATGTTGTCGCTGGCATCCAATTTAGACAGAAGCTGTGACATGACAAAGGGTGCTTCCGATGTGCTTGTTACTGCGCAACCGTTTTGTTCCATGTTGTTCACGAAGCTTAATATTCTAGCAGCGTAACGCGAGAGCGAGTTCGAGTCATTCTTTATTGCTTTGAGATTGGTAATTTCGTTTAGCAGTGTGTCCATTAATTTCCTTTGGTCTCCAAATTCAGTATCAAGAATTTTCCACGCCTGCTCGATTTTCTTGCTTGGCCGCACTTGATCAGACCAGAAAAAGTTTTTTGGCAACGCTTTTCTTAGTCGTTGCAGCTGTTCGTCTTCGTCCTGTTTGTACTTATACATCCAATAGTTAAATTCGCTCTTCCAAGTTGCGTAAGATTTTCTATTTCCGTCCCATGTTGGCACTGATAACTTTTCAAGTCCGTGACTAGCGGTCTTTTGCGAACCTAAAACGTCTGCCATTTTGGTTACTGCTGTGATCATAGCTTCGAGCGCATTGTGCTTAAGCGCCGGTTCCTGGGAATTGCACGCTTTTTGATAAGTGGCAAAAATTTCGCTGTATTTTAGAAAATCGCTTCTGACTTTATCTCCGACCTGCTGATTAGCCTTAAGCTGCTCTTCTGTAGATCCCGTCTCAATTAGCCTATCCGTAATTGCTTCTTGCTGTTTTTTGACACTTCTGTACTTAATTTCCATTTCTTTGTAAACATTTTCAAGCGTACTTAATACGGGCTGAACATTGTAAAGCACTTGAAATTCTTCTAAAAGTTCGTACAATGCGACTATTGTACTATCTCTTTTCGCAATTAGTATTGATACGTCCACCTTAGGAGGCATTCTTGACTTAATAATTGTTTGTAACTAATCGCTAATTGCAAATGCGTATATTGCTGAATACTTGTAATTACTTGTGATAGATATGTAGATTTCTATTGTTATATTACGTAACTATTTCTATTGTTGTATTACGCGATTCAAACTTAACACAATTAGGCGGCAAATTAAGTGTTTTTTTCCTTGTGCGTTTTCTCAACGATTGAATAAAATATTAAACTTTACTGTTCAGTTCTAACTTTCAATATTGGAACAAAGTTAATTCATCCTCATGTAATCAATGCATCCAAATGTCTTCATGAAACTCTCTTCTGAATTGCATGTAAGGTGTCATCTAAGCAAGGTCCAGTTGCGTAACTTCTGAACTTGAATTCAAATGATTCTCCGTATTTTCTGCGGTAATAAAGGAACTGTTTTACCTTTTTCCTACTGAATATGCTGCTTTTGTAGATTCCAGTCTGCTCCTGATTTTCTGAGGTCTTGAGCTTTCACTGCCACTTGTCTAGCTTCTGCTTGCGACTTTTCCTCGGCTGTTCGTCAGCTACTGACTTCAAATCGGCGAGCTTGAGGCTTTGAACAGAACCTGTGACTTCTCTTCTTCGAACTTGTTCAGGTTTTTTTGACTGAATTGGATATATGTCGTATCCACGTAGAAGAGTATCACGAACCAGTTTTTGCACTTTCGTCACGTTTATTCTGCCACTTGTAATTTCCTTATTACACTTCTTAAACGTTGACTACTCCGAGCGAAAGGGAGCGTCAAAAAAACCTGGTCCATTTCTGCCCTGTCTTTTTGTCTAATACCGCTTATATAACCTAAAATGTCCTCAAGGGACTAAATAAACACTAGGTAATTTACGCGGTAACGCCGGCTGTGGGCGGAATGCAAAACACAAGCCATGTGTGCAAAGGCTGGCCTCAGATTACACAAGTTCAGCAACAATAAGAAAGAAGTCATTCAGGCTGTTGCCCCAGAAGATTGCGCAAAAGGATTACAAGAATTGGACCTCGTGTGTGACCCCTTGCCAATAGAACGAACTCTCGGCATCATGTGGTGTGCTGAGTCAGACACCTTTCAGTTCAGAATCGTTATTCAAGATCGTCCACTTACTAGGGGAGGGATCCTGTCCACCGTGTGTTCTGTATATGACCCACTTGGTTTTGTGGCACCCCTCATTCTGATGGCAAAACAAATACTACAAGATTTATGTTGTAACAACGCCGACTGGGACGACCCAATTGGTGAGAAGCTTAGACCGAAATGGAAACGATGGCAAAACAAGTTGCACGAGCTGAAGAAACTCAAGATACCTAGATGTTACAAACCTGAGGGTTTCGGTGAAATTAAAGCAGTGGAGGTGCATCATTTCTCTGACGCAAGCTTAGCAGGATATGGTCAGTGCAGCTATCTGCGTCTTCTAAATAGGGACAATCAAGCCTACTGTTCCTTTCTTATGGGAAAGGCCCGTGTTGCTCCGTTAAAGTTCATAACAGTTCCTCGATTAGAGTTGCAAGCTGCTGTCGTTTCGATCACAATAAGTCAATGGCTGCTGAAGGAACTTGATTACCAAGACGTGTCAGAATTCTTTTGGACAGACAGCAGGGTTGTGATTGGTTACATCAACAACGAGACTAAGCGCTTTCACACCTTCGTGGCAAATCGCATTCAGCAGATACATGATCACACCGGCCCTCAACAGTGGCAGTACATTGAATCAAAGTCGAATCCAGCCGATTCTGCCTCTCGAGGCCTTACAGCTCGTCAGCTTGTAGATGATGATTCCAGGTGGCTTAGAGGCCCAAACTTCCTCTGGAGTCCGGGTGCTTATCGAGAAGAAGTAGAGGACAATCCACAACCACTAGATTCTGACGACCCCGAAGTGAAGAGAGCATCACTGGTGACGCAAACAAACAAGACACATCCAGTTCATTTTGAGATTAGCCGACTGGATCGGTTTTCTGACTGGTTCAGAGCAAAGAGGGCTATAGCAGTTTGCTTGCGACTTAAACAGCATTTAAAGGAGGGAAAGGAAGCTGAGCAAGTTGTCAGATACCAACCGGTGAACGTGAATGAAATTGGTCAAGTGGAGATAGAAATTATTCGCTGCCTTCAGCATGAGCATTTTAAGGACGAAATCAATATCTTGTCATCGCTGCAAGAAAGTGAAGAATTCCATGACAGGAAAACAGCCAAGCAGCATAACTTCAGCCTCAAGAAATGCAGTAGCTTATACCGACTCGATCCGTTCTTGGATTCAAATGGCATTTTGCATGTAGGGGGACGCCTTAGAAGGGCCATCATATCAGATAATGTTAAACACCCTGTTATCCTGCCTAGAAAGTCTCATATCACTTATCTTATTCTCAAACACTGCCATGAAGAGACCCAGCATCAAGGTTATGGAATGACTCATAATGAAGTGCGTCAACGCGGTTACTGGATAATTGGTGGCACTTCTGCCGTCTCTCGTTTTGTTTCTAAGTGTGTCATGTGCAGAAGGCTGCGCCTCCCTCCGCAGCACCAGAAGCTAGCCGACCTTCCTGAAGACCAGATAGAACCTGCAGCTCCGTTTACATACAGTGCAGTAGATTACTTTGGTCTCTTTGTGGTAAAAGAAGGTCGTAAGGACGTGAAGAGGTATGGCGTGTTGTTCACATGTATGTCATCTCGAGCCATTCATATCGAGACTGCAAATACACTGGAAACTGACTCATTTATCAACGCCCTTAGACGCTTTCAAGCAGAACGTGGTCCTATTCGCCAACTTAGGTCAGACCAAGGTACAAATTTTATTGGCGCCCATCGAGAACTAAAGGAAGCTTTGAAGGAGATAGATCAAGATAAAGTGCGCACCAGCCTGTTGAAAGAGAACTGTGAATGGGTTGACTTCAAATTGAATCCCCCCTCTGCGAGCCACGTGGGTGGCTCATGGGAGCGTCAAATTAGGACAGTTAGGAGCATACTTGCCCCCTTGTTAGAAGAATGTGGCAGCCAATTGAACGATGAGAGTTTTCGTACTCTTATGAAAGAGGTCCAAGCAATAGTCAACTCTAGGCCACTGGCCTTGAATGACATGTCGTCTCCCGATTCAGCAGAACCTCTAACGCCAAATCACTTGTTGACGATGAAGAGTAAAGTACTGATGCCTCCCCCAGGAGTATTCGTCTGAGAGGACATCTACCTTTGCAAGAGATGGAGAAGAGTCCAGCACTTGGCAAACGTGTTTTGGGAAAGATGGAGAAACGAATTTCTGCAAACACTCCAGCTGCAGAAGAAATGGGTCAAACCACACCGTAACATGCTTGTAGCGACATTGTCGTGATTAAAGATGAGAACGCACCCAGGAACATGTGGAAATTGGCAAGAGTTGAAGATGCTTTTACAAGTGAAGATGGCCTTGTCAGAAAGGTGAAGCTTGCTATCGCCACATGCAGTCTTGACAAGCGAGGACGAAGAATTGATGCTGTTCATTACCTCGAGCGACCAGTCCATAAGTTGGTTCTTATCCAGGAAAGTGACCGGGAATTCCCCTACAAGGAGCCACGTTAACGCTTGATCGGAACTTTGTCTTAGAACTTGTAATCGTTTGATAAATATGTAAGGAACACTTTAATTTAGACAGTGGATTCCCACTGTGAGGAGCCATGTGGCTGCTAGCCAGCCCAGGACCACGCACTAGTGTAATTTTCGCGCCCTTTTGGGGTCAGGTGACCAAGCCGTTATTTTTAAGTTGCATGATCGTTAGCTCGGCGGTCAGAGATTACTTCGCTCGCTAGTTCAGTGATGGATTTTGGTTTTTCTGGACAAATTTATAATAGGCTCACAAGGTATTAGTCTTTCTTTCGTTTGCTCTTTTATTTGGTTTATTATTTCGCCTGTTGTAATTTTCTAGTTAAGTTTGTATTCGTATTTGTTTACTTAGTACATTTCTCGTCGCATGTAATTAATATCTTTCAATTGTATTTTCCTTTCTAGTTTTACGTCAACCTTATCTACTTGTCAGTAAAACAACAGCCGTTTTTTCAGTGTTAGAATTCACCGCGTTTGAGTTGCCTCAATGTGGTCACAGGTCACATCACTGTCTTCATCTCATCCAACAGAATGGTCACTTCCTGATGACAGAAAAGAAAAGAATCCTCTCAGGTTATAGAAGTAAGACGTATATGGTCTGTGAAGTACATTCATTATCTATAATATACTCGTGTAAAGCGTTCTCTGGTTAAGACGTTCTTTTTTTGAAGGTACAACCTACAAAGTTCTACCGTGTTAAACGGAGAAAGTGTTTTGCATGTCACACTCTCAGGTTACGTTTTTGGACGTTATAGAAGCTATGACCTCTCTTGCTCCACCACTAATGTTATATATGTTATAAGCTGCACTAAATGCGATCAGCAGTAAGTTGGGGAAACAAAAAGAAAGGTCAGTGAGCGCCTATCTGGTCATCGCTCTTCTATCAAGAAACACGCAAACACTTTCATCGCCAGGCATTTCAATTTACCCGGACATACTGTTGATGACATCGGAATACAACCTATTGAGCATATCACACAGAGCCCTGGAGAGACCGAGCTGGATGTTACCATTAGACGTTTAGATCGTGAACGGTTTTGGATGTTAGAACTTGGCACTATGTATCCTTATGGACTCAATGATTGCTTGCAACACGTTGAAAACGTTTCACATTCCTATGTGCAATCCAGGAACAATGTGTTTAATCTTTTTAATCGTCATCAACGCCGTAAACGGAGCCATGGACGGCGAAGTAACTCCAGACGCAACTTGGAAATCACATTGGACCAACTTCACAATGTGTACAACGGAGGTCAGAGTCATGGTAGCCTACATCGTCTTCGAACTACTCTCCATAGCTCCTGGTTATCAAATTTACATAAACTATTTGATGAATGTGAACAGC
>OZ037777.1:18160676-18175676 GCA_964035525.1 Porites cylindrica
TTGCAAAGTCCAGTTAATTTTGGATAAGAGTAGTCTCTGTTCACAGCTAGGGTAGCATAGGTACAAAATTCAGTGAAGGAACAGTATAAAACTGAGACCCAATCTCTGGAGGTATAAAATCTAGAGACTGTCTCTTTTACAAAACTGTCCCCCTTCCCCCAAAAAGAAAAAAGTCAACCAACACTACCCCTGATACAGACACAAATCGACCCAGCCCTAAATCATAATGCGGGTGTGGTTAAGGACATCATGCGACACCATACAAGAGGTTTAATGACTAAACAATCTTTGTGAGTTGCAAACGAACCCGCAAGACAACAACTTGCCTCCTACGAATGACAACCCGTAGAATTGAACAAAACTGAATTAATTTACTGTACTAAAAAGTACGTACTGTACGTTGACGAACTGTTTCTTGCATGACAAAACTGTTCAGAGTAAAAAATACTCAATCTCCTCTTAAAAAAGCAACTTGCAAATTCCCTATGGTATTGTATCTAGCTACAATCTTTGTCATCAATTGATGTCCATGCAAAAATGCTGGCAGAAACTGTGATTTGGTGATCCGTAATGAAGACCGGGGGTGCTTACCATTTGGTCAGAAAAAAAGTGCATCTTTTTTAAATTCACTTTACTTGACTTTTTGTTGCAAATGAGCACCCTCCACAAGTGACTGCTTTTTCGAATTCCTACAGCATTAAAGGGACGTCGCTTAAGAGAAAGTTGACTTGTTTATCATAAGTCCACTCCACACAATATGCAAGTTAAAAGAACATAACAGCGATAATGTCGCCCAGGGTGCGTTCGATTGGGAAATCCGGATTTAGATTTTCAAAATCTAAATCTGGATTTCCCAATCAAATGCGAAATCCGAAAACGCATTTCACCTCCGAGAAATCCGTCCTCAGGGTGGATTTCAATTAAGAAATCCAAATCCGGATTTCATGGATTTCTTTTTTACCATTCGATTGGAAAATCTTAAAAAGGTTTTGCAAAACTATTCTCATGAACAGTGGTCTTCTTTTTGCTAAGTATGCATGTGCGTGCAAGACCGCTGCTCTTAAGGACAGTTTTTCAAATCCTTTTTTGGATTTCCCAATCGAATGGTAAAAATGAAAATCCAAAAACAGATATCTCAGCGTTGAAATCCGTTTTTGGATTTCGCGTTCGATTGCAAATTCGAAATCAGGATTTTAAAATCTAAATCCAGATTTCCCAATCGAACGCACCCCTAATAAATATCCCATTCAGCAGGTCACACAATAATACTAAAGGCGCTCGTTTGTTAAAGTTCACCTTCATTTATTAACATTTCCAGACAAACAAATTTGACCTTTTTGAACTTGTCGATTGTAAATGTTAAAAGCTTCTTTCTTCAAATTTTCTGTCAGAAATTCAAGAGTAAGTACGAAATAATACTCGGCTCAAGTTTCAATATTAGGGATTGTTTTTTATACGTTTACCATTTTCTCGAAGTTGTGGTGGGATTACGTTGTTTTGAGTACGAAAAAACAGCAAAAAATCGATTTTTCAAACTTTTTGTAATGTCTCCCGTACAATGAATCGCTTGAACCCAAAACTATTTTTTCTTGAATTAGAGTTCTAAAAGGGATGTTTTAGCAAAAGGAAAAAAGATTCGTTTTTTTCACGAGTGTCTTGCAATTTTCGATTTTCTTGGAAAATGGCTCTTAAAAGATTGCAATTTCAAAGACAGCTATTGTAAATTGTAAAGTGTATTACAAGTCGACAGGAAAATATTGCCATCCGCTGATGATAAACCGATTTCGAAACATGTGCTCACCTTGCCGTTGTTTCTTCTTCATCTTTGCTTAGGTCATGGCGAGATCTACAAGGCAAGTCAGGTACAGGTTTGCGGTTGATCACCTCAACATTTCGTTCGAATTAACAGCTTCTTCCTCTTCTTACCTTTTCTTTTCTGGACTCCTTTCTTCTTCCATGTTCCCATGTGGTAACGACTAAGGAGGAGTTCCAATGTCAATCATTTTCGTAAGCTGATCCGAAGCGAACGTCAGAGGCTTGGCCCCAACTTTATGAAAAAAAAATGGATACAGTGTACACACATGTGACAAAAAAAACGGTTATCATACCTGAAATCCGCATGAAACTGTATTTGAGGAATAGTAAAGAAAAAGCAGCAGCTACTATCAGAATTACCAAAGATCATTTGACTTGTTTTTAGCAGGGGACAGAGGGATTAGAAAAAATGTATTGTATGTATACAACCTGACAGCAGGAAAAAATTCTTGCGCGGACTTTATAGTCCTATGTTCAAAATGACAAAATAAAGAAAAAAAATTATTGCAGTGGTAGGCTAGGAATTAATTATTTTCTTAACCACCCCACCCCTCCTCCTCAGAAAAAGGGTCCCTTTAAGAAGTTTCTAAAACTTGTTATGGTTGGCCTTTCCAGGTCTTTTTCTAAAACATGACGTTCTTGTTCCTGTTCCTGTTCCTGTTCCAGTTCCCGTTCCAGTTCCTATTCCTGTTCCGGTTCCTATTCCTGTTCCGGTTCCTATTCCACGTTCCTGGTTTTCCAGACGCTCCTTCTAGATGAGACATCAACACATTCTAGATGACTGTTCCATTCATGTACAATTTTTGAAGCTTATCTAATAAATTACTTAGGATTTTCTGAAGAAAATTTTTCACATCTCACTCCCCAGGTTAACCTTTTTGTCATAAAAAAAGGAAATTTAAAATTTTCGGGTTCAAAAATGTGACGGAGAGAGGAGTTAGAAGAAAATTCACTTTCATAAAAACGTTAAATGGCATTTAGAATTTTCGGGAAAGTTATACCGAAGCCCTTACAATTTCGACAAGATTGAAATTGCCCTAGGATGACCGAACAGTTAGAGATCATAAAGTCCCCTGGATAGCCTAAAAAAGTGTTTCAATGTATTTAGGAGGAAACACTATCGTTGGGTGCCCCTGAAGTTGTCATTCTACTCATGAAGAAAGTGAAGAAAATTAATAATTAGCGAATAGAATTACAAGAAAAGTGAACTTGACCTCTTAGGCAACATTGTTTTAACCATAACATAGGAAAGATAAACAAAAGCAACACAGAACAAAGTAAAGGCTAACTGTAAACTGATAGTTAGGACCAATACATCCCAGGGAGTTTGCCTTTTGGTCGAGGGTCGAGGGTAACTAGTCGAGGGTAAATGGTAGAGGGTTGAAAAATCCTCCACAATAATTTCTGAATTTCTTTTCAATTTAAAACCTAAAATTCCCAAATAAAGCAACCAAAGGAAAGAAGCGGGATAGGAAGTTCAATAAATACCATAATACCATTAAACTGTTGAATGAGAACTTTGAAGCAGGATCTCAGCTCTAATTTTCTTTAACTATTAGACATTTAGGATTCGATTTAAGATGGAGTACAATGCATGTGCATTTTTTCTTTAAAGTTTTAGATTTGAGAAAGAGTCCGAACGTTAACTAACTACATGATACTCGGCAAACTAGTCTGACCAGGATGCAGGGTGTGAAGTATAAGTTGAATACGGAGCCCTCGTAAGTGGACTTGAGTAATAGCTAAGGAAATGAGTGAAATGTAAAATGACAAAGTGAGTAAAAGCTGAATAATGTTACTGAGCCGATGTGGGTGAATTTCAAAACGAACTGTTTCCGTACTCGTTTTACTTTTATGTGAAATAAAATTTAATAGTGGAGCTCCACGCGCAAATCTACCTATCCCAGAAAACTTGGTAATCATGTGACCGTACACCGACCGCCGACCGACCGTCTGTCCCCACCACAGGACAACCAATGTTTACTCTCACACTTTTAGCTAGTTTGGGAGCCCAAGAGAAAACTAATTGCTCATCAATGTTGTAATCAATTGACAGCTGTCAAAACAGGGCATCCGCTGACCAGTATCACCTGACCGTAGCGCAGGCTCAAGTGTCAACCCATCAAGGTCGAGTATTTTTTTTAAGTTATCCGCTGACAAATTACCAGTTTGAAATGATCGCAGGCTCAAGTTTATTTTTTCCAAGGATTCATATCAAATATGTTGTGTTTATGTCACTATGGCCTCGCACTATTAGGATTTTGATTTCAAACTGACTTCAGAAGCGAAAATTCAGCCAGTTTTTTAAAGTACAGGCGGGGAAGACCTTATCTTACCATGGTAACGCGTTGGTCACGCTCTACATCCAATTTTATACTTTGATTGGTCAAAATTTGACAGGTGAGTTCATGCAAAAAAAATTATGCAGCATCTTGAAAGTTGTTTACTTTGACAGCTGAAGCTGAAGAGTTTTGTGTCAACTTGTGATGTTTTTAACTGTCTTTTTCTTCTGGATGTACAAAATGAAATACAGCTGCTATCAAGAGTCTTCCGTTATTCATGGCTGGTTTGTTTACTGGGTTTTTGGTTGAGAAACGCGTCGCTTGTCATAATTTGGTAATTCGATTTCGGATGGCATTGTTTTCATTTTTCACCTTGCTTAATGCGTAAGAGGGTTTAAAAGTCTCAAGCAACTGTGGCCTTCCTTGATAGCTTTCGGGAACTGAATCTCGAATGGTAAGCCTGCGTAACTATTGTATTTGATGTTTGTTTTTGTTATATCTAATTTTATGAAGTCTTGCACAGTTCATGCTGACCGGCGGGGCTAAAGTGCAGGTCACAGGTTACAGGCCACAGGTCACAGGCCACAGATCAGGTCGCAGGTCACAAAAAACAATAGGACACTGGACAAAACTGTTCTGGACTGACGTTTTACTATACAAAAATAAAATAAGCCAAGCAACCTTGATGGTATTTTTGTCCTTTAAACAATATTAAATTCCACACATGGAATAATATTTTCATGCTGATCATACAGCATATCCAAACTTGGTAACAAAATCACAAAGGTGTGCAAGATCATGTGATTTGTACGAAAAACAAATCACATGTTTTTCACTGAAAACGAAGTGTTGCCGTGTTATTAGAATGTCATCTCCAAATAAAACTGTGCAGCCAAGACAACTTGGAGCGAGTCACTGAAATGCAGCACTGTAATCCTTTGATACAGCAGCAGTTTACAGAGTCAAAGATTCAAGTTGTAATGGCAGAATGCTCCCACCTAAGGTCCACGAGGCAAATCCAACAGAGGTTTTTCGAGCTGTTGTGCAATAGAACGTGAGAAAATGGCAAGCTCTTGGAAGAAGAGCCGAGAAATATGGTCCAGCAACTATTTCAGAGGCCCAAATAGCAGTGTCTGAAGTTCTTAGCAACAGCAGTATTTTATGACTGGTACGAAGCGCGAGCAGCAGGCCGCCATCTTCAAAGGAGATGGAAGACCGATCTAGTGGCAAGAAGAGTTTAGGACGAGGAAAGTCTGAAGAAAGTTGCCGTATTTCAGTGGTCAAATAAGTTTTAGACTGTCCTTACGTTGTTCTTCCGTTTTATCATCGAATGCTTTTCAAAACATCCACACACACGTCATGATATTCTTAATGCAACAACCCTTCGTTTTGAGATTCGTTGTTCTAATAAGTCACGTGATTTTGCTTACGCTGTAACGCAAGTCCTCCTTGCCTGATAAACATGAATATATTTTCTCATGTGTGGGATTTGGTAAAGTTCAGAACAGAAAAAATATAATTGAGGTTCCTTGGCTTGTTTTATTTTTGCATAATAAAATGTCAATCAAGAACAGTTTTGTCCAGTGTCCTATTTTTTTATATATATAGATATATATTTTTCTTTATTGACAACAAATTAACAACATTAATACACAGCAGAAAGTAAAAGAACAAATAAGTAAATAAATATGTCAGTAAGTAATCAAACAAATTACAATAAAAATGAAAAGTATTGGAAAAAGAAAAAAAAAACCTGTCAGTTGCCACACGTATTTAATATTGTTTGCCACAATTTTCAATGCAATATTGTTCAAAAAGCTTACATAAAAATTCCTCTAAATTAGGTTTCGTTACAATGTTTTTGCAAGTATACAAGTATTTCTTTTGTAGTAAAACCAATAGACGAAGTTTGCGTTGAGTTGAAATTGGCATTTGCATTGGAAGGGAGTAATCTTGTTTGAAAGTTGTACATTCTCTTTGTGGTATTCATTAAACCACCTTAAAGTTTTGGAAAAGAATTCCTTTGACTCTTGACAATATAAAAAGGTGTGTTCAATTGAATCTGGATTAAGGCAGAAAGGACATTTATCATCCGAGGATAATTTATATTTCAGTAGTTCTTTCTTTGTCGTGATTATTCTGTGCACAACCTTAAAGGTGAATTGTCTAAGCTTATTATCTTTCGAGGACTTGTGTATATTCACAAAACAATCACTCCAATTCGGAATTTCTGAAAAGCTTTTCTTCCAAGCCCTTACTGCAGAGGGTTCTGAAACAATCTTCTCGATGAACAGTCTGTAATAATTTTTACAACGGAATTTGGTTAAGACTATTGTTCTATCTTCTAGTTGACAGTACTCTGAAGTTGCTCCAAGCAGATCAGGAACCGTGGAACCAAATGCCTTTCGTTTCAAATCCGGAGGAATGGCAGCAATTAATTGAAAATAGTGCAAATAGTTAGCTTTAATTTTAAAGTCCAGTGTCCTATTGTTTTTGTGTGTGACCTGTGATCTGACCTGTGACCTGACACCTGACCTGTGACCTGTGACCTGTGACCTGTAACCTGACCTGTGACCTGCACTTTAGCCCCGCCGGTTTGAACGGTTTGATATAAGCTTACAGAACTTTAAAAAGCCTTCAGATATATTTGCTCACCACAGAGAGAAAGAAAACGTTCCGAAGAATATTTAGTTATAAATTTGGCTGTAGAAAGAAAACTTTGAGCGATTTTCTTGCTTCGAGGAGTTCACCTTGGAAAACAGTAAACACCCGCGCCGGGAAGCAGGCCTATAAAGCTTCGCACCGAGACTCAGGATTTTTAGAGACACTTTAATACTTGTCTTCATAAATGAAAATTGTTATCTCTGTAAATGTTTTACCGAATTATATTTCTTTTTCGGATTGTTAGTAGTCTCTCTTGCAATTTTAATCGCTTGTCTGTGCCGTTTGTTTTCATTGTTCATGAACATCGCTTGCAGGAGTACTCAAAAATGTCGCGCGTATCAAACGCTTTATAAGATTACACATCTTATAACTGAAATAACAAAAATAATAATAATAACTTCGCTATTATGTTGAAGCTTAACTCTATTAAAGTTCATTCAAACACTCGACCATACTGACAGCTCGCACTAGAGAAACGAGAACCGGCTGGCCATATGGGTGATTTTGGAAATTTTTGAACAGTTTCGCTTTACGATTGATCGTCCTAAATATTGACTGAGTGCAATTTATCTTGAAAAATTGTGAAATACTGCATTCTGTCCGAGGTCTGTATGATAAATAGTACTGTTTCACCTCAAATGTGATGTACAAAAATTGTAAAAGGTTGGTTTAAACACTCCCAGATTTGTTGGCAAGAATTTGTAAAGTAAACCTGTCGAACGCAAAAAAATTCGGCGTGATTTGTTTTTCAAGAATTTGTTTTTGAGGCCTAATCTACTGTGATCTTGAATGTGATCGAGGATGTTTGCTATTTTTTGGGTGTACGTATAAGGTTATCAATTCGATGTAAGATATTTCACTCTAAAATAACTTAGCCTTTCCCTCAAAAGTCACATGAATGTGCCCTTGAGTTAAATGATTTGTGGATTAAAAGTTTATTGTTTGATTTAAGAGTCATTGTCAGAGAAAACCGGGCGGTGCCAAAAGATTGGGGTCAGCCGATTTCCTTTATTTTTTCAGCATTAAGAACCAAGCTGATAAGATTAACTTTGGTGACATTAACAAGATTTCCCGGCTTTTCACTCTCGAGATTGACCACCCCCCTTGTTTTTGGCCAAGGGAAGCACTAAAAACTACCAAAAACAATGGCAATTTCTCGGGTCTAAAACAATTTTTCCTTAAGGAATTAGTGCACAGATTTTTTTCTGAAGCTAAAGTACCTTAAAATAAACGTTTTGGATGCATAAAATCAAGTTTTTAGTGCAACGGTAATTTTGCCCAAGGGTTTTAATCCGGGTATGTTGCGTGACTGTAACAGGACAGCGAATTTCGGCGATTTTCTAAGCCCATTTTCTTGAAAGTGCGGCGGTTTATTTGTTAAATAATTCCATTTTACAATAGTCTATACCCCTCTAAGTCAAAAGGAAAAAAGTATTGATTGGTACAAGAAACTCTTTTCAGAGGAAGCCTATTTTCGCGAACGTGATTTTGCGGTATTTTGCATAAAGCATGTAACCTTGCTTTTTGGTAATGGCCTTTAAATTGTAACTTTAGACGGCTGAAAACTTCATCACCCGTATAAGAAAAAAATAATTTGGAAAGGATACTGCAATGAAAAGAAATCAACCTTACTTTGGAACAGCGGAAACCGTTGCAGTCGTACACGTATGATACAAATTATAAAGCAGACATATTAATTAGAATTAATTATAAAGAAATGAATGGACGATTTTTAAATTGTCTGTGCGACGAATTTTCAGTCATATAAAGTTTCAGGAGAATACTTTTTACTTGGATTTTGCAGAAAATGTTTGTTGGCCAAAATATGATATTAAGAAATTAATAAACGACTTACACGTATAATTGTAGCTGCGTAATTTGAGATCGAGCAACATCTATAAATTTGTATGTCTCGCGCGCCGCTGGGTTATCAGGTTTCATTTACGACTCGCCGAAATTTGCGTACTTTCGTTGTACCAGACTTGCTTTAAAATATGAACTGTTCGTTCGCTTCACAAGAGTCACCTTGTAGTTCTTACGGATCTAGTACAAATGTTCTGCCGCTGGATGCTTGTAAAGAAGACATAACACCACAGTTACTGGGACTTGGTGTGAGTAGCAAGCGAGGATGGCGATCCGAAGGAATAGAAATCACTGAGAAGGAGCTCATCTTGAACAGAGCAGGACACTTCGATTTATCTCAAGACAGAGTAGCAGCCATGACCATCTGTCCTAAACACAGAAGAGACCTGACAGTCGACTGGAGAGGTCGTAAAAGTTCAACATGTTGCTATCCATCGCACGAAGGTCAACGCAAGCAGGTCAAGGACCCACGCCGTGTCAATTACGCAACGTCCAAGGAAATCTTTGCTTTACACAATGCTGCTGTCCCAGTTGGGTCCGGTGAGTGTCTCTTATTACTTTAAAATCCTTTTGTCGATCTTACCTGGTAAATTACGTTTCCCATAAATATCACGAAAGGCTCTAGGCTCTAGGCGTATCGAGTATGACTATTGTAGTGAAAGCGCTGGCATCAAGTTGCAAATTTTAAGGCGCCACTATGGGCCTCTTCATATGAGCCCGGTTGACCGGGCTGACTCGGTTTCCGAGATCTCGCCTCACCTCTAAATCCTTTGTAAAAGTTTTCAATGTGTTCATATGAGAGGGCGGGCTGGCTCGGTTCCCGAGATCTCGGTAAGAGTTACCGATGCCAAGATAGGCCCAAAAGTTAAAATGTTTGTGTTTCGCTATGTTGCTTTGTTTCCCAAATTTGGTGCCAGAACTCGTAGCCAGGATCTTTGACCTTTTCTCATCTCGGAAACCGGGCTGAAATTTCTCATATGAACCCAAGGCAAAATTCATCCCAGCAACCGAGCCAGCCGGTCAACCGGGCTCATATGAAGAGGCCCTATATCAACAGAAGCGCGGGGGGTGGGGTAAATTTCCTTGGATGTGCCATAAATCAAACAAGGGTGAGCCATCTGCGGAGACCCAGGGGCAGTCAGTCGGGTCGGGAGAAAAGGCGCGAAGAAAGTTTTCAAGCACAGACTGACTGCCCCTGGGTCTCCGAGGATGGGGTGAGCAAGCAAGATACTTTTATTCAGAACGGAAGCTAGCCTGCGAAGCGCAGACGTATTTCCGGTCGTCGCTTCTCTCCCTCCGAAAAATAACGGAGGGAGAGAAGCGACCACCGGAAATACGTCTGCGCTTCGCAGGCTAAACGGAAGCCTTTTTTGCCACAAAAAGTCTTTTCAAGTGTTGTCGTGACAGAAGCTACAGCGTGACACGCCTACTTGAACAGGAACTATAAACTACAACTGTAAAGGTTTTTCAGATTATTTTATAACAGGAAAATTTTTTCAAATAAAAATAATCATTCATCTCGCACTATTTTCTTAAAATGTTTTAAGTGCTCGTACTTTTCCACTTTCACTGATGACAAGATTGAAACTCAATGTCTAAATTTTAGCTGTCCCACAAACTATGTATAAAATTCGATTTTTGGGGTTTGAATTAAGAGTGACATTTTTAATGTTTATCCATTTCATTTGTATTAGCTATTTGTGTAAAGTGTCGCACAGAGCATTACAGACTACGCCATGAAGAAGACTCTGAAAGAGGAAGGGGCGATCAGCAGGTTGTGTATTTGCTTTCTTTAGTCACGCAATTTAAGCTAGGCATCTGAAACACTTAACAACAGGTGTAAATATTTAAAAACCTATCCAAGACTGTAAAAGAAAACAAAAGAAGAACAACAGAAAAATCGTGAAAGAAACGTGGATGGGAAACTCGGGGGAGGGAAGGGAATTTGGAACAAAAATATCATTTGCTGGGAAGCTAGGAACTGAGAACGAAAAAGCGATAGATAGCATTGCCAAAGTTAATGTCTCTTTTTTCAGTTTGAAAATAGATGGAGTTAGATGGACTAGCTATCCCCACCCTAACGTTTTTTAGCGACCTGCAAGCTTGATGCAGTCCGACCAGTACCACTCTACGACGGCCACTTTTTGAGGGGGCGTTGTAGAGAGTGTCCTTTATGGGGGAGGGGGAAGGGTGTAAATGTGACACAAAGATTTTTATTTTGGAGAAAGGGAAGAACATTTTTACTTTCATAAATGCTTGCTCTAACATATTATTACGTAACAAATCTATCAATTAAAAAAAACTATTAAAACAAAAATTATAACAAAATAAAGCGACTAAGGTATAGTGAGTACATCAGTTTTGTATAGATCGCTTTCAGTTGAAACTTCTATTTGTGTAGATATCATGACTAGTAAACTACAATAAAAGAGACGCGGCAAATCGACGTTTGCTGTTTGCCGTGATTCTAAATCTCTCTAATGTAAGGACGAGGGGTAGGCTCTAGTACCGGGAAAGGTTTGAATGCAATAGAGAGAAGTCGTTACGTCACGTCACGTTGCCATGGTCGCAAAATTTTTGGATGACAACAAATCGAAAATTCGGTTTCAGGTTTTAGTCTGTTTGCAACTTTTAGTGGTTTTTACTCGTTAAGGAGTCCTGTAACTCCCTTTTCTGTGGCTCCATTCTCGGTAACAGCGTAACAGAAAAATTATGGAAATGTAATTAATATCCCTTTTATTGCACTGACAGTCTCAAGTGGCTGGTGATGAAGATGTATTTGAACTGCCGCAGCAGAATGAAGATCAGGGGGTTCTGGTAACGTCTAATGCAGAACAAGAGATGGTTTCATCATCATCACAATCATCCCAACAAAGTATCCCAGAAGAAGAAATCAGTATCTGGTCCGACGAAGTAGAGGAACAGCAACAGAGAAGGCAGCTACTGAACAATACCATTAGCACTTTATCTGGAGGAAGAATTTCGCCTATTCAGTCAACTTTGAATACGTCTTGGGATGATATATCGACAACACAGCAAAAGTACTATCTGCGAAAGGCCAAAGAAAGCATCTGCACAGCACTTTCGGTCCTTAGCCCTGGACAGGAAGAGGAATTATGGACCACTCTTTGACAGGAAAGATTAGTAAATAAGGATTCTGCTGGTGCCACTAGACGTAGAAGTTTTGATCCGAAATCTGGGCTAATCGACGTTCTGATCAAGTCATATAACCATGCCGAGTCGTGGCAAACAAAACGACAGATACTCTCTCTCTTTGCCAATGATTTTAGCAGGTCCCAGATGATGAGCATGATACCAACACTTTCAAAATGGCGAATAGATGAAGCTCGACAGCATGCTACCAAAGTTGGTGAAGGTCTGCCTGTTCCGCAAGAGCCAATTTTCCGTTCCCGAATCTCACCCGTTCAAATTGATCATTTTATCGATTACATCGCAAGACCTGAGATGCTGCACGACGTAGCATTTGGCACAAAAGTGCTTAAGCTCGATACGGGAGGAAGCATTATCATTCCGGCAGTTATAAGGACTATGATACCGTCAAGAATAATTGAGCAATACTCAGTTTACTGCAAAGAGCAGAATTTTGAACCAGCAGGACAGCGTTCACTCTACAGAATAATAGAGGTGTGTGGTGCCTCAATGCAAAAATCTTTGCAGGGACTCGACAACACTACAGCAGAAGGGACGGAGGCCATAGACAATGTCACTGACGTGCTTAAGATGCTTGGAGACTATGGATCGGAGGCTACCTGGGTAAAGGATGCAGAACAAAAAATCAAGGAGGCAAAGAGATACCTTAAGACTGAGTTTAAGTCCCATGTTGGCAGAGAGGAAACTTGTGCTGATCACTGCACTGCACATGCCCTAGGTGACACAAGTGACTCCAACCTGCAAAGCATATGTCAGCACGAACATGAAACTGACTGCGAGCAATGCGAATCATTAGAGACAGTTTTGAAGGAAATTGAATCCGAGATCAACCGTGTTGAGATGCCGGAGGAGCACAGATGGCGGTTAAGCCACGACTACAAACTCTGTTTGGCATCTATCCAGGAGTGGAAGGCGCATTTGCTCCGAACAGTAAATCAAGAAGAAGGAAAGCAATTTGCTCTTGTACATGTTGATTCAGCTTCATGTTTAATTGTTATGGATTGGGCCATGAAATACCTCCCACAACGTTATCGGGAACGAATGAGTGATTTCTTCGGAAAACGAGGACGAAGCTGGCATGTGAGGTCTGTGATCACTAAGCATACTGAAAAATTCCAAGTGGAATGTTTTGTCCATCTGTTCGATAACTGCACGCAGAACAGCTTTGCTGTAGCCTCTATAATAGAGCATCTTTTAAATACCATCAAGAAAGAATCACCGGAGATTGAAAATGTTTTCCTGAGATCCGATAACGCAGGTTGCTACCATAGTGAACCTCTTTTGCTCAGTCTTCCGTTCATTGGTCAACGAACCAGCATGACAATTCTGCGTTACGCCTTTTCAGAGCCACAGTCCGGAAAAGACATCTGTGACCGAAAGACCGCTCCTATGAAGGCACACCTACGACGATGGGTCAATGAAAAACACAATGTCATCACTGCGGAAGACATGAAGACAGCACTAGAGTCGCATGGAGGAGTAAAAGGAGTCAGGGCGGCAGTTGTCAAAGTGGACACTAATAAAGAAATCACCGCCAACAAGATACCAGGTATCAGCCTTCTTAACAACTTTTCGTTTGAGGAAAACGGAATACGCGCTTGGCGTGCATTCAACGTTGGACCCGGCAGATTCTTATCATACAGTCAGCTTGAAGTTGTACCACAGGAAGAAACTGGATTGAAAGTCCTAAAGGAGTGGGGTCCACGTAGCAACAATCTTGGCTCAGTTAGCCATGCTTCCAGTCCACGAGGAGAAATATTCTCATGCAGTGAAAGTACATGCGTGCTAACGTTCAAGACTCGAGAAGAAGCGGAAGCTCACGTGGACGCAGGGAAGCATGTACGTGCGTCAGATCTAGATTGTGAGTCTGTGTACGATGCGGCACAAAAGAAGTGGGCTGACCGAGTCGGAGAGATGCATGTGGCTAGCGGAGATAGACAGCGAATTGCATTTGAAGAAGCCGGGCCTTCCAGTGCTAGAGAACGCCGTAATAAAGGCTGGGCGCTTAAATCAACTAAGCGGACCAACAGGATGGAAGAGAAAGTAAAAGCCTTTCTTGTTCAGAAATTTAACCAAGGAGTAGCGGGAGGGCAAAAGGCTGATCCAATTCACGTGGCTAGAGAGATGAAGAGTATTAGAGATAGCAGTGGAACGTTACAATTTAAACCAGACGAATGAAGAACCGCTCAACAAATTAGTAACTTTTTCGCAAGGATGTCAGCGTTGCAGCACCAAAGACAAGCTGATGAAATAGAGAGCCAGGAGGAGGAACAAGAAGTAACAGACGAAGACCTCATAGCCCTTGAATATGAAGACTACATTCAAGCCATACGCCAGGAGGTTTACAGAGACATTGAACAAAATATCAGTCACCCTATTAAAGTAGAAGCAGTAAACGTTTGTGAACTTTCGCGTGCTGGAAAGCTCAGTTCGCTGAAGTTAGCACAGTTGAGAGAAGTATGCAGAGCATTAAGTCTGCGAACAAATGGTAGCAACTCAAGAAAACGTACTTTTACTGAACCACTTGATGCCTACGCTAAGTTGTGCTCATGTCGGAAATAACTGAATTTTGCACTACGTATTCTTCTCTCGCATTTTATAAAATACATTGTTGGGCTTTGTCAGTAGTGATCGATGTAACAAATATCCTGCGAGCAGAGGCTACATTTTCGCTGTGGGAGCTGTCGTGCGAAAAGTAGCCTCTGCCGACAACCGTTCAATTTTCTATCGTGCATGTGCGAAATTCGTCACGCCATTCGCAAGCAAAATTAATTGTCACGTCTGTCGTCAAATGGCGCGAGTTTCGTGGGAATAAAAATAATTGCGACAACTCTGATCTGCTAAGCAAGACTCACGCAATGCTCGAAACCGGTCAAGAAAAGGAAAAAACCCGTTTTTTAAAATTTATTCGTCCAGATTTCTGGACGGATTTGAACGGTTGTCGGTAGAGACTACTTTTCGCACGACAGGTCACACAGACAAAATGTAGCATCTCCTCGCAGGGTATGTAACAAACTTTGCATACAAAGCGAAAACTTTGAGAATTTCTGTTGGATGATGTGATACAAAAGTCGTGATGATTTTATCACTAGATAGGACAGCACATACATCGTCCTGTTGGCTAACTCGCATAGGCCAGACAATAATCATCGAAGTACCAAGTAATTGAGACCTTTGCGTGCATTATGACAGTCTTGTATAACCC
>OZ037777.1:18183176-18235676 GCA_964035525.1 Porites cylindrica
TTCAAAAAATGACCGGGAGTAGTATTTGAAGGAGTTGGGGCGAGATGTGACGTAGAAAAATCAACGCGACAAAAGGAGGTAAACAAACATGGCTAATTTCGCATGCAGGACGAGATATTTTGGAAGCTTTTGGAGGTTCTTTCTTCGCTTTTTTGACTTAAAGCGAAAGTATGCCTGGTAGACGTTGTGTTGTTCAGGACTGTGGAAACGTAAAGAACGATGAATTCTCCTGATTCGGGCAGCGTTAGATTAAAGTGGAAAAGGTTCGTGTCCATTCATCGGAAGGATTTCAACACAGCTGTGGGAAAATTTGCTGTGTGCTCGGAGCATTTTACGAGGGATTGTCATACGCTTGCTTTTCCGATGAAAGGCATGAAAAGGAATTGGAAGAAGGGGACGTTTCCAACCATTTGGAAAAAATCCTCTCAAACACTATCAAAGCGGAGTCGACGATCGGTGAGTGAAATTACAATGTGTTTGCGCTGTGCTTATCACTATTATATTTATTTCCCCATTTACCTGTGACATGATTTTTTCTGGCATCGTTGTTCAATATGAATGCTCTGACTATTTGGACTTCCCATATTGTTGCATGTGTTTTCATACTTTTCTGCTTTCTTCTCATAGTTATAGTAAAACGGGAATTTGCGCTGAGTGGACGTGAAGTCAATTCCCCAATTCCCAGACCTTTCCACTCAAGCGTAAAATTTAGAAAAAGTGAAGCTACATAGAAATCCGGCTCTCTATTTTTTGAGAGATTATCTTGCTGTTACTTTGAGATTTGACAGTACTCCAAACTTCCCTCCAAGAAATCTTACAGCAAATTAGGAGTTACACGCGAGTCTTTTAAAACGACCAAAAATGGACTTAGTCTGATTTCTACATTCTATAAGTTCAGTTACTGTTTGCGGTTTTTTTTTTCGTTTGTATTTTAATTCTATTTTCACTGTCTGCAAATGATGCATACATTTTAAGGCAAAGATGCAGTTAAACCTTGCTTCCATTTCTACTTTTGAAAACATCGACATAAAGCTCAAATTTAAACTTGTTTTGAAGGGGAGATATAAAAAATGGTCCTACCTATTTTCATTTTTAGGTACTAAATGAAATTCTGGCTGGTCAAACTACTAATGAGGATACAGAGGAAGAAGACAATCCTAAAGAAGAGGTGATCTCTTTGAAAGGAAGTTCTGCACCTGAGGAGAGTGCTAACACTATGGGGGCTCCCAATCTCAACCCTGAGGAGTCTCCAGAAGTCGAGGGTGTTCTGAACACAAGTCAGGGTTCTTTGCTTGAGGTAAATCCTGAAAAGGAGGACTGCATCCCTGAGACTGAGACGGGTGAGATAAGTGTTGATGCTGAGATGGCTTCAGAGGTCCTAGGTACTCCTGGTGATAAGACAACTCTCGAGAGCCAAGGGATTTCTGGCACTGATGATGTTACTGAGACCATGCAGATCCTGGAGGCTCAGGGAATCGAAAAAGTGCAGGATATGGATAAGTTATGCAGATTGATGAATCATTAGCGATTCCTGAACTTGAACAGGTTTCTATGGTAGGCGCATAACTCTAATTAATGTTTATTTGCATCTTTGTATTATCATAACAATGGAAAACTACATGTGCAGTTATTTTACAACAATACTAAAACACAAAAATTCTGAAGTCTTGTTATTAGAGCCTGTATTAATGTTGAAAGTTTGTTTTTTGTAGGATACTCCAACTGGACATGCTGGGAACTGCACAACATGCAAAACCCTGAGGAGTGAGGTGACTCAGTTAAGGGGCAAAGTCACAAGACTGAAGAGTAAGTTAATCTCCAATCAAGATCAGTGGGTTGAAACCTTTAAGAGCATACAAGAGCCGAAGCAGTTGCCGATGGTGAATGCTGGTGAGTCAACAATAATTATTGATGTTGATGAGTCATATAGGCATAACTGCCGATCTTTATATTTTTATTACATTTTATCAATGTTTGATTATTTAATAATAATTAAAATTTTAATGGTAATAGAATTTTTTTAATTCCATTTGTTTAAGCTATTCAAACTGATCCATGGCCAGTAACAAATGAGACAGAGTTAGGGCTAGAGGATGAATCAGAAGATGAGCAGGAAATGCAGGACGACGCGTATGAGGAGTTTGAGTGTGATGAAGACCCTACATGGAGTCCTGATGGAATCGAAGATGCATATAAAAAACTAAAGGAAGATGATGACTCGGTGAAGACTCATCAGAACCCAAGGTACAAAGATGCAAAATTTATTGCATTTTAACATCTTAGCTCTAAGTATCCTCTGGGAAGTGATTTAGGGCTAAAACTAACTTCCATCATGAGAGGATCTATTTAGAAACAAGAGTACATGAAATTTGTTTTTTAATTTACTCAGATAAGAATTGCAAAAAAAAAAAAAAAGAAGAGGCATAGCCAGCCCATAGACTGGAAGTCCCAGGCCTAAAAATGTTTGGTTTGTCCACTCAACCACTTGTAATAAATTATGCATCGTTGGGGTGGGCTAGATAGCTTAAGGGCTCAAAGTTGTCATGTGTGCAATCAACAGGATTATTATAAAAAAGCATTTTTCAGGATGTATGTGAGAGTAAAATCCCAACCCACGATTAGCCATGGCCAGGTTTACAACAAGTTGAAAAACTGGCAACACCCTGAGAAAAACAATAAAAATGATAATCATTTTTTTAATTGTTATTTTATTATTTCAGATGCTATGATTAAATGAGTATTTCCTTTCAATCACTTTTTACAGGTTGGATCTACAAGGAAAAAACATTCGAGAGGAACCAAAGGGAATTGTTTTCCTTTCCAAACTTCTTCTTTTGTTTCAGTTCTGCCACTTGTGCTTCTTTTCAACCCAAACTTTCTGTATCACAGACAGGTACCTTGTTTACCGTAGAAAGTTTCTGCAGAAACTGTAGCCAGACAAAAGTCTGGAAGAGTCAACCAGACCTGCTAGGAAAGTTTCCAGCAGGTAACCTGCTATTAAGTTTTGCAGTGCTCTGTGAGCCGAGTGAAAAGAAAGAAACGATACATTAAAACTGTAATTAAATTCAGGCTGAATTCGATTTAATTTTTATTACTTGTGTTCATGAAACTTGGAGCAACATCAGAATTCCCAGCCTCTAAACTTGAGTTTAACTGAACGCTAGAAGAACAGGGCTTCACACAGTGGGCAAGTTTGTCATTCAACAAAAAGCGAGTAAGTGGCTGAGAATTCTGTAGTTTGGCCCATAAAATTAAGTGTTTACGGACAAGTATTCACACAACTACTGTAGGTCCTTCTTGGCCCCAATGGCATACATGACACTCTTCAAGAACAAACAGTGCATTTATTATTCATTTTCTTCATCTTCAAATCTACGATAATGGCCATTTTGACTCGGAAATTGTTTCCTGGTTTATTGTAGGCACAACAGGGCAAGGGGTATCGCCTGGAACTACCAATATAACTCCACAGCAGTCTTGTAAATTGGCGATAGGCCACTGACCTCAGGAATCTAGTTAGAGAAATGAGATCACTGTTAATTCAAGGAGGGATTGGATGGAGATGAATAAATACTCCTTTTAAAAATAAGCAGTTGGGGCAATAAAGCCATTTAGAAAATAAAAAATGTGATTCTAAGAGATCAGTCCACGGCGATAAGCTTAGATGTATCAATTATTCAATGCTATGTACGGTTCGATCGTTCCGATACAAAGTCAACAATACCCCAACTTACTCATTATCACTTTTGTTGCTTTGCTCACGAACAGTTGTGTACGACTTTCCAGCTCGCGTTTTTAGGCCCAGTGCAGCCACTTCTAACACGTGGCGGTTTAAGCAGACGCTTTCAAACCCTGGATGGAGGGTTATGCATAAGATCCGGTCTCCAATGGCTTCTTCCATGATCTCTTCGCAGCGATCGATCTCTTTCCACAAATGCACTCCTGCGCTTTTGTAACAAGGCTGACAGAGCAGTTCGAGCACGAACACCTGCAAAATGATGTGAAAAATTCGTCAAACTCAAGAAAAATACGTCTGTATAAAATTATTAATTGTCTGACCTCTTCAATAAAACTATCGTATAAAATCAGGACTACAGTTAATCACATAGCAACGAAATTGTAAACTTAAACAAAAGACACAGTCGCGTTCCTCACGCGCACGATTTAACGACGGGTATGTTGAAATTGGAAAATAAAAATATAAATCTACATTCCATGATAATACCATACCATTCATTCGCTGGCACCTCTCCCAAATATCTTCGCTGAAACTGTTGTTCCTCTTCTTCTTCGCGATGAACTCTTTCGTTGTAGCAGGTTGTAGTCCGCGGCTTCTTCCTCGGTAGCAAGGGGTTCGCAACTGTCGTCGTACGGCGCAAATTCAGACAATTCCCCTATCACTTCGTCAACTGTAAAACTTTCTAGATCACTTTCAGATGTGCAGGAAGAGGAATCCGACGGAGATGACATCTTAAACGTCTTGTTAAAAGGCTCTAAACTCACAAACTTTTCCCAAATGCGAATCTTTTGGTTGATGTTTCTACGTCACAGTGCATAAATCACGTGGTCAAACGCACAACCGCTTTGCGGAGATCTCGCGGGCTATTGCTTTGCGAACTTTGTAATGGCGGACGGTATTTACGCACTTTTGAGTGGGAAATTTCCAGCCCCCGTACGCAAGTATCGTTCCAATTTTTCGCTATTTGTATAATTTTGAACATATACAACAGATTTATGTTAAAAAAACTCGGAAACAAAAACAAAAATTTTCGTCGTAGTAGCACTTTAACAGCCTAAATATTTTTTTTAAGTAGGCTTTTAATTGAATGGGTGTAATTGCCGCATGCCTGCGGTATTTTGAAATTTCACAAGGAAGAGGCAAAACAACGGTACTTCTTGTACCGAGGTTTGTTAAAAATTTTGGCGATACACCACTTCAGCTTAACCTTTATTTCTCTGAAACTACATATTAGGAGTAACCAATTAACTTTTTAACTGAGTCGATAAAGCTTATTGTCAAACTTATTCAGTTGCGTGATATTTGCAGTTTCAAGTTTCGTTTTCCGGAGCAATCGAAAATGTAGTGGGTCTGGGATATATACCCCTTAAAAGTACCGTTGTTTCGATCTCTTCCTTTACTCCTCCGTACTTCGCTTTCATTTCGGAATTTCAAGAGGCTTTAAACTGATGGTGTGAATTTCTTGTTAGTATTTGCTATAGTTGTTTGCCAGCCTGTGAAGTCTGTGAATGCGGTATTTGACAAGTTGTGTTTATTACATTGTTATCGTTGAGTTTTCCATGTTTTTGTCTTACAGGCAGAAAAATAATCACGCTGACCCAAGTCTCACATAGAACAAAACTAGTGGACGTGGGAAATATTAAATACAAACAGTGAAAGTTACCACATTAGCAGCCTTTTCATGAGCCAGTGAAACGTTAGACAAGAAAACCATTGGGTCTCTGCTTTCAATATTCAATATTATTTACTCGAGTGTTACAATGATACATGATGCACGTGCCACTAGATGTTAATGTAATATCACCTTCATCACCGTGGGAGTGTAAAAGTTATAAACAACACAAGACAAATCAAACAGGCACCGGACACTCGGGTAAACACGAACCTCCTTGAAAATTTGATTTGACGACGTTCAGAAATAATTGTGGAGGATTTTCCGACCCTCGATTAGTCATAAGCGAGTGAAATATTAGGCAACAAAACCATTGGGTGTGCTATCAATATTCAATATTATTTACTCTAGTGTTACAACGACAAATGATACATGTGCCCCTAGGTGTTAACATAAAAATAAAACAGGCATTGGAAACTCGAGTAAACACGAAATTTTGATTTGACGACGTTCAAAAATTATTGTGGAGGTTTTTTCGACCCTTCACCATGTACCCTCAACCCTCGACCCTCGACCAAAAGGCAAACTCCACCCCAGGGAAATGATGTACAGCCCATAGGCCCCATAGGCCTCTATTATAAAGGAATAAGCACTTTGAAAAAGAAACAGTTGTCTCGTGCTGGTACATCCAAATGCCTTTGGACATTATCAGTCAAAAATTAATTGCATGTCATGATTTTTATATACATGTATGGTTTGTATCCTCGTAAATATTAAAGCGTCCCTTTACGATCATAGTGGCTTAATTTTTTGTGACCCTCATTCTTTTGCAGCCATTTTTTCATAGCCCTCCATTCTTGAAGGGTTCAAAAATCTGTGACCCTCACCTGTTTTCCACCTCCCCTCCCCCGCCCCCCGCTAATTTCTGACAGTAATGACTTAATGTAAGTACAAATTCAACTCCATTTACCTGAAAGAAAGATTCTGATTTATCTTGGTAGTAATGTTTAACTTGACGATCGTCTAATTCAGTGAAAACAGTATTTTCTTTTTCCGACCACAAAAAGTCTTGTTAAGAAGACGAATTATTCCCACTGACGGTTAATTTCTGTGCCTGGTTCTATCCTGGAGTCTTTTCCATTTAGTAATATCGGTCAATGTTCCACCAATCGTATTCAGTGCCATTAATAGTTAACTTTTTACATATCATTTAATTTTTTGGCCAAATATCAGTTATGGGATACCCACTTCTAACGGCGAATTTTATCAGAACTTAACAGCTTCAGCTCATGGATATACCCTGATTATTATGGTTTCCGCACCATTTGCCCCCCTCTTGCAGCAGCGCTTCACTTTTCCCTTTTTTATTTTCTTCACAGTCACAGGGGTAGCGCGCGAGGGCGAGAAATGAGAATGAGGTCTTGAAGGTTCCTTTAAGATGACATTGTTACAGTAACATTTACGACATACGGAAAGTTTTATCACAAAAAGGCTATTTCAAATAATCTTAATAATCTTAATATCAAAAAGGACCGGCTTACAAGGGTACTAGTAAAATATTTATCCAGTTTTCGCAGTTTCTCTGCCGAAAACCTAGCCATGCATCCAATCAGAGTAACAAGAGAGAGACATTTTTTTGGCAATAATTCCACAGGAAAGAAGAACCCTTTTCACGGGTACCATCCAGGTGTCCTGTGGGAGTGTAAAGTATTAATGAGTCAAATGAGTCAATGAGTCGTGAGTCATGAGTCAAGGAGTCAAGTCTGAAAAAAAAAATTCTGTAGAAACAATAAAATTAAGCGTTACGTTTACTTAGTTTGTCTAGTTGTTTTATTGCTGCCTGCACAAGGCAGCTACTTGCCTATAAGATCGGCCTTAATAGAGACTTTCATTACAAGGTGAATTCAGATTAACTTTTAGCAAGAGCCACAATGGCTCTTGCTTTTAGGCGGGTACTTGATTTATTTGTTTTTGTTTGGTTGTTCCATTTGAGTTTATTTAACATATGGGGTTGTTCTCAATAGTGGTATATAGCAGTTGGCGGTTTCAGGCCTGGCAAAAATGGCGTTCAGGCATCTTATGGTGGAGTATGCCCTTCTGGTGTAAGGCTTGTTTACATAAAATTAATGTAAGTTCTTCCATTTGTTTATTTACACCTACTAGCATAAACATCTTTTTCAGGCTTGTCCTTGACAACAGCTAAATTAATGATTGTTTAAGGAAACTTGTTGGTCACTTATCAAGTTATCTTGTGATGTCAATCTGCAATTCATTTGTCTAAGTTTTGACGAGAGCCCAACATTTGTTTGATCAGTTCATGATCCTGTTCACACTCATTTATATTGTTTGGGAGGGAGTTTGATGTGAATTAATTGCTGACATGATTTAAAGCTACCAGACCTTCAAGCAATGAAAGGAATGACTTTATGAACGTCTAAGTTTGCTAAAATGATGAAAGAAGTAAGCTTGCATGACCAAATGCAAAACTAACCTTCCATCTTAGAATTCAGAATTGATGCAAAACATTCCTCAATCGTTGCATAGCCATCCATGGTTTTATTTATTTGGTCATCAGCCAAATTTGGAAATACTTCCTCAGGTTTAACGTTATGGGAGGCAATTTCCTGGCCCTGAAACCAAGCAGTGATTAAGATATGACATTATAACAAAAACTGGTCATAGTAAGGTGATTACAGTAACTAAATAAATCGCTGCTGAAGGTTGGTGCTTGTTAATTTTTCCTAGAAAATGAAACATTTTGTTGGTCATCTTAATGTGTTAAATTCATATCCTTTAACTTCATATCAAGCAAGAAGTAATAATATTATCATAGCATACCAGTGTGTTTGTAGTATGGGTGGCTGGCTGTTCATCAACTTCACTTCGTGGCACCTAAATTAAAAATAACAAGCATGAGATAACAACCACAGTAGTGTTCAAATGATCGAAACCATCTATAGTAACTCTTCATTTCAATTCAAACATATAAATACAAAAGACGTACAAGATTTGTTTGAAAACCTCAATCCTCGAAAATCTTGTAGTGACACTGGACTAATGCCTAAATTAATGAAGAAAGTTGCAGAGGGTATCGCACCATCAGTGACGAATCTTTACAACAGATGTGTTGAAAATAGTAACTGGCCAGCTATATGGAAAAGGGGAGCACTCACTCCTATTTTCAACAAAGGGGACAAGCATAATGTAGAAAATTATCGACCTATCACGACACTATCGATTATTGACAAGGTTTTTGAATCACTGCCTAGCAAACAAATAACCCATTATTTTGACCCTACTCTATCTCCAAGATTGACAGCATACAGAAAGAATCACAGTTGTGAAACGACACTAGTAAGACTTACAGAGGACTGGAAACATGCTAGTGACAGTAAAGAATTGGTGACTATTCTATCTACAGACATGAGTAAGGCTTTTGACTCTCTATGTCACAATTTAGTCATCAAGAAGCTCAAAGCATATGGGTTCACTAATGAATCATTGGATCTAATTCGATCGTTTCTGAATGACAGATACAGTCGCATAAAACTAGGCGGTATTAGAAGTGAATGGTCTAAAATATCCGTGGCTGATCTTCATTTGGTCCATTATTATGGAACTTATTCCAGAATGACATGACCATGTTGGTTAAACACAAACCTTTTCATGTATGCTGACGACCATCAGCTATATGTAACAGGGTCGGACTACAACATCGCATCTTCCGGGCCATTCCATTTAATATGCACCCCCCCCCCCCCCACATGGACGAGTTTTTCAGAAGGGTCCCCCTCTTTTTGGTGTAATTTCTGAGGGGTACACTTTATATAAGTGATTTTCTGAGGGGTTAGTGATATTGAGATTTTCTGAGGGGTGTTTAACAAATACTAACTCGCCTTTCGCCTTCTCACATTACGCAAAGAAGCCTAAAAGCGGGAATAAAGGGAGGAGATATTTTTCTTCCCAACCCCTTCTGGCACTTTTTTTTTCGCCTATAGTTAAGCCGCATATAGTTAAGACTGTGGACTTGATATCCAGATATCTGGAACGTGGTTTTCACTGGGCCTTCATCATGGTCACAAATGAAGTTTTCCATGCATGAAGTGTTGCAGAGCGAACTATAGATATATATTTAAAAAAACAGCAGGCAAGAAAAGTTGACTTGAATGAGAGCTTATTACTGAATGCATATTTAAGATGTAAAACTAGAATAAGCTGAAATGTCACAACAACCGCTTAATCCTCTTAAGTTTCTTAATTAATTGGAGAAACATCATATAAATTAGGAGGGGTTTATAGTAACTGTAAATTAAATTTGAGAGTTATGGCAATTAATTGCTAAAACCATGAAATTTCTCGAAAAGTATGCTTTTTGGCAAATCAAAATTAGGGAAATAAGGCACGAGACTTTGCACAGCCAGAAAGTCCCAAAAAACATTTAGCACAAATAGCAAGTACTGCAGATGCTGTTTAACTTAATCGGTACAGGACAATCTACAATATAAAAACTGACTCCAAAACTGTGCTTCACAACATTTGAATATATAATTATTAATATGAAGATGAACGGTCTTCTTTACTAGTACCCAGTACCCCAATGTTACTGATTCCTTTTTTTAAGATCTGTCTTTTACAATATCTAAACAACGTCTTACGCACATAAATGACTATATACCAAATGGCCTTTAAACTATGCAATCGGTAGAAAAATTAAGATAGATAGATAGATAGCCTTTATTTTAAAACGATGAGTATTAAAACTACATGAGCTTGTGGGGTCGTTTGCAATTAACTAATTACTAGTAAAAACTAGGGGTATATACAGACAAAACGTTTGAACTAAATTAGCGCTTACAAATATGAAATTATGAGCATAAATTTAAGTATATACAAAGTCATCTTTTCTAAGATTACAAGTGGATGCAGACGTTATCTTAAAGCTGAATTCATTAAAATTAGCTTGAGATTTGAGCTTTAGCCTGAGATCACGATAAGGAATGTTTTTTGTTAGGGCACTACAGTTGTTGGTCACTGCATTCCACAGGACTGAGCCTCTAAACGCGACAGTCTTTCATGTAACACGTGTTGAAGCGTGGAACAGTTAAAGAACCGCAAGTCCGGGTTGAATAGTTTGTGACCCGTTTCTTAGAAATCAGGTCGATTAATGTGACAGGTAACCTATCGTGGAAAGCTTTATGAAGACAGATAAAAATGGCTAATTTATAATAAATAGACAGAGTTTGCCATTGGGCCCGTCGTAGGACATCAGCAGATGCCATGTCTTTCGGCAAATGAAAGATAAGTCTCGCAGCCCTGCAGTGAAGTCTTTCCAGGGACTGAAATAAGTCGGAATTGCAGCGAGATCCCCATAGTATAAGACCATAGGTCACTGAAGGCAAGATGACCTTAAAATAGAGATCCTGACGAACGTTTCTAGGGAGAAATCTCGACTTCTTAAGTAATCCTAGTTTTTTAGCAAATGATTTTTTGAGTTCCAGCATATGCTGAGTCCAGGTCAGTTTCTCATCAACGGTCATTTCCAGTAATCGTGATTTCGATACCCATTCAATCGTAGAGTTTCCGATAAAGATCGGGGGAATGTTAACCGGGGGATTTCTTCTAGAGATTAGCATGGCCTCACTTTTACTTGGGTGGGGTGTTAATCTGTTAATGAGGCACCACTCGCTTAATTCACGAAGTGCAGAATTTAACTTGGCAATACTTTTTTCTGCCGTGTCACTTATGCAGTAAACCGTTGTGTCGTCGGCAAACATATAGACGGATCCGGAAGATACTGAGGACGGAAGATCGTTCGTGAAGAGAGTGAAAAGTGTCGGCCCCAAGACAGACCCTTGAGGAATTCCAAAAGAGATCGGTATCATCTCTGAAGTTGATCCATTAACAGCTGTGTATTGCTGTCTTTCCTTTAAGTAACTTTTAAGCCAGTCCAGGAGTAGCCCTGATATGCCAAAGTCCCTTTCCAACTTCGTTTCGAGAATGGCGTGCGACACACTATCGAATGCCTTTTTAAGGGACTGGTCAAAAAGTATAGGGGGGGGGGGGGGGTGGGCCGGAGCATTTGGAAAAGTGGTTGATAAAAAACACATGGCCCACCCCCTCCCTTCGGCACAAAAATGACTGACCCACCCCTAAAGCAAGGTTGGAAATTACATGACCCACCCCCTAATATTAAAACATGCATTATTGGTTTTCTCTTAAAAACCCAATAAAACCTGTTCTGTGCATGACAAAATCATAAATCTCTAGCCTCTTGCCTCGCTTGATAAGGAAATTAATACATTAAATTTAAGAAATGGTAAACGTGCAGCGTGCAACCATGGAGTTATGGATGCACGCGGGAGGTTGCTAAGCATGAAAGAAGCGTAAGAGTCGCACGAGGCGATAGCCGAGTGCGACTCTAGCTTCTTGAGTGCTTAGCAAACCTCCCAAGTGCGTCCATAACTCCATGGTTGCACAGCTGCAACGTTTACCATTTCTTTTATAACATAATCAAAAGAGAAAAACATTATTTTCCATTTGCCTTCGGTTGAGTCCGGTCGGTACGAGTTCAAGTATGCTGCCACCTGCCCGCGCGTAAACAAATCTTGTTCTATGTTTTTCAAAAACTTGCCTTTGAGTTTTTCTTTCGCTGAATCAACCGTTCTCTGTCTTCAAGTAAATTGCAAAACGTTTTTCGTTGTTATTCTGAATGGCATCTGTCTACTTGCTCTTAATATTAGGGTGAAAACTTTGAGGGAAAACTATAGCTGCAACTATAAACACCAACTAAAAAGACTCTAAAAAACAAGCTAAAATTAAATAAATGAAATAATTATCAAGCTTATTTTATGTGACAATGTTTGAAATATACGTAAAGTAGAAATGAGAAAATTTGAAGGTAATTGCTTTAGAATAACAGGTAACACTAATTTTAAAAAGAAATTAACTAGCTTTGTATCGAAATCTGCCTGGGGAAATCCAGCTATGAAAGTCAAAGTTAAAGCTGAAATTCGCAGACACACAGCCGGCGCTGAAGCTGTTGTTTTTCGACCGATCTCTGAACGACTGTTATGAATGAACACTGAGGAACAAAATAATACACACAGAAGTCATTTTTTTAAAAATTTATTTGAAAACCCAAATGTTTCTGTACTCAAATGAAATTCGCTTATTCCAGCGTAATGTGCCCGTTTAAACTCAACTAAAACTTTTAATAGATGCGATGAAACTTCACAACAAAGCTGTCTCGAATTTGAGCGTGTTTCCTGAAATATTTGCTTGGATTTAGCATCAGCTTGACCAAAAAGTCAATAAAACAATGCTAATTGATGAATTTACATTTCAAAGAGACTTTCTCTTCTATAAAAAACATACAAAATGTACCTTCAATCTTCGCTGGCTCGATTTTCCTTTGAACAGCCGATTCTAGCCGCGAGGAAAACAGTGATTAATTCATCCAGGGCAAATTTGTCGCTTGATCTTTTGTCTTTTTTCCTTCAAAACGACAGCTTAGTGTTTTCTTCAACTTCCACTTTTCATCTGTGCATTTTATCGGTGTATTTTACGGTCAGGAGAGGAGATTTGTTGAACTTGCCTGAATTTTACCGCGCTAGCTCATTTTCGTGGCGTGCACCCACGGGCAAATGGTAGTGGCTATCTGACCAATCAGAGCGCGCGATTTACTTTTGTTATGTTATAAACTGTGTTTGGTGAGCGCACTTAATGGGACATTGTCACTGTCACTGTCATCGCAATTGTTGGATGCCAGTTTTGCAAGAGGTATATTGTCATCTTCATCATCCTCGGAGGAATCACTCCCAAATTCCTGCACAACATAGTCCTCACTACTCTCTTCACTTGCTTCTGAGCTGCTGTTTGCTTCAGAGCCACTTGTATCTTTTCTAGTGGAGACACTTTGTATGGCTGCTGACAACTGAATGTGAGCTGACACTACGTTCAGCTTATCTTTTTTAGACAATTTCTTTTCAGATGTCAGATTGTGGTGTCCAATATACAGGTTGAGGACCGAGACTCTTTGCTTTTTTAGCAGATCCTCACAAAGAAGTTTCTCCCACTCCACATCCTCGTAGCTCAGGTTTTGCTCCCTTTCTGCCTTCTCTCTTCTTTCTCTTTCCCTCTTTCGTTTCATCATTTCCAGATATGCGAGATGATGCATGTATTTGACCACCAGGTCTTGATCAACTGCATACTTCTCAGAAAAAGCTTGAATACTGCTCTCTTTTTCTAGTGAAATTTCACCTACAGGGTGGCAGATAATAAATTCATAATTAACCAACTACTTCTCATTAGTGTTATGTATGTATGTATCTGTCCATCCATCCATCCATCCATCCACCCACCCTCCCATGGACAAAAGTGACTATGTCAAAGTGTTGGAAAGACAATCACCCACCCGCAGCAAAGAGCTTCCTTAACTGTGCTCTGGGTTGAAAGTCATCCGGTGGGCGATAAATGTTTCTTTCTTCATCAGTGAAAACTGGTGTTTCATTGTATGGTAGGTACTGTAGTTGTGGAAGGTCCACGGTACTAGGATATGGCCTGGGTGCCCTCTGGATAGAGGAGTTTCGGAAACTTGTCTGTGAACAGAACTCACAGAGAACACCTGAAAAAAGAAAACATTTCTTAATTTTATTTTAGTGTAACATTAGTCATTAACTGGGTTTCCCGAGATTGCAAGTAAAACTTAAATGTACAAAATGTAAGTATTCTGAATAAGGGCTGATGCAGATTTTATCTCAAACAAAACTGATTGAAATAAAATTTCTCTTTTGGAAACAAGCATTCAAAAAGGGAAGATTTCATCTTTAACCAAAAACAGGGCTTTCTGTCAATTAAATGTTCTGAGGTTATTACAAAAACTATAAAAGGAGGTTTAAAACTGGTATAAAGCAGTTTTAAAGTACATGTATGGAATTAACATCAAACGGGTACATATATAAATCTGACATACATGTGATGTACTTTTTATATTTATAAATATCCTGTCAAATGTAACATTTCATATTTGTACAATAACTCTACTGCAAATCTAAATAAAGCTAATTTTTTGTGTACAGTTTACCTCCATTTCTTTGGCAACCCCCCTTGAGATACTCAAGATATAACTCCCCAACATGTACATGTGTCTTCAAGAATGCAGATATTTTGTTGAAGTATGCATGACCAGGAACACTTGACTTTTTGGATTCAGGGCATGCTGAAAACTTGGTCAAATACTCTGAATTGAAAAAAAATTGCTCATCTGCAATAAAAAGTAAAGAATACAAATTTAAAAATGGTACAACTGTTGCAGTCTCAGAATTATTTATTTCAGTATCAAACTCAAAACACAGTTTGCTGCAAGTGTTTTAAGACAGTCAAAGGAAATGGTCCTTTAATAGTCCATGTACCAGAATGTTCAAAATGCCATAAAATTACAATTTTAGAGCAATTTCAACATACATGAAATCATTTCATAACTCTATTAACATCATTCTCATTTTCACGTTTTCAAGCTTCTATACATGTACAGGGAAAGTTTCTCAAACAGTATCATATTATAAGAAATTACTTCATATTTTCTTACCTTTTACTCCAGTAATGAAGGCTTTCATGTAATCACCGGCTGGTCCTGGTTCATCATCTATTCTTGCTTGGACATCTCTTGCCACATGCCAGGCATTCTGCTCCATTGCCTTCTCTTCTAAAGCCTTGCTTTCTTCTGCTGACAATTTCTCCACCTCCTCAGGTAGAAGGTTTGCAAAGGGCTCATGATACTTCCACTTTAAAGCTGAACCATCCACCAAAGCTTCCCCTTGAAAAGAAAAAATATATACCACACAATTTTGGTGTTCAATTCCTTCACACCTGTTGGTGTTGTTTAGAGCACATCCCAGAAAATGCAGAAATGAAAGTGAAAGTTACGTATTGCTGCATTGGACCTTTCCGCTTCATTCTGGCCACTGTCATCCCTCGCTCTATGTACACGATTGACTCTGTCGGAATCATGAACTCGAGCAATCTTAACATCCCTAAACCGCACTTCTAGATTACTACAGCCAACACCAGGTCCTGCGTCTGTTGCCTTTAGGATGTCTGAGCACACCGGTGGAAGATTAACAGATTTAATTTGCTGTAAAGATCTGTCACACACAGCTAAGATAGCTTGGTATTTAGACCATAGTTGCTTTGCCTTGCCTTCCCTGTATTGTAACACATACATGTATGAACTTGTATTAAGGATATTGATCACATGTTATATATTATTTTGTATAATATAAATTATATTGATTCTAACTTAGTATTGTCGTTCAGGAGGTAGATCATGACAGAAGATGGAACAGGAAATCCTAATTTCAATACTGATGTTATCACTGTTGTTAATCTTGTCACTTCACACCTTGCCTTTGTGATATATCCGACAACACAGTCAGAAATTCAGACACAACACAAAATTATGTACTATTGATTATCTACACCGTATACGTACATGTATGTTTTACAAAATTCTTGTTACAATGTACGGTCATTATTAAAACATGAATACAAAAAAGCAGTACTGTGAGGTATTAAAACTTACAGAGCATGTGTTTCAGCACATTGAAGGTTTTCAAGAATGGCATCTAAACAGTCAGTCAGTTGGTTTCCCAAAGCAACTTCATGTCCATTCCCAATAGTTGGTTTGTCCTCATTCCATATGGATACTGCGTTTCTCAAGTGCTTTCTAAGCCACACAATTCGCTTCACTTCATAATCCCTGAATTTATGGTCAGGATCATTCATCAAAGAAATAACATCTTCATGCATGGTTGTATCTTTGAACATGAAAATCATAAAGTGGTATGTTAAAATAGGTACATGTAGGGTGGAAGGTAAAGCAACACCAAAGCTAAAAAGTCTTGAAGTCTTTTCCACCAACTAGTATAGCCAAGTTGGACGTTGAATCAGATACATTCAAGAGAATACAAGTACATGCATGTACAAATCAAAACTACAATGTATGCTCGGGCGATATTTTCTTTGTATTTTATTGAACTGATGGCCAGAAGCAAAAAATCAGCTGCTATGTACTACTCAGAAACAACTGCCTTTGAAAAAGCAAATACAGTAAAGGTTTATTCCCTAATCAATGACCTTAATTAAACACAATGACTTCTAACCTTTGAAATAATAAATCACATCATGGGTGTGGGCGCAAAATCTACGCAAATGCAGACTTGTACTGCAGTTTCTCTCAGGTGAGCGCTCAAAAAGTTGTGGCAACTCCCACCTTAATGGTATAAAACAAAGACAGCATGAATGCAAACTGAAATAGTACAAGGTAACACTTTATAATACTTCCATTGTTATGAAAGTCACAAGTTAAACAAATGGTGGATTAATATTAATGAATATTAAAAAAGCAAAATTCATACAAGGGTTCCACAAGTGTACCTTAGCGACATGTAATCAGATGCCCATACACTCCCAGAACTACCAATGTAGAACTTTGGTCTCAACATCACAACAGTTTGATCAGTATCATTCACAGTACAGACTTTGCCTGTTGTTTTAATATAAAAGGATAGAACAAGTAGGGGTTCAAATTCAGCCATACTTTAAAATGTTGAAATCAAAATCAATGCATTGTATTAAAAAGTATTAGAAATTAAACAACTACAAGAACATGTGCACAATTATGCAGTCATGCATATCTTTTCAATTCCCTTGACATACACTGTGCTTTCCAGCAATATAGAATAAAATAATACAATAAAATAATACTTACTATCAATTGTTTCAAGATGACCTGTCATAAAACGAAAACTAGCTGGGGTAATATGAACTTGAGGGACACTGAAGTCATGCTGAGGTAAGACTCTTTGCTTAGACTGGTCAGCTACATCGAATATTCTGATGGCCTTGACATCTCTAGCACCAACTAAAAAGATAGATTGCTTCACTTTTTAAAAATAGCATTACATAACTACTGCATCACAGATCAGCTTATCGCATATTGTAAAAAAAAAATATGATACTGACCAGTCAGTTGTGAGAGTTTGTACAGTTGTAATGGAAACCAACCATATAGTGCTATAAAAAGCTCTGATCAGTAAATGGCAACAATGTGAATGTCAAATTGGAAAACACAGCTAACATTTCAAGAATATCAACACTATTGCCTGGTGAAGACCTGCAGTGTGCAGTCGAAACGTCGCGATCAATATCAAAGTGACAATAGTGAGACAAACGATAAAACTAAATCCCTTATACATATTATCCACGAGGATACATATCTTTCATATACTTTTTTTTCTGCCCTCAATAATGGTGTGCACCAAGGGTGACAATGGCATACCAGTGATCAGAAAATTATTGGTTCTACAGTTTACATGTATTAACTCACCATCAGTTCCCGGCCTTAGGTAGGCTTTGTCATCCATAGAGATCACGAAACCCTCTCCTTTGCAATTTCCACTAAACATACTCAGTTTAACATTACGAACATGCTTTCTCTGATGTTTGGTACACACATTTTCATTGTTGTCTGTTTTAGGTGGTTTTTTAGCACAAAACAACCATTTTCCTTTGTGCTCTTGCAGCAATTGATCTCACGTTTCTTGGCCTTGCACGGTTTAAAACTGTTGTTGCACTTTTAATAAGCTTTTTCCCTTGTTTAAATCGATAATAATTAGCCAAAGATAGAAAGTCTTTCTTTTTGACACGGTGATTTGTATATAGAACCATATCATGCCTCCGACCATGGGCTGTTGACTTTTCTTCAATGGCTTTAGCAATTGCCTCCTCATCATCAGAATCTAGTAGAGATGGTGCACCACAAGATCGTTTGCGCTTTTTCACCCTATTTTCTTCTATGAGGGAACTGGCTAGTCTCTTTCTTTGTTGGACAAAATGCTTCTTGGCTGAGGCAGTGTTTTGATTTTTTACACTCTCTGTATGCTCTTTTCTCTCCAGCAAAGCTTCTTTTTGTTGGATCATGTCAGCTCTGCGTTTTTCAGACAACAGATCTCCATCTTTCTGTAATTTTCTGTCAATCTCGTTTATCTTCTCTTGTATTTTGCCATTCCTCTCAATTAGTCTTAAAAGAATCATGTCTTCAGCTGCAACTTGTGCATTTTCAACCTCTTCTGAAGCCTGCAAAGTTTTTGAAAGAAAGTTTACAGCTTTGTCAGGCTTGACACCTAAGGCATAAATTTCAGACCTTGACAAGAAGGTAAAAAGGATTCCTTTCAAGGCATTGCGGTCATACTCCGTATCCATTGAAGCAAGCACACTTTCAAGAACATCAGCAGTTAATTTTACTCGCTCAGATGAAGAAGGCGCCTCTTGATCAAGAATTAACTCGTTCAAAAAGCATCCGATGTGAGTGAATTCATTTTTCAAAACCAAGTATCTATAAAAATAAATAAATAAATAAATAAAAATGGAGCTCTTTAAAATTTAAAATCTCAGACACAAAACAAACGACAAAAATTGTAAACACGTATCTCTTGAAGTATATCAAAACAATAACTTGCCTGTTTGAGTTGACTTGTGCGACATTAACTCGTAGACCATATTCTGGGTGAAGAAGGTGACCCTGGAATTCATCTTTTCCAACTGCGCGATCAAAAAACCCCTCAAATATACCGAAGGCTTCCTCAAATTTAAGGAAACCCCAAGCCCTTGTAGCAACATCGACTGATTCATGTACTGGAGCCAAAGTTGTCTGAGAACAAACAGTAATCCCTCGATAATACGCGATTTGGACCTGTTGTTTCGATAGTGGTGTAACAAGCCCTCAAGCTTCTCTTCATTACTTTCCACAGGGCAGGTTTGTAAACTTCTTCTCCAGAGATTGCTATCTGTCCTGGTTGCGGCTCTTTGTTTTGCTCGCCCAACATTAAAAGAAACTCTAGCTCCATCATGGGCAAAATCAGGGGATTCTTCCTCGTGATCTCTGAGCTCAACGAGTTCCGTCGCCATGTTGTGTCACAACAATCATGCGCGTTCTGAAGCGTGAAATCCGCTGTTCAGTGAAGCGTGTTCGCATTGTGAGTGTGGTCCACCGGAAAAAACACGTGTCTAGCTCCTTGAGAAAAAAAAATGAATACGGGCGATGCCCCTTCTCCAAATGGGGACATTTCAACTTTTTTACAGTACGCAAATGTTTCGCACTCATATCGCGATGTATTGGTAACAGCTGGCATTACTAGAGTTAGTCATCTGAAAGACGCAGAGGAAGAAGATTTCTTAGAATATGGTATGTCATAAAACCGTGCACAAAATCTTTACCTGGTGAGTTTTTTTCCTCTCAAGTAAATCTTGGGTAATATAAAACAGCTATAGATTCTTCTTTTCTTCCGACTCTTTGCAATTTTTAGGTTTTAGACTGATGGAAATTCGACGATTTCTTAGACTGAGGGAGCAAATACTTGCCAAAGCGTGTGAGAACGGCGAGGCTGTCTCTATCAAAAAAGAAGATCCCGTTTTGAGTTTTCTTAACATTGCCGATCTTGCACAGTACCAGGACGAGTTATCTTCCGATGGTGTCATGGTGGTTGACCATATTCAAGATGTTGAAAGAGATGACTGCTTTCGCTATGGTAAGATTAAATCCAGTATTTTGTACCGAGTAAGAGGTTTGACAGAATGGTGACAAAATTCTCAATTTCCGCTATTTATAGCGCCTTTCTATTTTTAAAACACCTTTTCACACTTAAGACACTTCCAATTCTATTTTATCATAGAAAACAAAAAATAAGCACTAAAACGTTGGAAAAGGGGTTCTTTATTTCGGCATGACTGTGATCTTTCTTTTTAATACTATTATTTATTAGGAATGACAGAGATCGAAGTTCGACGTTTCCTGCGTCTCAGAAATACTGTCTTACGTGTAAGTACCGAACCAGCCCAAGGAAGACCTGAAATACAGAGAGGGCGTTCGGCTGCAAAAGAACCATGGAAAGATAAGAGGTATGGCTACATTCCATGTGCGAAAGTTGACAGGACGGAATTCATGAATGACGAAGTGTTGCCAGCTTTTTATGCCTCGCAGTGGAAATTTGCGAAGAACCAAAAGAACTTTGTCAAGAAATTTCATGCTGAAGGAAGGCGGCAGTATGAAATACGGAAGAGTGTACAGCGAGTATCTCAAAAGCTAGAAAATGTCTGTAGCGAAAAAAATCCTGCATCAGCCGGCAAATTTCTTAAAAGCAATTATAAATTGAAACCAAAAGATCTTACCATGTTGCAAAATAATCTCAAAACAGTTGAAGAAATAGAACTAAGCGCGAATAAAGTTCGCAACGTGATTTCAAATGCCGACTCGTTACTATTTTCCAAGACCACTTCTAAACTCAAGACGGGTAAGGAATGTGCGCACCGGTTCCATGAAAAGTGTTTTGGGACACTTCGCGAGAATGAAGCAATGGCCCGAGAAATCAAACAAACGTTACTAGACCTGATAACAAAGCACAATCGATTGTATAAGTTTACGACCAGAGGAAACCTCAAAACAAACAGCAGGCGGGTAAAAGAAGGAAGAACAAAGGCAAGGACGAGGAAAATGAAAAGGATGCAGGTTAATATCGACAAGATACTTTCCAGCATTTCTCCCTCATACAGAAGCGGTGGCGTTGTTACTGATCTTGACCTGAACAAGGTACAGCTTCTGCAACTTCGCCAAGTTAAGTGGATTAAAGCCATCCTCAGGAGCGAAAAACTTCCGAAGAACGTTAGAGGCGAGTTTCTTCAGAACCTGAAGGCAGTTGTGCACAAGGCGATAGCCAAGGATCTCAGCAAAAGCAAGGACGACAGTAGAGGAAGAACAGATGAAGAAAGCAGTGACAACGAGGGCGGTGATGAAGAGGGCAGTGGTGAAGAGAGAAGTGACGAGAGCAATGATGAAGATTTTGAAGAGCAAGAGATGATGACGGTTGAACAGGCCGAGCTTATGGAACAATATGTTAACGGTGATTTATAAAATAAGCAGAAATATCAAGACAATCCTAACAAACGTATTCAAAATACCAGAAACTTTTACATGGCAGTGTTACATGTATCTATTCAGACTGTTTTGTTCGTTCGTTTGTTTTTTCCATTTTACAAACCGTTATAATATTGATACCTATTGTTATGAAAAGAAATAGGACCTCGTGTTTCTTTGTTTGCTTTCTTTCAAGAATATATCTAACAAGTTACAACATAGGAGACCGCACTAAGGCATCAGAATTTTAAACAGCAATGAAATGTAAAAAAAAATCCTACATTTTATTAAAATTGCATTTTAAAAAGGACACAACAGATTTGAGAGTATTTTTAGCAGTAATTCCAGCTGGCTGTGTTTTATATATCAAGACAGTGTGGTCAACTGTCCCGTTGGTATGAAGACTTAAATGTGTGCCCGTCTATGTTATAAAATAGGGTGACCCACCCCCTAAGGGTAGCTGAAGATCGCACGACCCACCCCTTGCGCAAGGCTTAAAACCTCATGACCCACCCCCTCTCTGCTCCGGCCCACCCCCCCTATACTTTTTGACCAGTCCCTAAAGTCTATGAAGGCAACTGCTACCATTAAGCCGGCGTCCACAGCTTCTCTCCATGTTTCAGTAAGTTGTATTAGTAACAGTTCTGTTGAAAATCCTGTGCGTTATGCCCATTGTTTGTCCGTGACTAGATTATTAGCTTTGTATACATGACGAACAATTGTGTCGTTGACTACTGATTCAAGGATCTTGCTTGGTACACTTAACAGTGATATCGGTCTATAATTGCAGCAGTCGGTTTCATCGTCCTTTTTATATACTGGAGTAAGCCTCGCAGTTTTCCAGCTAGTGAACACCCTACCGGTGGTAATGGAGAGTCGGAATAGGCTGAGGAGTGACGGAACAATCGCATCGCCTGCTAGCTTTAAGAGCTTTGGAGGAATGTTATCAGGACCCGTGGATTTTCTTGTTTTTAGCGCCTTTATTAAGGACTTGGAAACATAGGCATCGGTGAGTCGAGGAGTATCCGTCACGCCCTTGTCTGCGCAAGTTATCCCGTGTCCACAACTTGTAGGCGGGGGTAAAGTGTTGGATAGCTTTAGGCCAGTCGTAGCAAAATAAGAGTTCATCAGGTTTGCTTTTCTCGAGTCCGTAAATTCCAGGGTGCTGTCATCCTTTTTAAGAGGCCTGATGTTTTTGCGGGCCTTGGGGTTGGTAGCCCTTTTAAGAAGATTCCAGTATGCACTCGAGGACTTGACTTCATTAAAAATGGTGGAAAAATAAGATGATTTGGCTTTTCTAAGATCAGACGTAACTTCGTTCCTGGCTCGTTTGTAATTAGACCACTGCTCTGGACATTTACTAGAAATTGTCGCTTTAAACAGTTTATACCGTCGGTTCATTTTGTGACGAATTTCGCAAGTTATCCATGGGGAGGAAAAGCTTCTTGCCTTTATCTCCCTCCACGGAGCATGTTCATTGGAAATATCGTCAAATAGTCGTTCCCAAACCCATATCTGGTCGTCAGGCTCTTCGAAGATGGATGCGATGTGAAATGGAGTACGTTCAAGATCATGTTTAAATTTCTCTACGTCCATTCTTTTGTAATTTCTTGTTTTGATGATTTTTGGCGATGGCCTTTTGTTCTTTAGCCGAATGGTTGCATAAATTAAATCATGATCTGATAGTCCCAGTGGGAATACTCCTGAGGAGCTGATGAGATCCCTTTTTGTTGTTACAAAGAGATCTAGCAATGTGCGTTGATCTTGTGGCCTCCTGAATCATATTATGCATATTAAACGACTCAAAGATAGAATGCAGTTTGATTGTGTTTCGGTGCAGGATGTTATCTGGATCGCCTTGAAAAGAAAAGTCACAGTTAAAGTCGCGGAGTAGAAAAATATTTTCAGATCTCAGCCAGGCTTTTTCAAGTGGCGTGTTGATGCGTTCGAAGAAAAGGTTGTCGTCAGGTGGTCTGTAAATGACAGAAAATAGGGCCAGGGTGCTAGAAGTTTTGACTTGTAGCCAAATCGCTTCAAGACCCTCAATAAACAAATCTTTGCGATGAATAGCATGTAAATGTTCTGCAAAATACAAAGCGCAACCTCCTCCTTTGCGTCCTTTGCGGTCGAGTCGTAATAGCTTCATCCCGTCAATGTTCAAGGCAGCGTCTAGCACAGTTTCGTCGAGGTGAGTTTCAGTTATTGCCAGCACCTCAAATTTGCATAATAACTGCAAGCATCTTAATTCGTCGATTTTGTTTCTTAAGCTGCAGATGTTCAAATGTGCTACCTTTAGATCTTTAGCTGAGCATTTAGACAGTTGATGGACTAGGTCAGTGAAAGGACTTTTGCATTGGTCATCTTTGGGAAGTACGTCAGAAAGCGGCGGTGTATGAGTCCCAATCACTGAAGAAAACGAGTCGTCTGACAATGAACTGAAAGGTAAAGCTGTAAGCAGGTCAGATTCATCGAATCCACAGGCCGACAGGGGTTGGTTTAATAAATGGCTATTGCAAATCCATGTCTTCGGGTCTCTTAATTGAATATATTTGTATTCCCTAGCTGTCACTTGACCACATTTCATGTGGTAATTTAGGCCGCACAAGTCGCAGTGTAATGCTCGGTGGTTGCGAGCGATTGTTCTTGAGCACATTTGACAGCTAGGTTTTGTCGTAGGAGGACCGGGATTCGGGCCGCGCAGGATTTTCAACAGAATTGTTACTAATACAACTTACTGAAACATGGAGAGAAGCTGTGGACGCAGGCTTAGTGGTAGCAGTTGCCTTCATAGACTTTAAAAAGGCATTCGATAGTGTGTCGCACGTCATTCTCGAAACGAAGTTGGAAAGGGACTTTGGCATATCAGGGCTACTCCTGGACTGGCTTAAAAGTTACTTAAAGGAAAGACAGCAATACACAGCTGTTAATGGATCAACTTCAGAGATGATACCGATCTCTTTTGGAATTCCTCAAGGGCCTGTCTTGGGGCCGACACTTTTCACTCTCTTCACGAACGATCTTCCGTCCTCAGTATCTTCCAGGTCCGTCTATATGTTTGCCGACGACACAACGGTTTACTGCATAAGTGATACGGCAGAAAAAAGTATTGCCAAGGTAAATTCTGCACTTCGTGAATTAAACGAGTGGTGCCTCATTAACAGATTAACACCCCACCCAAGTAAAAGTGAGGCCATGCTAATCTCTAGAAGAAATCCCCCGGTTAACATTCCCCCGATCTTTATCGGAAACTCTACGATTGAATGAGTATCGAAATCACGATTACTGGGAATGACCATCGATGAGAAACTGACCTGGACTCAGCATATGCTGGAACTCAAAAAATCATTTGCTAAAAAACTAGGATTACTTAAGAAGTCGAGATTTCTCCCTAGAAACGTTCGTCAGGATCTCTATTTTAAGGTCATCTTGCCTTCAGTGACCTATGGTCTTATACTATGGGGATCTTGCTGCAATTCCGACTTATTTCAGTCCCTGGAAAGACCTCACTGCAGGGCTGCGAGACTTATCTTTCATTTGCAGAAAGACATGGCATCTGCTGATGTCCTACGACGGGCCCAATGGCAAACTCTGTCTATTTATTATAAATTAGCCATTTTTATCTGTCTTCATAAAGCTTTCCACGATAGGTTACCTGTCACATTAATCGACCTGATTTCTAAGAAACGGGTCACAAACTATTCAACCCGGACTTGCGGTTCTTTAACTGTTCCACGCTTCAACACGCGTTACATGAAAGACTCTGTCGCGTTTAGAGGCTCAGTCCTGTGGAATGCAGTGACCAACAACTGTAGTGCCCTAACAAAAAACATTCCTTATCGTGATCTCAGGCTAAAGCTCAAATCTCAAGCTAATTTTAATGAATTCAGCTTTAAGATAACGTCTGCATCCACTTGTAATCTTAGAAAAGATGACTTTGTATATACTTAAATTTATGCTCATAATTTCATATTTGTAAGCGCTAATTTAGTTCAAACGTTTTGTCTGTATATACCCCTAGTTTTTACTTGTAATTAGTTAATTGCAAACGACCCCACAAGCTCATGTAGCTTTAATACTCATCGTTTTAAAATAAAGGCTATCTATCTATAAAGTCAGGCACGAAAATTTAGTTTTATCAACTGAGGTTAATAGACTTAATATAAAGTCTATTTACCCTTCTAAAAAGGTTGAAAAGCGGATGTTTCGAGGGCTAGCCCTTCTTCAGAATTTCAAATTGAATGAACCTCATGAGTAAGGTTCAAAATGCACCAATCTTCAGGGTTTGGGATCATTTCGGGGGGCTGTACAGATCTTGACAGCCAGTAAAAACTAACATTTTACAGCCGTTTTGCGGATAACATGCGACCTGCGTAGTCAAAAACGTTTCTGGATTTTGGGTTTTTCTTCGACGTCAATCAAACCGCTACCATAGCATCCAATCCTTGTCAAATAAAGGCGGTAATAACGAGCAAACCTGAAAAATTAAATGTTGGCGGGAACGTACCGGTTCGTTTTCACCCTCCCATATCTGTGCTTCTTCTGTATTTAGAATCTCTATTGTCATCTTTCAGTAAGAAGGAAAAAAATTAGAGAGCAAAAACGTGAAAACACGTTAACTCTGATGAACACAGAAAACACAGAAAAAAGATCGAAATCCACCGATCACAAATCGCAAACCATGACATTTTGAATCCGATGAAGTAAAATTCCGTTTCCTAAGTAGTCTGCAAGAAAGCGCCGGGCCTTCAGATTTTGATTGACGTCGCAGAACAACCCAAAATCCAAAGACGTTTTTGACATCACAGGCCCGCGTGTTATCCGAAACAGCTGTAAAGCATTTTGTCTTATCTGAACGCCAGGGACAATTGTTTCAGAACTATTGTTCTAATTCTCTGGCAAGTACTCAGGAAGTACTAGTCAGTAGATGTCCAAAACGTTCCATCAATGTACCCGTCGACACATTTACAGTAAAAGGACTGCCGTTAATATGAGCACCATGTAAGCACACGTTCAACATGTGAGAGCCTGTCTAGGCATCTTCGGGGACAGCATAAGTAACAGAATATTTGCCATCGCCTTCCTCCTCTATAACTCCTGTAGCCTGCTTGTTACCAAATTTGTCTTCCATAAACAAGTCGCTACCCAGAGACCGCCAACGTTTTTGAGCGTCATGAGCATTGATAGCAAAGGAGTGCTGCCCTCCCAAGAATGCCAGATGTAGTCCTCCGCCCCTAGCAAATGTGTTTTCTGCACAGGCCGTGAAGTCTTCAATGACGCTAACTTCATTCTTGAGCGCGTCCAGCAGCTCTTGCAATTTTGTGCGATCAAAGATAAGCTTTGGTTCAAAGTGGACCTCTGGCTTAAGCAGCGTTGGTTGGTTTTCTATGTCCCTGATCGTCGATTCTATAGTTGTCCAGGCAAGCAGATGCTCAGTATTGATATAAAATTATTGACATTAAAATTAATAGAGCGCTATAAAGTTATATGTTATGAATAGATTTATAAATATGAAAGGATGTTCTTCAAATAATAAGAACAGAAATTTGATTCAATAACCAAAAAACGTTGATTCACATCGATAGCTCCAATTTCGCTATGTAATTCTGGTTTGATAAGCAATGAAGAAATGCATACATACATGTAAAATCAAGAAAATGCCTTTATAACCCTCTACAATTTATTCATGTCGTTGACAGATGAGCCAATCTGCTTTGTTTCCTGTAAAACCTTCTGTGTAGTTATATTCTGATAGGAAACCGCATGCGTGTCAAAAGCTCGCGAATGGCCCCGGAGTTGGCAAATGCCCGGCCCCCGGGCAGTGCAAAATTTGCAAATGCCCCACCCCCGGGACTGTCAAGGCGGGCAAATTCCCCGCAGTAGCCCGGGGGGTGGGGCTGGGCGCAGGTGGAATTGACTGATGCATTAGTGTGCACAGTTCCTGGGTACGGGTCATTTACTAAGATAACTCCGCGGTATGACCAGTACCCTACGCAAGCGCACAGCCATATCACCCCGCGGCAGTGGCAGCCATAGACAGCAGTTTCGTCCTTGTTAGAACGCATCAACATGGCATAGCCAGCAAGGTCTCACCATCACAGCATCTTTAAAACAAAACTGAATGCAGGGCTGGCACTACGGCAAAGGGCTGATTTATTAAAGGCCAATATTTCGGCCAACAAAATTAGCCTTCCTCAGGGCCAGAGCTATACCGAGAGAAACTATCTCTTAACGGCTCCTGAAATATGAATTTAAAACTCACATAAGTGGTTAATTAACTACAATTATTAATACTACACAGAATAATATACAAGTAAATGATTGTACAATGAAAAAAGAAATAGAAACAGTTCAATGTTCAGTTTTGTTTTATTTTACACTTTACGTGACGTCTGGCTACAGCATCTCTTTAATTAGAGATCCTGCAAGAGGGCGGTGACTTTAAGCCATTGACCTTGTCTCCTTCATCCTTGTACTCCAGTTGGAAGGGGACGAGAAAGAACCTGCGCGTGACATTGTTCGAAAAGAGTAGGGGACATAGTCCCTGATGTCATGGTCCATCTGACTTGTGCCGTCATTGGTCTGGGTGGGCGAGGTGTGATCAAAACATGGACTGAAGTGGCTGCAACATTGCGCCTTCACATGCTGACGTCCGATCTCACTTCTCTGGTTCCTACGCAATTTAGCCATTGGCTGCAAGTGAGGAACGTTGGCACCGTTTATTTTTTGTTTCATTATTTTTTTTAACCAGTCATGTTATATTTATGCGCTACGTGGACCTCTGCATTCAAACAGTTTTTCCTCAGTACAGCATCTTTAAAACTGCGTTGTCAAAAAAGGCGATGCTATATGCTATGATAACTTTAACGCAATAAAAACGCTGTTATGAGCGTTTTGACCAAATTGTTTCTCGATTGAGGAAAAAGAGTGAACTGTAAGCAAAGAAGAAGAAAAAAAAAGTGAGAAACAGGAACGGGGTGACTAACACTAATACACTGTGCGCATTGCCCTAAAGACTAAATGGAATATTGGGTGGACATGATCGCAGGCTACCCAAGGTTCGTCTTAACAGATTTTTTGTTTTGAAAAGCACGATTGAGTGCTTTTTTTCATCTTGAAAAGTACAGATGGAATTTTTCTTCTTTTTGAAAAGTGGAGATTGGGTACTTTTTTCATTTTTTAAGGTGCAGATCGAGCTTTTTTTTTGAAAAAGAAAAGATTGAGTTCTTTTTCTTTTTTGGAAAAGTACATATGAAGCTCCATAAATACATTTTTCTTCTCAGACCAGTTACTCTTTTCTATTTAGCTGGTGCTGTGCTGTGAATTGGCTTTATCACTGATTTTTGGAAATGGTCTGCTAAAGACTGGAATTTTCTTTTTGTTAGTTTGGTCGTAGGTGTATACCTATAATTATATACACAAGTGTTGCTAACGATAAGAGAAGTTAGTTCTGATCATCCAACAAAGGTGCATGATTTTTGGGTCTCCCAGAGAAAAGGAAAAAAAGTTGGGATCTTGCAAAAAGGAGTCAAAAGTTTGTTTTAGCTATGTTGTTTATACTGTGTACAGTAAAGTCTAACTTATTGTATATCATGAAAGTTTTCATGAAGCTCACACACATGCAAAGTTACTGTGTTGCCTTCAGGTGCTAACAGCCTCGGGTGAATTAAGGAGTGGGTCTCTTGAAATTTGTGAGGGGATGGTCTAGTTAAAGGAGATTTAACTTATCGACTTGAAACTTTGCATGCGGTAAATACTTCTTAAAAAAGTGTTTTTATCCGTTGTCACTAATGACCTATCTTAGTCACATGACTTGTCGTGCCCATTTTTTGGCCATTTAGTTTGATCCAATTTTACGACATTTTACAAATACTTGTTGTGATTTATTTTCTTTCTTTCAATGACTATTAGCACAAGGTTTATGGAATTAATCGGGCTTTCTCAAAATTATTTGTTTTGAGGGAACTATAACATTTCCAGTTGAGAGTGGGACTAGGTCGAGGAGAAAACGTTTGATAATTGCATAGGAATAAAATATTTTGCAATTCCCCGTTTAATTTGACTCATTTGACTTTAAACTTAACACTATGGAAAAATACACGGGAGCTTCAACAGTCATTTTCATGGCATAATCTGAAAATACTAAATTTTACATAATTATGGGCGTGGCTGGTCACGAGACCTTAAGTGGCACAGTGTGAGGTCCAAAAATGGTTCCAACGTTATGCACCAGTCAATTGAAACCCCCACCCCCCAGGTCCCGGGGAAGGGTGGGGGAAAATAGGGGCATCGAATCACTTTTGAACAACAAGCTGTCCCCTGGGGGTGGTGCATTTGACTGTTTTCGACCGCGGTTCCCGTCCCCACCTCGGGCAAGAGTGGAACTGGGCACTAGTACTTCACATGGAACTTCCAAGATGGCGGAAGGCGAAAGAAAGGTACGTAACAGTGGTTTGAATCCACGCATATCATGCTTTTACTTTACCATCCACTGCAATTGATATTCAATCTGAATCAAGTAATTTGTTTTCTATTGTTTGGATGTATTATTTACATTTAATTTCCATTGAAATTCAAATGGTATGCATGGGTAATGATGCGGAAAGGTCAGGTCATGATCTGTTCTCTTCTTTGATTTCCTACAGGTTTTATTTCAATACGAAGAAAGCCGTAAGGTTCTTGACCTTCATCAAAATGAAGATGTTGCTGTAAAAGTTAAAGAGTGTTTTAGCCTGGACAGTGAAGCACGGATAATTTTCCAAAAGTATGAAGAAGACTGGGGGGAGTGGGTCGATGTTACCGTTCAAAACATTGAACACAAGGATAAAATCCAAGTGCATGTTTTGCAGTCGAAGCCACCTCCAAATGTTTCACAACCTACATCCGTCGATCAGGTATGTCTGCACTGATTTATGTTTATAATACTTTAGTTTTTGAAAAAGTTTTTGGAACTGATCTGTTTGCAAACCCTAATTGTTTTTGCTTTTTTTTTTTTGCACAGCCCAAAGATTCCCTGCACACAACAAGAAATGAGAAGGGAAGTGTTAAAGGTAAACAAACTTGTCATTTGTTTGATTATTATTCTTGCCAAATAATAGTAGGATAAAACAAAAATCTGAAAAAATGTGGTCTATATTTCACATGTGATAGCAAATTGTGCATCACATTTACTTTAAGGTGCAGATACCTTATAAATGAAGTACTATAATTGACTAAGAATATATATTACAATGACCAAATATTTTAATACTTGTCTACTAAAGAAGCTGTTCTTCTGACAGTATGTCTTGAATATTTACTTTAATTTTAAATAAGAAAAATGAAGTTGAATCTTTTGATACTCCAATTATAGTGTTCATATTGTGAATTTTGTGAATAAATTTCAAGGCTTCTGCCTTAGAAAAATTTAAAGGAGCCCACAAGGCCAAAAACTGAGAAGTTATGAGCCCAGCCTGAGAAAAGTTAAATGTTAGGAAAAACATTTACTGGGCACCAAAAACAGTACCTTGGGTGTCCCAGACTACCGGAAACCTGCTAGGCAACAGCCTTGCATCCTAAATACAATATATAATAATTATTTTTCACCCTCAGGGAACTGTTCTGGTAGTGGTTCAAAACAGACAACCTTATTGATGAAAGATGGAGCAGTTTCAATTGGGCCTGCTTTAGAGGTAGGAACTATGCAATTAAAATTTGGTTTTCCAACAAAAATATTCATATCTCCTCCGTGGGTGGTAATGGAAATTTCCAAGAAGCAGGGGTGGGGGCCCAGAGGACCACTAGAAGTACAAAGAATGTATACACTCATCTGGTACCATTTGCAGAAACAAAACATTTCCTGAACTGGAAATTGAGTTTTTAGCCAGAAATTAAAATATTAAAATGTATAACATATTAGAATTTTAGAATTTTGTTCTAATTTGTTAAAGTGGTACTATGATCAAAAATATACATTTTCTGTTCTTTTCATATTTTGAAAATATAAGTACTTGTTTCTTACCTTGCAAAGTTTCAAGTCAAAACTCGTACGGGAAGTGCCATTATTTTAACTTTACATTTCGAATTCGGCTTGCCGCCATTACTCAATTAAAAAATGACCGGGACCGAACCCTGAGAGTTGGATCGAGTTTTCCTAAAGATTTTGTGACGTCAAAGACTCAACACGTCACTCAACACGTGCCGTTTGGCTTTGTTGTCTGTGTCCCGGAGGGAATAATAATCATGACGTGTTGAGTCATTTACGTCACAAATCAAGTCAAGTGTACCAGATCGCAAACCAGTAGAACGTGGGCTCGGATTTATGAACGGAGTAATGGCGGACGGATTTTACGTGATTTTCGTGGGTTTTCAGTCAGCTATTTCTGGGCTGTGTAAGAATATATCAATCTAATTTATAGCAATTCGCATTTGTCTAAACCTATTAAATACATTTGCACTAAAAAAAGCGAAAAAGAAATACAAAAATTTTCATCGTAGTGGCACTTTAAATTAGTATTCATACATGACACTTCAATTATCTGGACCTTATTTTCAGTTCTAGTCTGGGTCGTAGATTTTTGACTGCATTTAGTAGTTGTTGCTACATTGACATGTGTGCTGTAACAACCTATTCTCCCAGCTTTTTGTGAGAACCTATTAGTTGACTATTTTTATTTTCAAATTGCTAGAATATTGTTGGTTTGTGCTTTTAAAATTAAATTTTATTAATGAAATTCAGTTTAACCCTTTCACTCCTGAGTTTTTCTACCCCTTTTTCCAAACTCGTAAATAAAACCTAAATGGCAATGTATGATATACCATTTGAAAGGTCTTGACCAGTGCAGTCCTTATTTCATATCAAAATTGGAGAAGTAAATCATGGCTTTGACATAAACGGGCTGAAAATGTCAAAGTCAAAAAGTTCAGAAATGCCTCAATTTTCAGACATACTAGGTATACCCCCAAACTATAGCTTATTTTGCAGCTCTCAGTTAATAGAGTAACATGAGTTATGTCTCACACTGCAAATGTGTAAAACAAAAAATTGTCAAAAGTTCCAGGGGTGGTCATAGATACTAGAGGGGTACAATTTTATTCTGGAAATGAACTGATCTTTCCAAGACCATTTTTGTGGCAAAATTTCATTGAAATAGACCAAATATTAACAATTTTATGAACTTTTTACGTCAGCTGACGTAAACAGGTGTTAAAGGGTTAAGTTGCTCTTTAAAATGCAGTGACATCCAGTCACCCATGAAACTGAAATCTGAAAGAAATAATTATAAACAAAATCTTTCTAGTGTGAATAAGACCACAGACAATATATTTATGTTACTTGGCTTCCATTATTGTTCTCTAGAATGAGCCTTCTTTAGCAGACTCTAACAAAGTGACCGTCGAGTTGAATGTTGAAGATATCAGGAAGAGAAGTGTGCTGTATGCCAAAAGCTCAAGAACATACCATCAACGAATGAATGCGAATGCCTTTGAATTGTGCATTGAAAATCCCACTCTGTTAGATGACAAACAGAACCTTATAGAACTTTGTCGTAAAAAACTTGATAATGACGGCTACAATTACAGCAAGAAAAGATCAAGATCAAAATTGTTTGGAACAGGATCAATGGAGCATGGTAGCAGTAGCAAGAAAGTGAAAATGTCTGAGCACTTACGTACTAAGAAGGTTGAAGAACTCACAGATGATATAGCTAGCCTCGCGGATAGAATACGACTTTTGCAACAACAGAGAGCAAGAGATGAGCAACTTAAACAGTACATGCGAGCCTCTGCGGTAGAAGAGGAGATCACCAAGCTGCGAAAAGAAAAAAGAAAGCATGAAGAAGAGGTGTTGCTTATCCAGAAAAAACAGGCAAAAGCCAAATGGTACAAAGATAAGCAGTCAACCAGTTCCTCGTCTTCTGACGGGTCATCGTCTTCGAGTAGTTCAACTAAGACATTGACATCTTTCTGGGGAAAGTCAGTTACACCAGCAGAACCATTGAGTAAGGAAGCAGGTACAGCCAGAGGAAATTCAACTAAAGCTACCTGTACTAATCAGGAGGAAACACAGTCGTCAAGGGTTTCTGATGAAGTCGCCAAGCATTCTGGAGATAAACCTGGAGAGAATGATACACCAGAAAATGAGTCACAAGGAGACAACAATAATGGCACAAGGAGTGCTGATAGTGGGAGCAAGGCTCATTTTTTGTAGATAAAGACGCTCCTAGGAGTGACATTTATACACGATATGTGTCACATCTTTCTTCTTGTTTATCGGATGTGTCTAAATACAAAGTTGACGATGGTTTATATGTTGCGTTAATTAATGATATGACACTTGAAGAAGTTGCTGTTGCAAGGAGAGAATTTTGCTCTAGGAAACATTGTTCAGAATTACAAGTTTGTTCACAGTGCGAGGGACTGATTTCGTTTGCCCACGATGTCATAAATAATGGAGTTGTTGAACTGAAGGCATTTTTTATCAAACACTTTCCAAAGGTCAAGTATATAAGTTCAAAGGCGGTAAGGCTGCTAATGCAGCTGCCACTTATTGTCATGGAAATTGCACCTGAAGGCCCAGGATCAAAAAGACTGTATGCTACAGAATTCCAACCTGGAGTTGATGCACAAAGATTTGTGGTCATAATGAGACAGTTCTTGCATTCGAAGAAAGCAAATGTCAGAGAAAAGCTTCCATCTAGACAAAAAATAAACGCCTTATGTGAACTAGCAACCACTGAAACAGATCGTCTGCTACTAAAAATGACTGCTTGTTCTGAGCTTAGCGCTAAAGAAGCTCGGAAGCGATATGGAGTTCAAAATCTCGGCGAAAAACAAAGGAAAATCGAAGAGACCCTTAGAAGGGCAAGTGAAATCAAACAAACAGTGGCAGAGCTTGCACGAGTCAAGGAAAAGGCACTTTTGCGCACCATTGGCTTTGACTACGAATCCAGTGATTCAGAGGATGAAAGTACTGACCTTGGCGAAGTTCAAGATGTTCAATGGATTTCGTCAGAAGATGCAACAGAAGATGAAGAAGAGTTTCCATTAAGTGATCAGCTGCATTCCAATAAAGGACAACATGATACAGACAGCTCAGACCATGGGAGTTCTTTTGTTAAGGTTGCACAAGAAAATGCAGTATCAAAGGAAAAAGGAACATCAGACAGGGGTATGTTTGATCCAGATGACACGGACATACTGAAAAATCCAACTGTAAATCCAGCACCTTCAAGAGAAACACTGTTGTTAATACTAAGAGAAAACAATCTTAACTGGTTTACATTTGTGGCTGAGCTAAAAAACATGTTACCAACAGATAACCCTGAAGTTTTAAATCAAATACTTGTTGACTTTGCTGATTTCATCCCCTATAGTGATCTTTCAACAGCAGAAGAGCAATTGATCGAAATTAGTAGACAGGCATATTTAGAGATTCAGCGGAAACAATCTCTAGGCAACGCCATATTTGAGACTGACAGTGAATCTGATGATGGAGACTGGTGTGAAATCAATGATATTTGTTCTGATGAAGCAAAAGAAAAAGTGCAACAAGAAAGAAAAAAAATCAAGATGGCTGCTAAAAGGGAAACTTCAAAGCTTATAGCTAAAGAAGCCCTTCTTAAACGCAAGATTCCAAAGAAAGTGTCTACCATTGTGACAAAGTACCCTGATATAGGAAAAAAAATGGAAGACTTTGTTCAGAAACACCGGGTTGGTGCAGACCAGTGGCGAAGAACTGGAGTTTTTACTTTCGCGAGTAATAAGAATTCTACAGGGCCTAAAGTAACTTACAAAAGGATGCAAGAGCATCTACAAAAGGAGTATGGCATATCGATATCGTATGGTACCGTTGTTCAGTTGTGTGCCGTGAGGAACAAGAGAAGGATTTCGGCTCAGCGTTACCAGGGTGTTGCAGCAATAACTTGCAGAAGAGCACGTAAAGGTTTTGATGTCAAATTCAATCCCGATAGCCGTTGGTCATACTGCTTTTACAAGGGCCTTGATATGCTTCAGCTAAAAGACGGTTCAGATAAAATGATTCTCAATAGAGACGACCAAGCAGGATTCCGTCTGGATAGTACTTACACACATAAGAACCATAAAGCTGTCTGCTTGGAAGGAAAGCCAGAACTCACGTCACATTCTGACTATGTAAGCAAACACGGAGGTCAACTTCAAACATCATCTTACTTATTCATGAAGACGGAAACCACTGGTCAAGTGTCTGTTCGGATTGTCAAAGCACCTGGCGTTCTACACGAGAAAACGGCAACACAGCATCTTGCTGACTTGTACTGTTTGAAAGAAAAAGCAGAAATGGATGTGTGTTTTGAAGGAAAGAACATTGATTGTATTAGAGTTGATGGGGGAGCCGATGAGGGCCCAAGTCATGTTGAGGTACAGTTTCGATGGACCGAATGGCATCTAAAAGAAGGAAGGGAATTGACACTGGTCACAACAAGGAACAGTGGTGCGAGCTGTTACAATCTTGTAGAGCTGCAGAATGGTGTTGTTGGCCGAGCGCATGCTAATCTCTTTATACCGTCGACATTGTGTGGATCTGCCGAAACTGAAACGGGAGGAGTATCTCAGGATAGATTACACGAAAACATGGAAGCAGCACTGCAGGTGTATTTGGATAGAGTCAATGACATACCATTTGGTTCATCTGTAATAAAAATGTACAGAGGTGCCACAGATAAGCATGCAACAGAGCTGAAAGATCAGAGACAGAATTTACTTGTGTATTTGAGGGGAACCAAAGCAGCTAAGGCCGAACTCAAGAAGAAGGAGCCAAATCAATATCATTACTTTGAACAGGTTTGGAACTTACGGAACCAGCACATGGTACCAAACCTTCCAAGTGGGTATGTGTTTGCTCTCAAAGCCTGTTACAAGGAGGGTTGCATCCATCCAGTTTGCAAGAACGGAAAACCAGCCAATGATTCATTATGGTTCCCAGGAGGGCCAAGTATTCAGTACCTGCCATTTCCAGTACCAGACCCTAAACGACCTTGGGGAGCCAAGGAATGTGACAAGTGCAGTGGTATTTGTAGTGGACACTACAAGGGACCAGAAGAGGTGCTAGCAGTGGATAACTGCAATTTGAGCAAAGCCTCCATTTCTCCTCCAAGTACTGTGATAAAAGATGCCTTTGACAAAAAACAAAAGGAATGTCTGGAACTGACGTCCGATGAGATAGAGAAACTAGCAAAGCAAACCTTACTCCGTACCGATGAAGTTGAGATGTGGGTAAGACACCTAAGTGATGTGAGGAAACATCGCCAAGCAGGTGCCCAGAAAGCTTCTGCAAAAAGAAAAGAGAACTCTCTCAAGAAGAAGTCTAGTAAAGCAGCTGTTGACACCCCTGACTCGTGGTGTATTTGTGGAGGGCCAGAGTGTGGAGACATGATTGCCTGTGAACATAAAGACTGTCCCATAGAGTGGTTCCATTTTCAGTGTGTGGGGCTTTCAACAGCACCAAGTGGAGAGTGGATTTGCGCACAGTGCAAGGTTGCAGCCATGGAGAATTCACCTCAGTAGACAGTTTAAGGTATTAAATTTCTAAAAAACTGAACTTGAGCCAAATAAACGGAGTTTGTGTGATAATATATACAGTGTATTTCAAATTTCACTAATTTGCAGTCTATTAAATACATGTAATGAGATGGTCATGACCAATAATGAAATACAGCATGCTTTTCCTTCGTTTAATAGTTGAACAAACTGTATGAGAGTGTGATTAGCATTTTAATCAAAGCTGCACAAACCTGGAAGAAGAACATTATTAAATTTTCCCATGTAAATGTAGGTCTTGCACGTTCTTTTCTTAGAACTTTTGATAGTATCAGCTTTCTTGCCCCAGGGGTAGTGGCGTTTGATCTGAACTCCAGCCTCAGGGGGTAGGGATACTGATGCCTTTTGACCAGAGCCTATGTCAAATCCCCCACCCTTTCCCGGGACCCGGGGGGTGGGGGTTTCAATTGACTGGTGCATTAAGCACGTATGTTTAAGTAAAAATGAAAATAGATGGCAGACAAAACAAGAAAAAATGTTAAAAGCCCAAAATGGAGCGAGGAGCCATCACTCGAGAGCCTCATCCTCATCCCCTGCATCCAGCATTTTCGAAGATAGGCGCATCTCCACTTGCTGTTGCTTGACCTTGATGGATTTGACAGCCGCCTCTTGAGCTTTCTTGAGCTCAGTATAAGCTCCCTCCATCAAGGCCTTCTCGTGTTTCAGAACAGAGCTTTCATTTCCTCTCTTTAATTCTTCTACTTTGGCATCATGGCCTTCTAGTGCCAAGTGGGCAGCAGTCATGCGTTCCAGGTTTTTGCCCAGCGTTTCCTTCTTCTGCTGCCCAAGTTTGCTCGCACCGGTCGGGTCTTCATTGAAACGCAGCTCCCTCTCGTCGTCTAACAGCTTTCGGGCCTCTGTTTCAATTAACGAAGTTTTCTTCATCGTCCAGGACATGTCGATTATTCCAGCTATGGTTGTTTTATTGCCGTGAGACGTTTTTGGACACTTGGCCAGTTGTTCCGCCTCCTCGTTCCAAAAACGCCTTCTTTTCCTCTCCAAGTGGGCCTGTGGACTTTCTGTTTCTTTATCGGAGTAAATTTTAATATTTTTCAGTTTAGCATTTATGTACTTGTTTTTCTTCAACATATCCAGGAATGATGTTGCTTTTCTGCCGGGCTCGGCTAGTTCAGGAACCTTACCTAAGTAAACAGAAAAATATAATTACTTTAACGACTCTTTAACAATTCACTAAATTCTCATTTGCAAATGAATGATATTAATAAAATATCAGATACTTCGATTTGGTTGCTTGACTCATCAAAAAAAACCTTCATAAGCCGACTGTCAAGGGACCCGGTAATTACGAACCAGGCGCTTTCTGTATAAAACAAAACTGAAAAAATACGCTTACATGAAATTGATGCAAGTAAAGGCAGTTGCATGGTCTCATTCATTTTCCTTTCACCCTTTTCTATCTATCATTAATATTTTCATACATTTCAAAATTGGAGTGCGACTACCGTGACCAGGGCTACCTAGAAATAAATTACCGATTGGATTAAGGGAAATTAACAATATATTCCAAGAAACTTGTTTGTGGGCTAATCAGCAACTCGTAATAAAACAAGTAGTTACTCGAAGCTAAAAATTTGATTTTAGTTGTAATCAAATGTTTTAAGAAACCCGAATTCGCGCACGTTATAAATCGCATCTTTCTATCACTCAATTGTGTTGGAACAAAAGGACGTCACAGAAATTTTTGCCCCGCTGAGCTCGGGATCGCAGACACTGACTTTACTCTGCGGATGAATGGCTGAAAAAGGCGTCTGCTCTCGCAGGCTATACAGCACTGTAATGCTGTTTACTGATTTAGTTCCGTGGTAACGATGATTGAGAACCAACTTTCTCAGAATGTATAGTTATTTTTGTGCAATCCGATTGGTCAACTTTATCTAGGTAGCCCCACTTACAGTTGTTGCACTGTAAACGTGATGAATCTTCCTTTTTGTTTTAGCTTGACTAGACGTAATATTTAAAACTTGAGGTAAAATTTTTCTTACCTGCGGCTTCTCCTGGTATATCTATAGAGTCCGTTTTGTCTTCGCCCTTGTGGTCTGTTCCACTCTGGTTGTCTTGCTCAGCTTCTATTGCTGGATTCCACGGACTACCTTTGACTTCTTCTTGTATATCAAAAACGTCTCCATCTGACATCTCCTCCATCCGGCTTCTTTTGTTATCGCTAAATCTATCTCTGACTCCGCATAGGTGTATTTTTCCACCTCCGGCTCCGTTTCTGGATGGATGTGCGGTACAACTGTGTCCGGCTTCCATGCATTGCCGAGTATAAAAACCGTGCCTTTGTCATAGGCCAACAGGCATTCGTCGTCGTCTATTTCTGTGCCATCAGATTTGTCGAAGACTTTACAGTTTTCCTCCTGAATGCCTAATTTTTCTTTACCTGGGTCCGGCAAGGAATTATAAATTAAAATAAAACAATGACTGGGATTTTGTCAAGTTTAATTAGTCTTACACCAGATTCATGAAACACTCCTTTCGCATATATAACTTTGTTTCAAGAAAAGCTATGCCTTTATCATATTACTATGTAAGGCAGAAAGCCCAGTTCGAATACTGTCCCATCAAACAATGTATTCCTTAAAGGGACAGTGTCCCGATTCTGTGCACGCGCAGCGTCACCTTATTTTTCTTGAAAAAACAATAGAACGGTATGTTTAGGCCCACTTTATCGCTACCACATTTTATCCCTCATGCAATTGTCATGCTGAACTCCTTTATAGTTATTAAAAATTTGTTCAGGACAAAATCATGGGAGAAGCATGCCGACTGGTAAAAGCAAGCACAATTCCCCTTGTTTAAGGTACATTTTTGAGCAGAAAACAAACCGGAATAGTGATAAAATTCGGGGGCAGATCCAGAAAATTCAGAAATGGGTAGGCAGGAAAACAAAATTCAGAAAGGAGCGGCTGGGACACTGGCAGTTATATAAATACTAATTATTTAACTGAGAATTCTTTAAAAATGATACAAAATTTCACAGAAAAAGGGCTGTCCACGGTCCACTGGACAATCTGACAAAATTTTATCCGGGTTGGTAGAAATAAACCGGTGCATTTCCGGTGATTTCACAAGCTCTAAATTCAAAATTGTGGGGACAGCATCCCCCACTGGATACTAAGGGCAATAGCTTCTCTAATTCTAATACATCCGCTGGATAGTGATCTATCCGGTGGATAGCGCTATCCAACATTTGAACAACTTAGGCCTGATGCAAAGAAAACTTCCGAGTGTCTCAAGGCACATTACCACTTTACTAAAGACTGAGAAGTTCTTCTCTTCCCATTTCCGGTTCCGGTACTTAGCCCCCGCTCAAAGGACTTTTATCCCCTGCAGTGCCCCAAATTTACTGGAGGAATAAGCCCTTTGCATGAGCTTATCACGTGATCAACTTTCGGTAAACATGAAAACAGATCGGTTTTGAACAACTTTAGAAGCACAAGCTGAAATAAATTTTCAGCCATAATCTTAAAAGTAGTGATTGCAACGGCCGCCGAAAATTAGAAGGATTTGTATGAGAAAAACAACTCCCACCACCCAGTCACGTTTGAATGGTTTTTCATACAAATCCTTGTAAATTCTAAAATTTTTTAACTGTCGTTAAATGTTTCCCTTTTAGCTTACCCCGGCTTAGGGCTCAAACTGCCTGTAATGAATTAAAAGGAGATTTGATTTCATTGACAGTTTTGAAAATTTTGAAATTTACAAGGATTTGTATGGAAAACCATGCAAACGTGCAGTGGGTGGACTTTTTGGGTCGTTCCATCGGAAAATTTCCGGGAGCAACGTAACATGTAAAAAGGTAGTCCTGCTTTTCCAGAAGGAATATTCCAAACGGAAATCCGTGTTGCATTTCTTCAAAGCCGTTCAGGCGTTCGCAGTCGCTTTTTGGTAAATGGAACTCATTTGTACAAATGGTAAATGCGATTCCGGGATGAAATTTACCGGTCCTAAATTTTGCGTTTCATTTGCCCAGACCTTGGACCGACCAGTTTGCCCATGTAAATCATTGGCAAAATAACCCTAATTTTAATATGCTCTTGCGGCTTGTGCGAACAAAATATTTTTCAAAGGCGAATTGTTTTCATGTTTACTGAATGTTAATCACGTGATCAACTCATGCAAAATGCCTATTGTCCTCCTTTTGGTTTTATCCCATCGCGAACGGTTTTACTGATGCGCCGTCAATCAAACCCAATCACTCCACATGAAACGTGACTTGAGTTTTGATCCAAATTCTATTGAGCTGTGTAGCTTTTTTTTTCGGCTGTATTTCGATTTAGTTCTTTCACCTGTATTCCAATACAAAGTTTTAGTGGCCGTTTTTTCTTTCTCCATTTCAGTACTTTACCAAGGCCGGATTTTCCTGCAGCCATGGAGCGGAAAAACATTACCAACTTGTTTTGTTTTGAGCGCGCGCTCTACAAGGTTTTTATATTTTTACTTTTATGTTTTCTTTCATGGCGTATGCAAACTTTGCAAACTTTTATAGCGCCGCTTCAGGAGAATGCATATCTAGATATCTAAAAGTACTCTGCATAGCCTAAAAAGTGTTTTCAATGTATTTACGAGGAAACCATTCAGGGGCACCCAACGACTGTTTTCTGTAAAATATCTCTTCTGCCTAGAATTTCTATTACTTGAGGATGGCTAAAAATTTTTCGCAGCTTATCTACTAAATTCCCTACGACTTTCTGAAGTTTAATTTTCGCATTTTACCTCCCAGGTCAGGCTATTTTTTGTAGAAGGAAGGGAAACCTACAATTTTCGGATTCAAGAATGTGGTGGAGAGAGGAATTAGAAAATATCTCACTTTCATAATACGTCAAATTTCATTTAAAATTTTCTGCAAAATAATACTTAAGCCCTTGTAATTTCGAATAGACGCAAGTTCCCCTAGGATGACCGAACAGATACAAATTTTACAGCGTTGCTTAGAATGCTTCTGTCTTGAGATCTAAACGTACTTTGGTGTTTTCAATGCATTTAGGATAAGACCGTCGTTGGGTGCCGGTGGCAGCTTATCGGAATATTTTTTCCGTTATGTGTTTGTTTTGACATACTTTGAAAAAAACTTTTCACAGTTTTGATATTTCTTCACCGAATATCACCTCATCAGCTATTGAAGTACAAGTGTCACTCATCCCTGACGGTTTTTCCATTTAACATCATTCGTTTTTTTAAATAGGGACGCAAATAGTTGGCGCCAAAATGACGTCACTTGATACGATAAACTCACATATGAGAGCTTAAAAAGTAAATTCAGTTTAATTCTCTTTGCCTACAATTATATTTGATGATCGGATACACTAAAAAGAATCGAGAAAATTTTCTGAGAGAGTACTTTTGATCAAAAGAAAAAGAAACCCGGGTTAAAATTTAACCCTGAATTAGCTCTATCCGGCGCTCGACCAACTGTGCTGGGCTTTGTAATACAACACACTCAAACCCCTTACCTTTTCTAGTCAGTTCGTCCAGTGAATTTGCAACAACAAATTTTCTTTTGGTCCTGGACACATCCCATGCTTTAAACAGCGGCATCTTAAAATCGAAGGAGTTTTAACTGAACAGATTGTGTTTGGGACTTGCGTAGAGAAGTGAATTTTACTCGGTAAATTGTCAGCCACCTCAAAGAACTTTTACAGGTCCCAGGCAGTGTCAGGCCGAGTTTGATTGACATGGAGTGGCCGGTGACAACTTTGGTTTGCCCAGCAACGTAATTTTGATTGGCCTAGAGCTCACAGTGAAAGTGACCTGAGTTTTCCCAACAATGCAATCTTAATTGGCATCCACAGACTCTACTATCATTGGGAGTAGATATAAATGCAAATTTTGCATTTAATTATGTCTACAGATAGACGACAAACTTTTGCAATTAATTATCTCAGTGAAAAGGAAAATTAGTAAAAATATACTATGCATATATATATATATATATACTGATACAAATCTCGCAGTTAACTATTTGTCATTAACTGCGAAATTTCTCTCTGTTTATAGTAAGAAACACAAATCTTGCAGTTAACCATTTCTCACTGACTGCGAAATTTCTCTCTGTTTATAGTAAGAAACACAAATCTCGCAAATCTTTAGGCTCTCCAAACTTCCCGCGTGCATCCATAACTCAATATACATCCGCTAAGCATGAACAAATTCTCAATAGTCTGGCATGCGCAACAGAATCAGAATCCGGTATCATTGTCAATCATAACGAGAAGTCGCGTCTATGCACTGAGTATTATTTGCGAGGTGTGCATTTGGACGAGCGAAGCTTGTGGATGTGTTCATCTTGCTACTTACTTCTTGCTACTTGAAATAATTGCTGTTTTTCGACCGTGATGGCAGTCAGTAGGAAGTTCCAATCTGTACTCTTTGTCTGCGGACAAACGTGGGAAAGTACGGTCCCTAAGGAGGAGGAATTGCTGGAACATTTTATATGTGAGTATGAAAAAGCTTGAACGTGGTGTGGAACTTTTAAACTTAAGAGAGTTATATTTTTCCCATAATATCAAAGAAGCTAACCTATAGAGTAGAAATATTGATTCCGATCAGGGTATCCTTAGCTAATTAACGAAATGTTCTCGAAAACAGTATTTAGATAACTCCAGAATGCCATTAATCTTGCCATTGTAGAAAAAATAAACGTCAAATGGCACAAACGACATGGACACGTGAGCTCGAGGCCATTTCACGTTTGTTGCAGCTCGGGCAAGAGCAACTTTTTCGGCTGTTGCTGCAAGAGATCGATCGTTTCAAACATTTCACTGATTAGACTCTCTTGCACTTAACACGTTTCACCTAGTTCACCCAGTTGTAATTGACGAGTATTTTTTCATTATGATTCAAGGTGTGAAAGTTAGAGTGAACATCGCTGAATTATATGTAGAATTCAGGAAACAGCCACTCAAAAAACACTAAAATAACGGCTTAGGAGATTGTCTAAACTTGCGAAGATGGCATAAAAAATTAAATTATAAAATTATTATTATTACTGGTATTTGTTTTTGTGGCAGTAAATGTTAACCCTTCAACTCCCAAGACCAAATTAATACTTCTCCATTATAGCCTCTATACATTTCCTTGTTTTTCAACTAGGTTGAATGTGGGGTTTTATCAACGGATCACTGTGTTTATATTACAAGGAAAAGTTAGACAAATCATTTCTGGGCGGGGAGGGTTAATTTTCTTGTACCGTTTCCATTTCTTTCATCTATATGTTGTCTCAGTTACTGACTAATTTTTTTGATTGACAAGGTCAAATGAGTATGTTATGCAAGGAGCTTATTGAAAGGAGAACAATGATGTTCTCTTGTGCAAATTATAGCTTTTAGAAAGAAGTCCAATTTATGGTTATGAGTGCACCTAGATAAATTCTTCATTTTTATAGTACCCGATACATGGAATTAATGATATTTTAGAGGGTTGCGATTCTCTGGATTAATAAACTGTTCAGCTTTTTTTTTGTTCTTTTTTTTAAACTATCGAGCTTTATTTTTAGGCATGGGACAAGTAGTTTCAGCCGTGGTTAAAAGTACAACGGTGAGTGAGACATTTTCCACAGTGATTGCATATACACTCAGTGCTCCAAGATAAGTGTTTGTCGAATCGCCTTTTGGCAAAATAAAGCTACCACATGGTCATCAGACAAATTATGATTGGTCAGTAAAAAGACACTTCATGTAATATTGAAAGGGTTATTTGTAATATTACAGCGACCACATGTGTTGAAAACAAAATAGTTTGTCGATGATGTCTTTTTTTACGGTTCTCGCAACAGATATGACTTTTTTATGAAAATGTTGCACAAAATTTTTTAAAATAATTTGCTACACTGCAAACAAAAAGAAAACAATCTGATACAACAACACAGCTATTATGGCGATTATCGCAGAACACAAGGTTGTTGCTGCAATTTGGCAAATTTCCCCTTAAGTTTATTTGCCATATTTCTTTCCAAATGGTATGTTGACCAAAACAGTTGCAGTTTGGATTGCTGATACATTCAATTAATATACTAAAATAATTATTTTTATTACTTTATCATGTGCTACTCAAGAATTAGAGTTTTATTACCAGAATGGTTGCACTACTAATTAAAAGTGAAAAAGAGCACTTAATGAAACTTACATCACTGAATCCGCGAGTGGGCAAGATAAAAATGAATCCTCAGCCCATATTTCCTGCTCGGGATTGCCTGCTTTGTCCCGTATGATATTATTTTAATATAATATTTTAGCCAGAAATTATATTATTTATCCTTTGATATTGACAAAGATATAGCTGGATAGCCTCGTTCTTGCATTTTTATTGATCTAGACTTTGCCTCAGTCAACAAAAAAGCGAAAATAATAATAATAATAAGTGCTTTCTTTAAATTCATTGCAGCTCAATCCAGAATACTGGACTGCAAGGGTTGAGTTTTGGACTCCCGAGGGAGCTGCTTTGACTTTTCAGAACCGGTTTTCAAAGGTACTACCCCTAAACTATTAATATTTATTTTTTCCATGAATTTCTCTGCATATGCATGTTACATCTAGTTGGATTTTTCTCACAGCATTGTTCCAAGTGCTGTTCTCCGCTTGCATAAGCACTTAATTTCATTAGCTTATATGGACAACACAAACTTCTTTTAATCTTAGGAAAATTACGAGATATTACAGGAATTCCCCTGTTGGTTACTGCATTCTGTAATATATTAACCTTTTTGCAGTTTTTGAAGGTGAAATTTGGGAGCAGTTTAACGTTTTATAATGACCTGGAAAAGTTTGACTGTTTGTAAATTAGAGTGGTTGATGCCAATGCACTCTTTTTTTTTGGTTCTGTTTGTTCATCTTCCCTTTGTTGATTTGATTAATCGGAGTAATAAATTATTATTAACAAAATCATTTTACTTTTAGGATATTCAGGTATTTCACGGAGGTTTCATTCGAATCGACTATTATCAGCCCAAGAAAGTGAAAGCAATTGATAGTGTGGTGAGTTGCAAGTTGTGTTATAAATGTTTCAAATGTTTAAAACATGCTTCCCATCCATAAGTTCGTCAAGCATTGAATGTATCGTTGTTTTTTTCTCCTCACGCCATAGGTTGCGGAAGCCCCTGTTACCAGTAAATTCCAAAATGTCATGAAAGCGGCAAGTGTTTGCTAATTATCATATCATATTTTATATTATCATTAATATTGGGAAAAATATTACATTTTATTATATAAACACCAATGAAATACCAGGTGAGCTTTCGCACAAAAGCTTCAGATATCTTCACATGTGAAAATATCACCGTTGCCATGGCTTCATAATAAATCGCGCCTTTCACACCAAAAAACTATTAAAGTCAAATGGTTTTGTATTTCATTGGTGTTTATGTAATAAATAGAACATTACATGGCCGCTTGGAGATACGAAATTTCTTTTCTCGTGTTAACACTCGAAGAGAAATTTTGTATCTCCGCCCGGCCATGTAATATCCTCTATTAATGGGAAAAATTTATCAGTTTAATTCCAAGACTTTGTGTGTGTAACTGAAATTTTTCCGAAAAATATTAATTCTATTTTGCCTGTAAAATACGGATTAAATGACAGTCAGTACAAACATCCCTGTGATAAATAGGTCAAAATATCAATATCATTAGATTTCATTACCCTTAATTTGAAAAGTTTTATGTCATTATGTCTCTGCAATACGGTAAAAAAAATTAATACATTTTTTTTAAACCCCTCCTCAGGGCTCAGCTCTAAGGGCTCCGGGCGCCTAACCTCTTCTTTATTGATTGATTTATTTATTTTGGGGGCACCCAACGTCAATTTTTGGAAAATATCTGATCGGAAGACAATTTGAGATCTAGAATTTTCGAAACATTTGTGGTAAAATTTCTTGCTTGCCTGCCTCTCCTAGGATTTTCGAACATCTAAAAGATGGTATAATTGCCCGTTTTTAACGGATTTTTACCCTAAAAAAGTCATCTAGAATTTTCGGGAGCCCTTTTGCCGGTTGAAATTTTCGATAAGGTAAGTTTTGATCCCTATAAATTTCGGGTCACTAGACTTTTAGCTAAGAAATCCGAACAGATGAAAAATTTTTAGGGGATAAAAATATGCCTATATCTACCGTTTGAATACTAAAATACGTTCAACAGTGCTATGTTTAAGTGGTTTTGAACTGCATTCTCGTTGGGTGCCCCTGTTATTTATTGTATTATATGATAAGCTTTTACTGATGGGCACCCTGTGTCATGGTGTTCAGACCCGTAATTATTAACTCGTGATGTTTACAAATTGACTCCTTGTAGAATATTTATGAGTTTGAAGGAGGAAGGAGTTTCATCAAGGCTCACCATTTCAACCTTGGGTATTTACCAAAACAACTGAGGGTCAAGGTGTGTTGATTCATAGTAATCCATGTTATTATGCAAAGGTCGTACATTCTGAATAAAAATGTGAAGCTTACGAGCAAATCTGTTTTTAGTCTGCCTTAGATCTGGTGAAACATCTGTAGCAGATCTGCAGATAGTCTACAGATCATCTACAGATTATCTGCAGAATGTCAGCAAACTGTCTGGAGAATGTCTGCGGAACTGATCTGCAATTTGTGCAGACGAAGGACCGCACCAATCAAAGACCTTTTACCGTAAACACACGAAATATTCTCTCAATTTGTGCCGAAAAATCCTAGATAACCGTTAACTACAACTGAAAGCCTATCACTCTTTTTAATGAAACAATGCAACCAACAAAATGAAAACGAGAGAACATGGAAGAGTCCCAGCAATTACAGTGGAATCCCGATATCTCGAACCAAACCTTGTTTCCCTTCGATTTGCCTCACTCGAGCTCTATAATTTCAACCCCGATTTCTCAAACCCCCGGGCTCAAACCCTCGATTTCTCAAAACTCCCAATAACTCGAACCAATTTTGGCTCCCGTGGGACGAATTAACCCTCGATAACTCGAACCTGCGAAAATTTCGAAACCACGTAGTGTGAAAGTCAATTACATTCAGACACCTTTCAACAAATTGCACTTCTGGATAAGCTGTTTTCTCGCATTGTAATCACACAACAAGCCCCAGTTCCGTCTGTCATCAGTCTGAAAGATACAATGACTGTTAAAATTTTAGCCTGCGAGCAAGCTCTCCTATTTGGGCGAGTGAAGCGGGTCTCGCGAGAACGTGCGACCGAGCGAGCGGCGAAGCCGCGAGGGGCCGGCGAAAGGAGAGCTTGCAACCATCCCTTACAAATTTTCATTTGTACTTCGCACAGACGAAGGGGAACACCATTGGCTGAAAAATGACGTTCCAGAAATCAAAGTTGATTGATAACAGGCTAAGCTGGCACCCACTTCGTCTGTGTCAAATTTGGTTCTCAGGGGGATCAGATTGGTACCGAGAACTTGTTTCAGCCCTCAAGGCAGATGGGCTCGTTTGATGTAATTCTCGTAAAGAGAATATTGCGAGCCAAGGGTAAGTCGGATCGAGTTTGTAGTTCTTGTGGAAGGCAACTGAAAACCCTTCATCACTGAGTTGTATTTGTTTGTGTCAAGCACCTTGTTTGGTTCTGAAAACCGGGAAAGCGATTTATAAATAAATAATTCTACGCATCCTCGGCTGTCTTAACTTACTTGACAGGCAGTTGTCACTTTTCTAATCTGCAGCACGTTTGCAGTGACGGTTTTCACGCTTTGCGGAGTCGCGGGTTTCCGGGGTGGAAATGAAAATTTATGAGAGATCGATGGAAGGTCTCCATTCGCCGGCCCCTTGCGGCTTCGCCGCTCGCTCGCGCGTTCTCGCGAGACACGCTTCACTCGCCCAAATAGGAGAGCTTGCTCGCAGGCTATTAAAATTTCAACACTTACTCGTAATCACACAATACCCGGCCAATTAAGCATAATTTGATGCCACTTTCGATTTCTCAAACCAATTTGCGTTCACCCTGAAGGTTCGGGATTCCACTGTAACAGTTTTTGCCCGCGGGTGCGAGAAAAAAAATTAAACCACAACAGTCTGGCCTGTAAACATACTGTCGCAGTTAAAGCTTAAATTTCTCAAATGAATAACGCATCAAGATGATGACGTTGAAATAGCCTAGCTCAATAAAAGTAGGATTTGTTGTCAGCAGCTATAAGAGAGGAAACGGAACTGTTCGATCGTAGGAATGCGGTTATAATGCGACGTTTTGGTTTACTTCAAATCGCTCCCCTCGTCGTTGCATACCTTCGTGATCCACGATGAGGTACATTTCTTTTGGAGAAATCCATGCATTGGTGCTTAAGTTGTCGCTATGTACCAAGTGATAGATTAAACGAACAAACATAACTTGGGCCAATTTAAGCCTGGTTTTCATATGTCAGGAAAATCCAAGATGATCGGGGATTTTACTTTTTGCCGACCGTCCCAGATATATCGGAAAATCGCCGCAATTCTGTCCCTGATTCTCCCGATGAATTTGGCCGGAAATGGAAAGTGTGCCAAAAATTGAAACTTGGGTGTTAGGGGGACAATTTATGGGATTGGTAATGAGCGAAATCCATCGCCGACGTCCCCCATGACACAAATTTGAGTTTTCATCTATCGGGAATGATCGCCGACCATCGCAGAAATCTGGAACGCATCGGGAAAATAGAAACGTTCCAGATTCTCCAGATTTGACCCGTCTGATCCCAGACATTCAGGAATATCTACGATTTCGAGTTTTCATTAGTCGGCAAAATCTGGGACAGTCGGGACGCAGTAAAATCCCCGATTGTGTGGTAAATTAGTCTGCAGTTAGTTTGTAGTCCATAAAACAGATCTGTCGCAGATCTGCTGGTTTCGTAATAATTTTAGCGGTGTTATGGTCGTTACTTACGAACACAGGCGGGAAACGTGCAAGTACATGCATGTGCATGTACATATACATCTTAACAATTTTCACTGTTACTTTAATATTCTGTTATTGTGCTTCACCTAACTCTGTCCTAAATTATCTTCATTTAAGTTTGTAATTTTATTTCACTGGAAATCCTCTTGAAACTATTTCAAGCATGTGAATTTAATAAGAGTCCTTTTTATCCCTGCAGAATAAAAGAAGTTTTCCTATTGAAGACAAGAAGAAGAAGAGGGTAAGTTTTATGCCAACTATTTTGGTTACAATCCAAGGATGTATTAACATGTGATCGGCTCCAACTTTTCCCAGTGTTTGACATCAAGAGACCTGGGGCACTGACATCATGTGGGCAATGAAAATTAACAATGGAATTAACCATCAATGTATCTGATATAAACTTTTAAAAAATGTATGTTTTGTATATGTTTTTCCAAAATGACTAGTAAGTTAATTTTTGTAAGATTGTCAGTTTGAAAAATGGCTTGCGAGCATAGATGATAACAACCTAATCCACTACCTACAGTACCTCGCCATTTCATCATCAAACTTTTTGCTTTAGACTGCTCCAAGTTATTTCCTAGCTCACATGTTCTAAAAACTGGTACAGGTGCATATGCTAACACTTGCTATTATCAGTACATCTTGGTCAAATAAATAAAGTAACAAGCTTTTTTGCTCTTTATCAACAATTAAACTGTGTTGAAAGTTCCTCCTTCATTCCCCCTGATAACTGCCAGGATACAACTGTTGAAGCTGTCTTGGTCTTTATGTGTTAAATTATTAGGCAAAGTTATCTTCATTAGGCTTGTGGATGCAAAAATGGTCCCCACTTCATCTGTCTCAACTTCTGTGTGTTGGGGGAACAGTTTTCACACCAGTTGCAAATTTTAGGAAATTTTCTATATCTGAAAATTGAGTAAGATCAAATACAACATTACTCATGTTATTTTAGATGAAGGTAAAACAATGAAAAAAATCACTCTGGGAAAGTATATGAAACGGAAAGACATCCATCAAACCCAGGGGGAGCGGGGATGAGGGGATAGTGGTATTGTATGGTGCTACCCTATGTGCTGCCCTATAGGGCATGGATTTTACCATCTTAAGGCTGGGTTAGGGTGTCTCTTGATACATTTTGTTTGAGATAGAGTAAAACTTTTTTTCTGGTGTAGGGTTAGGTTTTGCTCGCTTTTTGCTAAGGTTAAAAACTGAACGAAAACATCTTTAGGCAAATAATAATGAGATTGTGTACTGAAAACTGCTTGGTCTAGTCTGGGGAAGGGAATGTAAAATCCAAATTTTAGGTCTGGGGAAGGATGGGGGTTTTAAGGATTGCCGTGCACCCCCACCCATGTTGGGGTGGGCCATCAAATTGTATAATTGACTTAGCACATGTAGCTTTTTTAGCAATTGAACTCTCCATTGAATCCCAAGTTAGTGTTTGAATGTTTTGCATCATATTTGTTATACAATTACCTTGCTTTTTTCCATTTAATAGAAAGTTTGTCAGCATTCTTTCAATATTTTCATCGACAAATGAAAATTTCATCATTTTCATTACGGCACAACCATCTAAAGTCTCATTTGCAAGAAAGACTTCTTCAAATTGTGAAGGGTTTTCTTGAATGGCTTTTAGTACATCTAGTGTAGTCAAACCTTTTGCAAAGTTATCCAGCACTGCTGTTCTTTTAATCAAAACATGATAAGCCACAATTGCCTCGGCAAGCATGAACTTGTTTTCAATCTGAGGAATGTTGTAGAACACATCACTGGTTATAGTAAAAGTAAATCTGCACTGGTAGGATAAGTTTTGTGCAAATTTAAACTCCTTATACTTGGTACAAGTGTTCACAAGTTCTTAATAGTATAGAGCTTTCAACTCTAATTGAGAGTCTTGATCACTATGATGAGATAACATGTGATTTGCTGTTAAACATTTCAAATGTGGTGTAAATTAATAGTAACGTGGTGTAAATTAAGAAAAGAGGATAGGAAGCTTTACTTACAGATGCTATACAAGTCTTGCCACTTTCTTGAAGCAGTGAGAGAAATTGTTCTGCGTTGTTGATTTCTTCAAATTATTCATTTGTTGAGGCTGACAGAAACTGGTGGGATAATTCGAAAAACTTAGGTTGACTTACTGGGTTTATTGTAAATTAAAAGCATTGAGTTTTTAGAAATGTGATTTTTAAGAAATAAAGTATTCATAATAATAATAATAATAATAATAATAATAAGTTCACTTAATTTTGAGAGAAAAACAAATGTCATATATTGACATTGATATCTCACAGAAATAAAAAATGTCATTTGGGGCAGCCATTCACTGAAACAGACTTTTGGCATAAAAGACAACTTTGATAGAAAGGTTACACTGAAGAATGTCATACATCATCATCAGTCACTGAAATGAGTTTTAGTTTGTACTATTTAAAATTAGTTCTTAATTACATGTACCTTGTCGATCAAATCTCTCTTTTCCACATCATATACATCCAACACCGAGGCATATGCAGAAGCCCTCTCCACATCTCCAGTTACCAAGTAATAATAGTGAGATAGTGCCAGATGCGGAAATCCACCACACAGGTGCACAAGACTGTGACTTATGATTGTCCCAAGCATCTTGGGAATTCCAGCTCCAAGGCATTGTTGATTATATTTGAAAAGAAGCCTATTTGCAGGCCCTTCAAACATACTGAAGTGCTCACCAGAAATGAACTGCTCTTTCAACTGAGTGAAAAACTCTCTC
>OZ037777.1:18243176-18250676 GCA_964035525.1 Porites cylindrica
CCGTGATGACAGGAGTGGCTTCCTTTAAAGCCATCTCCACATTTATACCTGGTTTGACCCAGTATCGATATATGATGGCCAAGCTTCACGGTGTTCAGCATGGAAGAAATGCTCCCGTACCCGAAAAGAAGGCTCCGAGACTTCAAATAGAGCCAAGACAATTAGATCACTTTCTGGGTTTTATAACTAGCCCTCATTTAGTACAAGATTTGCCATTTGGGGAAAAACACCTTCACCTCTCTTCCGGGAAGGTAATCACTGTGCCAAACATAGTGCGCATAATGATACCTGAACGGATTGTGACACAGTACAATCAGTATTGTGCTGAGGCCAATTTTAAGCCTTCAAGTCGAAGTACCCTGTTGCGAATTCTGTCAGAGTGTAGTGCGTCTGTCCGCACGTCCCTACAGGGGCTAGATTATTTCGCGGCGGAAGGAGGGAGAGCATTTGATGACCTTGCTTCCATAGCAGATAACGTTTCGTTACTCAAAACTAACGGAGAAGAGTGGGGCGGAAGAATTAAAGATCAGCTAAAAGCAGAAAAGCTCTACCTAAAGAGTGATTTTAAGGTAACTGTTAATGATTCAAACTATATTGTATTTGCGTTTCGAACTAAAAAAAATCGCGCGTTAGATGATACTTACATTAACCAGGATAACGTTATTATCGTAGCGGTAAACAATTACTATAATGATGATAAGATATTTATTTAACCCTCGGACATACATGCAAATTTATACCCCCACCGTGGTACAAGGGGGGAGGGGTGGATGGATCCCCCCTAGAGTTTTTGGTATGTTGAAGTATTTCGAAACAATTTTACTTTGAGTGGAAAGCCTTTGATCTTCTCTACAAGAAAAAATAATAAATAAGCACTTTGCATGATTTTAGCCACAAGATTTTCTTCTATTGTTAGGAGCCCATGGGTTATGGGCTCCTGCTATTGTTGAAAAAAGTTGACAAAACATGTACTTTTGCTAAAAAATGGCTTGACCACCTCCTACTTTAATATCTCGTTACCATAGAAACTGACCATCACTGAACATGACTCAAAATGAACGAACAGCTACTGAAAGCATCAGGTGCTAATGTTTTATCCTCTAGGAGAAAACTCAGAAAACCTTGGGTTAACCGAGGGTTAACTTTTACATGCCATAATCAATTATAAAACAGCATGACGGGCGCGAGAGCGTAACCCGTTGACTATAGTGAAAACCCTTTATTCTTAGCCTGTTTCAGGCTCCAAGATAGTCGGGTTCGCGAAATTGAGGAAGCGTGAACTCGAAAATAAAACGGGAGGAAACTGGGGAGAGGAAGGAGGCGGAGCCTGTAATCATTTCTTTAACGGCCTTCTCCGTTATCTCAGCTTCTGGTATACGCTCTGATTGATCACATTTGACAGTTAACATCATCACCTAATTGCGTGAGTCATTATCAGTCATCCTTAAGACAACCACTGAGAATTTGAATACACGTTAGAACGTTTCCTACTTTTAGACGACTGTCTGCGAAAGTTTTCTCCCTCCCTTCCTTTTTCCCTCCACTTCTCCCTTTTTCCTTGATCATGGGCACATTTTTTCCGTGCCTTTGACTTAAGAGTTATCCTAATCTTAGGATTTCCGTATAACTAAATAAATATCTTAATAGGAATTACAATTTAAAATCTTTTTTCACGTCAACATCAACAGCAGTATTCAACAGTAAGGGTGCTAAAATAGGAAAGTAACAAAGAATCTTCTTATCATTTAAGGTGCATATCAACAGTGAAGCAAGAGTGGCCGATCACTGCAGCGTTTACGCTCTGAGTGACGTATCCGAGTCTTCCTTCAGACAGCATTGCGAGCACAATCACGAGGAGTTGTGTGATCAGTGTCATGCCCTCGATGTTGCAATATATGAAATTGGAACAGCCGCGCAAAATGCCGTATTTCCTGACGAGGAACAACGTGATGAAGCTCTGTTCCTGTTCGAGGCGGCCAAGAGATCAGTGCAGGCGTGGAAGGCGCATCAATTACGGTCCGTACAGCAAGATAAATCGAGGCTGGATGTGCTTGAACTGTTGAACAACGACACCGTTCTTATTGTTAGCGACTGGGCCATGAAATTCCTCCCTCAGCTATATAGAGAATCACAGCAAGACTGGTTCGGCAAGAGAGGGATTTCATGGCACATCGCTGTTGTATTCAGACGGGTGAACGGCTCCGAAATCCAGACACAGGCGTTTGTTCATGTTGTGCAGTCTTGTAGTCAGGACAGTACTGCTGTGGTGTTGATGATGCAGCACGTATTGAAAACACTGCACGAAGAATACCCTGAGATTACCAAGGCCCATCTTCGGCAAGACAACGCAGGATGCTACCACTGCACTAATACTATCCTTGCTTGTCGTACCTTTGAGCAGTCAACCGGTATCAAAGTTGTACGTATGGATTTTAGTGACCCCCAAGGAGGTAAGGGAGCGGCGGACAGGTTGGCGGCCACTTGCAAAAACCACATCCGAACGTACATTAACGAGGGCAACAATGTCACAACAGCAGCGGAGATGACGGAGGCCTTGTTATCCTATGGAGGAGTGGAAGGTGTCCGAGTTGCTATCCTGCCTTCAATAGAAGAAACTGTGGAGCTTCGAAAGATATCTGGAATAAGCAAGCTGAATAACTTTCTGTTTACGGAGGACTCCCTTCAAGCTTGGCGTGCTTATGCGATCGGTCCTGGAAAGATCATAGCCTCGGAAAAGGTTCCAGGTCAGTGTCATTTCTGGGAAGTTGAAAATAAAAAGGGGAGAATGTCCTTAACTGGTGGGGATAGCAGACTTCCTTTGCTACTCCCGTATGTAGGTATGGTACAAGCTATTGTCGCGGTATTTTGTAAAACCCAGGACGTAACCCAGAGACGTAAGAGAAATATTTTTTTTCCTTTAATATAATTTTCTTGAAAATTTTGTTAACGTCACTGGGATAAGGTTTTTGCTACTACACCTCAAGGAATTAATAAATTTTTTTTTCAATTACTCATTTCAGTAACTCTGCTGTAACATATGCTTCATATTCCCACTCTTTTGACAGATGTGACCTATAACTGGCTTACTGTTTCTTTTTCGGCTGGTGGGTTTAAACCAATTACTCTAAAATCGGCTTCAACGCATGCTAGACTCCAGGCAGCCCCCCAAGTTTCTGAAGTTCAGCAAAATAGCCCTGAAAGGTATCCGTCCAGTGTTTATTCGTGCCCTAAAGAAGGTTGTGTTAATGTTTTTCAAAGAGCGTCTGCCCTAGAACGTCACCTGTCGTTAGAGGCCTGTACCCTCTCTCCAGAAAGGCACACCCTGATGGATTTGGCCAAACATCAATACGCCGCTCGCCTACAGGAGGGCGTAGGGCTTATTCCTGCACTGCGAGCAGTACCAAGCTCAGTTGGCAGTTCACATCAACGTGAGGAGGTCAAGGAAGGGTGGGCGCTGAAACAAGTGAAGAAACCATACCGTTTCAACCAAAAGCAGAAAACCTACTTGGAGCAAAAGTTCAATATCGGCCAGTCCACCGGCAGTAAGATTGACCCTGCCTTTGTAGCGAAGGAAATGCGCCGTTCCAGGGGCAAAGACGGGGAAAGGTTATTCGTTGTTTCTGAATTCCTGACACCACAGCAAGTGTCCTCCTTTTTCTCGCGACTGGCACTAAAAGTGCGTCAGCAACAGGTTGAGGTCTCGGAAGAGGACGCCTTAGCTGTAGAGGAGCAAAGCAATTTCGCTACTGCAAAAGAAAATGTGCTTTCTTCCCTGCAGCTCCGTCATCCCATTGTTGTTGACCAGTACAACGAATGTTCTCTGGTCAACAATAAATCTGAGTTTCGGAAAACGAAGGTGGCACTGCTCCAACATCTTTGCGAACGCTTAGAGCTGAATACACCTGTACCAGCAGTGAGGAGGAAGGCCCCATATGTGGAACTTTTAGAAGAAGTTGTAAATAGCTGCTGTTGTAACCCCCGAAAGTGAACAAATTAGCTTACTCCCAGTGACTGGAGCTACACTGATTTTCTCATGTAATTCAAGTTAAGTTTTTATTTGTTCGCGATTCGTGGTTGTTAACCCTCCGACGTACACGCAAATTCATACCCCTGCCGTGGTACAACCGGGGGGGGAGGGGAGGGGATGGATAGAACCCCTTCCGGGAGTTTTTGATATGTTGCAGTATTTTGAAACGAGTTTACCTTTAGTGGAAAGCCTTTGCTCTTCTCAACAAGGTGAGGTATATTTTATGGGTAGTGGCGCTGCTGGAGGCCTGTGACGTCACCAACAATGGTAGCCATCTTGGCCACCATCTTGGATTTTACCAAGAAGTAGAAATCAGGACAAAACCGCGAGAAATGGTAATGTTTTGTGATTTACATGAAAAATAACACATAAATAAGTACTTTGCAGGATTTTAGCCACAAGATATACTTTTATTGTTAAAAGAAGTTGAAAAAACAAGTATTTTCACCCCAAATTGGCTTGACCACCTGCTACTTGTGACGTCATATTTCGTAACCATAGCAATTGACCACGACCAAACTTGTCTCAAAACCTGCGCGAGGGATGAACGAACAGCTACTGAAAACGTCAGATGTTTTATTCTTTAGGAAAAAACTCAGAAAAACCTAATGGGGGCGGGGTGGCATCCACTCCCCCTTCTTGTACGTCCGAGGGTTAACATCCCAAGACTATTATTCACGTGTGGATGAAAGGGGTTTTGGAATTTGGTGTTGATCTAACAAGCGCATTTAAAACTTTGACTTAAACGAACGATAACTTCGGAGCAATATTGCAATATACACATTACCGTTCTTTCAAAAGTAGACTGAGTACACTTCAACACTTACTCGTAAAAAAATTCTTACCAGCAGTAAAATGAAAATATTTTATATAGTTTCATTTTATTGCCAAATGATACCTGCAGGTCTTTCAAATTTTCATACCCATCGAAAAATCGAAAAAAATTTGTAGCTCATTCATTCATTATTATTCATTGTCATAGTTCTTAATTGCGCCTGTAATGACAATGGAGCCACCTTGGGTCCCTTGGGCGTAACCCGTAAACAATGGTTTGATTTGAACGTGATTTGTGAACTTTTAAGTTGACTTCATTATCAGCGAATTTGGTAAGGCAAAAAGATCTGTTCAATAGTCTTCTTTTTTCAGGCAGACAAATGTTAGCGTGTATAAAGACTGCCTTAAGTCAATTAGGTGATAAGAAGTATATTGTCCTAGATTTCCAGGAAAACCAGTTACTTTTGGAGCGAAAAGAAGTTAGTTAAAACTTGAGTTCAATTGAATTCAGGCATTTTTCAGTTTTCGGAGAATTACCCAATTGTTAACGTATACGTAAGCGTGAAGAAATTTCTGAAATGATTCTAACGCGTAAGAAGTTTCCGCAATATTTTGACGTGAAGCGTTTCGCAAATGGACATAGGGTACCCTTTAGCCTTAATAGAGGGTCTTTAATAGAATGACGGCAACTTGAATTGTACCAAGTGATATATTTTCCTCACCATATTCTATTTATTTTGTCTTCAAATTATTTGGGATGGTTTTTATCTGCTCATTTCCCAATATGAAGAATTATCAGTTTGAATCTAAGTAGTTTGCTGTTTCAAAATGAACAAACGAGAGAAATTTTAATTCCATGCTCAACTTTTATTTTGTATGTGGATTACGTGTGGTCACCTATTCTGCATGACAGAGATATCTGTACACTGAGCGAAGTTAGGATTAGTTAGTTTATTACAAGCAAAGACAGGTACAACAAAAAGGTTTTACACCTCCTGATTTTTTTTCCTTCTCGGTTCAAGTTTGTTGCACATTTGAAAATCAAATATTTACAGTGTAGCAGAAAATCGCCCGGTAGTTTAGTTCGATTGACAGGTTTTGTGGAAGTTATAAAACTACTGAAAACAACAAGAACCGGTGCTTTTTAAAGCATTTTACGTATTCTTTTTACACTCGGGCGTGATTTAGCTTTGTCTGCAGAGTTGCGTGACCAGACTCGAATCACACACGATACTTTCAACAGCATACGGTTTATAAAGTCGCTCAGTTTTAAACGACCAAGTCAGGTGTAAACAATTTTTAAAAGTGTTTCAGTGAATTGCGGCTATTTGCAGTTGAAATGACTGAGGTAAGAAAATTCCTATAGATCTGGTGTCCCATTCAGAAATACCACGCCGTTTTTAGCGGCTTTTACTTAAAAGTTAGAAACTCAGGGTCAATATTTACACTACCAGAAGTGCGTTGTCTTCTTGAATGTTGCATGCAATCACCCGATCAAATACAGTGTTAATCTACATAGCCCTTTATAACAAACTGAAAGCATATTTAAAAGGTTTTAAGAAGTTTTCGCATTGTGAACCTCTGTTAAAGAAGCTAAGTTTACAATAGCACTTGTCTACCCTCATTGCGGCTTGTTTGTGTCACCATTCCCACGTGCGAAAATATCCTCCACGTTTCGGTGTCTCAGCGACGCGCTTTTGTAATGCCGCAAGAGATTTTTTAACACAAGAAACAGCAAACAATTTGCTTGATAACAGTGTTTATTTCATGTTGAAATTCTATGTACCAATTGGGTTTTTTCGATGGTGAAGTTAGCCCAAATTTGCCATTTTTGAAAAGAGCCGAAAAATGAAACTTACTTTTTGAGGAATATGTATGTCAGCAAGTGCCCTTACATAAATTGGGCCATTTCCCATTACATGTTTTAATACTTTTCCTCCCAGCTCTTGATTGGGTTGCAAGGTAATTGATAGCAGTTCTGTTCCTATTGCTCTTACAAATTCAAAGCTGATAATGTAGAGGAAAATGCATTTGTTATCTTTAAATAATAACTATCACAATTAAGTTAGAGCATGCTCACATTTGACCACAAGGAGCCAAAGCAATTAGCTGAATGTACAAATATTATTGTAAAAATACCAGAAACTACACTTTTCCCAACAAGGGAATCAATTCACTCTTCAGCGGATTGAATAAGAATACTATATATATATATATATCTACAGAGGGGAGATTTTTTGTAAAAATAGCCTGAGTATTAGGCCCTGTACTCAGGCTATTGTAAAGCCCATAATAAACTCTATAAATAATTAATATTTAATAAAATATTTGATATTCAATAAAGTAAAGAAAATGTTTAAAAAAATGTTTTGATACATTAATTCCATTTCTAAGAATTCTTGATTTCAACATTCAGGTTATGTTTGCTTAAGGATTGAGCTCCTTGTGATTGGACCCCTCCTCTGGAAATTTGATTTTGGTACAATCTTTGTATACCTTGTGCAAAGAGCAGATAAAAAAGTTATAGGTATTGAATGTAATACTTCCCAGGAAGGGAAATGGCTGCCAAGCGGCGATGGGAAACTGAACAGATCTGTAAAACAATCCCAGGAGAAACCATCGACAGTCTTATGCGCATTTAGAAAACACGACAGAGTTGGAATAATAATGATGATTTGGGATTTTCAGCATACACTAAG
>OZ037777.1:18255676-18285676 GCA_964035525.1 Porites cylindrica
AGCAGGCCAGGTAGCAAGGGCAAGGTCTCCTATGTCGACTTTGTAAACCTGGAAACAGAAGATGATATGATGTAAATGTATAGAGCTACAAGCTCTGGATCTTAATAACTAAGGGAATCAAACGAAGGCATTGTGGCTGAGGGACACACACTCACCTAGAGCAAGGGCATCTACATGTAGTTGTCCTATAAACAACTACCCCCGTACTTCTCGAAGGAAAATCTATCAGGCCTTCTGCTTCTTCGTATATCTTAAGAAGGATCACTGACTGCAATTAAAAAATATCACACTCACCTGTGCATGTGTTGGATCCGGTTTGTCCACCACAGCACCAGGAATAATCTCCCTTATCACCCTCTTCAGAGTAGAAGGGAAAACATATGTGGGCTTTCCAACATCAGCCCCTAGGGTTTTCTTACTTCCAAACTATGAGATGTAAACATAGGAAATTAACAAGTTAGTTCCAAAAGAGTCTTTGTGAGGGAAATCATTTTATTAGGGGTACTATGTAGTCAAACTCTGACAACCTACAGATGTAATCAAAGAGGCAACTGTTCAAAGCAGCACTAGGAATGAGTGGACCACAATAACAAATTAATAAAATCCACTTCCTCCAGTGAAGCAAGATGTTCAACCTCATGGAGAGCTAAGGTACTGTATGAAACCCTTTTGATTTCCAGGCACTAACTTTTTGACCATGAACATTTGGGAAATATCCAAATCTTTACAAATACCTAAATACTTCTGTTGGTGACATTGAAAAATTGCCAATTTGATGCTGGAAGATTGACTATCTATAGGCTCCAAGTTCTGGTCAAACAGGAACACATGAACAAAATGAGGAGACTACAAACAATTATTATTGCTGAACATTCAGAGGGATGAATTTTGTGTTTGAAAGTTACGCTTGACTACAAAATCCAGGACTAATCGCGGACTATGTGACTTGCGCCCACCACTTATGTTTCATTCCACAGAGCGCTCCGATCTAAGTAAGCGAGCCGGAAAAAAGATATCCTGAACTCTGAAATCGTCTGGACACTGTTCAACTTACCCATAAAATTGCCCAGATGCGTCTGTATAGCCTGGCACGTCCTTGCTCGGGGGTTTCACCAGGCTTCAAGGCAAAGGCACGCAATAAACGAATAAGGCCTTCGGGTTTCTGAAAGCTGTAAAAATGCAGGATTTCACAATAGAGCTTCCTGGAAAAATAGCTGCACACAGCATGATTTCGTAAAAACCTAACCATTTCGCTTCAAAAGCCACGAATGCAGCCTCTCGCGAAGCATCAGACATCCCCGCCATCTTGACCTGTCTTGACCTTTGGTCCACGAGATTTGGAAGAAAACCGCTGCCTCAATCCTTGCACACTCATAACCTACCTAGTGACCGACCCAATCTCCTCACTCGGTCAACTGAACGAACTTCCGGTAAAATGCCAAACTTCAGCGTTTATTTGTACTTTGCCGTCCGTTTATTTCGGGTTAAAACCACGTTTTTTTAATATTACATGGCATGAGCTACAACTAGGCTGAAAATGATCTCGTTTATGCACCTATCAATGTAAAGCTGGCGGGGAAGGGCAGGGCATGGGGTGGGGATTTGATTTTCTTTGTTGGCCTGGGGTAGGGCATTTGACTGATCCTGTTCTCCCAGGGGAGGGGATATTTGAATCTTTCTTTGCCCGACGTCGAGATATTTGACTGCCGACTCAGACAAAAAAAGACTGAGACCGAAGTTATGTTTCCCGCTTTCACGCTTCACGCATGCGCCGTACGGTTTGAAAAGATCAGGAAGTCATGGAGGCCAATGAGAACAAGCGAAGGCTGAGTGGATTTCACTGTTTTGTCTTCAAATTTCGTTTGTTTTAGCGTGTTAGTGATCAATTGAACCTCTTAAAATACTGTGGTATCAAAGTAAACGGAAGTAAAGAGAAACCAAGTCGATTTTTGCAAGTACAATTGATTAGTGTATGGCTTATTCGCTACATTCACTGTAAACTGATAAAATTGACTGTCTTTGTACCTTTTACTAAGAACGGTATATTTAAACTTACAAAATGTGGACTTTCTCCTAAAGGTTTATGTATTCTACGCAGCGTAACACAGATTATGGTTAAAACGTATAATTGCAGCTGTAACAGGAACATGTATCTTTGGTGATGCAGCAACTTTTATAAAAGATTGCAGAGTTTTATTTAGAGATATTTTTATTGTGCCTTTCTTAGGTTCTGCCCTTGGATTGACAGCAATGTGTAGCCCGGGGTGGGGAAATTTGGCTGCATTTGACTGGAATGATTTGCCCGTGGGCAGGGAATTTGATTGAAAATTTTTGACAAAAGTCAAATCCCCATCCTATGCCCTGCATCCCCCCCCCCGCCGGTATTACATTGATAGGTGCATTAAAAGCATGAAATTTTCCCGGTGCAACTACCTTATTGTTGCTTGCAAGGTCTTTAAAAAAAGAACGTTTCCCCTCGTGCACATACACCAGGTCCTGATCAGGGGGCCAAATTTGAGCACTTGGCAGGGTAGGTGGACCAGGTAGCGCTCCTTTGGGATCAACCTTGCTCCGTATTCATTTCTAAACAAAGATAAATGTTCGTTTATAGCCGTTTTTAGGTACATAACACTTTCAGTGGATATTTTTTCAGAAAAAGCTATTCCCAAGGGGTGCTGTTTTTGTCCACGTACTTCGCAAGGATCATCAGGAGAATAGAGGCGAGTAGCCACAATTTTTTATGCCGTTTGTCCCAAGTTGGTAGCACTTTCTCTCTGTACTTTCTTATGGGCGTAGCCTAGAGGGAATTTTTCAATGTTTTTGTTGAGCATCGCAAGGGAAAAATATCTCTCATCTATGCAATGTCTCAACAAATACTTTATAAGTAACGTCAAAGAACAGTGCCTCAATGAGTTTACTTCGAAATGTTACACCATATTTTTGGGAATAAAATTCCTTTAAAAAGTTTGTTGGAGTAGTCTCAACGTGTTCAACTTGAACGGCGTGGTCCTCTTTCGTTCTCAAATTAAAATCCTCTTCTATAAACAATTCTTGCATCCTTTCACAAGTAGCATTACAAACGTGGCATTTTCAGAAAGCCCCACCAAAACCTTCTTTAAATCCACCGCACAACTGACTCGCTGGGGTGTCGGCCAGCAGGGCTAATAGACTTCCTCTGAGTCGAAGAACCCCACCGTATACTTGGAATGGGTATCCATTTCCACGTACTTTGAAATCTTCCATGACTGGTGAAAAGATGGCATTTATTCCATATTTCATGTAGCTAGTGTTGCAGATTGCCAGCAAATGAACTGATTCAAGTTTGGATCGGTGGATGGGCTTTATATTAGCTAGGTTGTAATAAAAAAAGCTTAGCTTGTGTAATTTGTTTGTTAAAGGATTGATAATATTTACATCATAATAGAAACGCAGCCATGAAGCGCTGTCATCGCAGGAGAGAAGTTCATTCTTGAACAAAACTGCCTTCTGGGAAATCTTCGAACGTGTTAGCAACTTGGCTCAACTGTGGACCATCAAGAATCATACGGATTATGTTTTTCGACAATAGCTAAGCTTACAAGGTTTTGATGAGGAGAATATAATAGAACTCCTCTTCCGTGAGAACAATTCTCTTCTTGTTGCCCACCTTTTTCGTTCCGTTGTTTTCGTCCACGAACTATCTTCCTTGGTTCCTTGGAGAGAACAATGAAAAAAAATGTACTAACTCCTTTTTACCGTTATTCGTAGTCTCAATTTCGGCAAGTAGGCATATAATTTTAATCGTTTTTGTTAATGTGGCTGGGAGTTTGAATTGACTTTTCAATTATTTGCAAATTAGGAGGACCAGGACCATTATATAAAATTTCATGTTTATTAGAACTATTCTTCATTTAAAGAAAGGTCTTCCTTATCAGCAATATATGTTTTTATAAGTCATTCAAACCCGCTGAGTTTTATAGGGTATTAAGGTAATTACACATGATAAAATTCACGAAGTCAAGAGGACAATTTGCCTACTGGTATATTATTAACTTGTTTCGCTCTAGTAACTCCCTTCCTCTAATCTAACCACAGGTCACCCAAGGTCGAAATATGAGCAACGCCAAGCATCGGCATTGTTGCGCAACATTCGAAATATTAAGATTTGTATGGGAAAAAGTTCACATGAAATCCTTTCATTTTTATAGGTTACAGGAACGATCTAGGTTTTTTCCATACAAATCCTTATATTTCAAATGTTATGCAACAATGACGACGCTCGCAGATGTTCATATTTCAAGCTTGGGCTACCTGTGATCTAACTGAGTCTTAATTGTCAGCTTCGTGGTGCTACCGTCTTAAAGTACTGTCTGCATGTTTACTTGCTGTGCATTGTAATGAAACAGCTTATAAAAACGAAAACCTCCATATTTACCACATATGAGAGATTGTTGTTTCCTTCCTTTGGTCTTTCTGCTATGTCGGATCATATTGTGTCAAATGTTGGTGTGGCATTGTCAAAGCAGGCTTCGTAACCTTCAATACTGTTCACGTCGAGGCCTGCTTCAGTGAAACATTCATAAATTTTGCACTTTAAAGAGTGTAACGACTCTCGTATATATAATTCTGTAACATGAAAGATCTGTCGTGTGCACCTTTGAGAACGTTTGTTCTCTTCTCTGATTTTTACCAAGTATTTTTTTTGCCACTTGGTCTGTGTTGTGACGATCACTACGTGTTTGAACCACTGCAGGGCTAAGGGGCGTCCATGTTTCCTCGCTGTCCTCGAAATCGGCAAAAAGAGATTCCTCAGTCAAACTATGTTACTCTGCTGCCTCTCTTTCGGAGTCTATACTGACGGTATCTACTAATGAAATTAAATAGAAATCATCAGTCTTACTCAGTTGAGGTGGTGGTAGCTGGTGTCCAGACGTCAACACGGAAGACTTAATTAGCCCTTCCGCTTCTGATGTGAACGTTTGAAAGAAAAAACTACATTTCATTCTATAGAGAAAAATAAATAATACCCTACAAAGTAATGGTTAAGACGGGTTTCATTTAAATACCAAGGCTGTACCATTTCAGCTATATACAGGCTCCAATTAATGAGAATTAACATTTTTCCTTTCAAAAATTGCTTCTGAGAGTGCGAAGGACAACGGGAGCTTCCATCTGAGCCGAGTGAAATGCTTTCAACACATTGTCCAAGGTACACTTGCGATCAGGATTTGAATAGCTTAAAATACTGGAGACCAATAGTAGTGCGGTGCCAAAGGTGCATGAACCAGTGAGAGAGGCCATGCCCTCCAACATTATTTTTGTCAATAAACTGAGGCCCTTGAGAGGGCTTAGCCTGATTTTTTCTTAAGTTAAAGTGGCTGGGTATTGGCCAATTTCCCATTCCCTCTATGAATGGAAAAGTAGTCTCCACTAAAAGAGGGTAATGAATTTATTAAGCCATCTTAACTTCGCACAAAGACTAAGCAAAGGTTAAACTAGTTCCGCCAGGACGAATTCCTTGGCAGGAAAACAGTTTTATCAAGGCCACTTGAGTTTCCCGCCGGCCATGAAACAAACTTTCTCCTAACTGACATGCGAGTAAGCACTTTATTTGGGAACTCACAGAAGGCCAAGATTACGTGTGATATAAGAATTAGTAGGACCAATTAATCACTTCATAACTGATTTCATTTCAACAAGTTCCAAATCCAAGCTTTCTCAATAATCTAATTTCGAATTTGTCGTGGCTGCTGTGCCGCTGCATTGTATAGGGTTAGCCTTGACCTAAAGTAAAATATAGACTAATACCGGCGAGAAAGTGCAGTAAATTGAAAGCAAGGTCTTTGGGACGTGTTATATTTACACTGAGACGAGGCTAACCCTGTGTCAGAATGAGTATTCCATGACTTCAAACATCTCACGCCTCAGTTACTATGCATTAAAATCATTCTAAACATCATCCCAAAATGACTCCAAACCAATTGAGTCATCTTTTTGTTTGAATCAGTAAAATCTAAGCTAGATTTTTAAAAATGTGCGGAAATAAAAGGAACAACATGTTCAAAATGTCCGCTTACTTCTTTAAGCACACTTGCGCTGTATTTCGTCTCTTGCTATTTGGAACTAGGAGTTCATCCCTGTCATCTTTTATAATTACTGGTTTTAAGTTATGTATAATCCTCTCTTGAATTTTTAAAGCTGCTCTCTATTATTGACGTCTTGTTGGTATTGACTGAATATGGCAAGTCTGTTTTTTTTTGTTTTTCATTTGCGGCTTGTTTCATAAAGTAAGAGATATACAGCCACGCGAAAGCTGAACCGAGGATGAAACAAACGATCGGGGTTTTCTCTTTTGTCCTTGCGTGTCTTCTCATTTGATCTCGCATACGGGGTGACTCTCCAACACACACTCAACAGATTTGATCTATTCACGCAGTAATCCCATGTGATGATGAATTTTAGTGAAACTTTTGGTTAGATGAAAAAAGGATTCTTGATCTATTGACAAACTCTTAACGTCTATTAATATCTAAGTGTACCTGTTTCATCATCTGGAGTTAAAAATACTGGTTTGCCACCAGTCTCAGTTGGTCCACAACATTGAAGAAATGCTGCATGCCTTTCATGGGCGGACAAAATATAGGCGCTAAAAACAAGAAAATCTACGGGTCCTGATAACATACCTCCAAAGCTCTTAAAGCTAGCAGGCGATGTGATTGTTCCGTCACTCCTCAGCCTATTCCGACTCTCCATTACCACTGGTAGGGTGCTCACTAGCTGAAAAACTGCGAGGTTTACTCCAGTATACAAAAAGGACGATGAAACCGACTGCTGCAATTATAGACCGATATCATTGCTAAGTGTACCAAGCAAGATCCTTGAATCAGTAGTCAACGACACAATTGCTCGTCATGTATACAAAGCTAATAATCTAGTCACGGACAAACAATGGGCATACCGCGCAGGATTTTCAACAGAACTGTTACTGATACAACTTACTGAAACATGGAGAGAAGCTGTGGACGCAGGCTTAGTGGTAGCAGTTGCCTTCATAGACTTTAAAAAGGCATTCGATAGTGTGTCGCACGCCATTCTCGAAACGAAGTTGGAAAGGGACTTTGGCATATCAGGGCTACTCCTGGACTGGCTTAAGAGTTACTTAAAGGAAAGACAGCAATACACAGCTGTTAATGGATCAACTTCAGAGATGATACCGATCTCTTTTGGAATTCCTCAAGGGTCAGTCTTGGGGCCGACACTTTTCACTCTCTTCACGAACGATGTTCCGTCCTCAGTATCTTCCGGATCCGTCTATATGTTTGCCAACGACACAACGGTTTACTGCATAAGTGACACGGCAGAAAAAAGTATTGCCAAGTTAAATTGTGCACTTCGTGAATTAAACGAGTGGTGCCTCATTAACAGATTAACACCCCACCCAAGTAAAAGTGAGGCCATGCTAATCTCTAGAAGAAATCCCCCGGTTAACCTTCCCCCGATCTTTATCGGAAACTCTACGATTGAATGGGTATCGAAATCACGATTACTGGGAATGACCGTCGATGAGAAACTGACCTGGACTCAGCATATGCTGGAACTCAAAAAATCATTTGCTAAAAAACTAGGATTACTTAAGAAGTCGAGATTTCTCCTTAGAAACGTTCGTCAGGATATCTATTTTAAGGTCATCTTGCCTTCAGTGACCTATGGTCTTATACTATGGGGATCTTGCTGCAATTCCGACTTATTTCAGTCCCTGGAAAGACTTCACTGCAGGGCTGCGAGACTTATCTTTCATTTGCCGAAAGACATGGCATCTGCTGATGTCCTACAACGGGCCCAATGGCAAACTCTGTCTATTTATTATAAATTAGCCATTTTTATCTGTCTTCATAAAGCTTTCTACGATAGGTTACCTGTCACATTAATCAACCTGATTTCTAAGAAACGGGTCACAAACTATTCAACCCGGACTTGCGCTTCTTTAATTGTTCCACGCTTCAACACACGTTACATGAAAGACTCTGTCGCGTTTAGAGGCTCAGTCCTGTGGAATGCAGTGACCAACAACTGTATTGCCCTAACAAAAAAACATCCCTTATCGTGATCTGAGGCTAAAGCTCAAATCTCAAGCTAATTTTAATGAATGCAGCTTTCAGATAACGTCTGCATCCAACTGTAATTTTTGTAATGACTTTGTATATACTTAAATTTATGCTCATAATTTCACATTTGTAAGCGCTAATTTAGTTCAAACGTTTTGTCTGTATATACCCCTAGTTTTTACTTGTAATTAGTTAATTGCAAACGACCCCACAAGCTCATGTAGCTTTAAAGTCATCGTTTTAAAATAAAGGCTATCTATCTATCTATCTTATTGATCCTTTGAACTCGGAGTGACGCTGTTTCAGATGACCAATTAGAGTAAGAAGAATTATCGCGGTAAAAGTGCACAGTGCACATTTCCATGCCATGTTGTCACTGAATGGCTCGACGGTCGATGTGCAATGTTTTTGTTCATAGAAGTGATGCCAAAAGTGCTCAAGGAGAGAGGGAAGAGAAAAGCGAAGCACTTTTACCTAGAAAGTATCAGACTACCCCGGTGAGCAGTTTTCTCTAACGCAAACCCTAAAAGCATTTGACCAATAAAACTGCGTTATTTTCCTGCAACTGGGAATGAGCCAATCAGATTCGCAGTCTTCCACGTGGCCACCATCAGAAAACGCTGAAAGGGAAAAAGACAAAGCGGCAGAATTGTTCCTAGTTCATTCAGGCACTGTGGACTGAAAATGTTGTGCGCAAAATACAGCGTGGAGGAACTAGATTTCCGATACAGTCAATTGTGAGTCTATCTCTAGGGAAAATTCTTTGTAACAAGGCGAATGGCCAAATTCAAACATGATTCTAAGCCATGAATATTGTCAATTTTCACGTAATTGCAAGCTTGCTTTCAATTCATTGATCATGACGCCATGACCAAAATTTTTTCATTCACCGTTGCCAGCGCTGCTGCGCTGCTGTCCTAAATTGGATGACTCTATAAACCGAGAGGGGTTGGGTACGAGTCTGTTTATTCTGGGATAAAAAACACGGGACTCACATAGTCAGAAAGAGCACATTGAGGTAACGAAAAAATTGAAGTCGATCAGGCTAATATTGAACAAGGTACAACTATTTTAAAATTTCGAAATTTGTAAGAGATGTTTGAGTTTGTGAATGGGCTGTACCTCGTTTGTTATAGGCCCTATAAATACCATTCAATATGCTCTTACTGATTGCATGGATCTTGTGTTAATTATCCCATAATGGACAGACTCGTACCCGGCCCCTCTCGGTTTGAAACTTGACAATAGCTTGCACCTTATATCGACCAAATTGATTAAGGTAATTATTTGCGAAAGAAAATCATAAAAGAGGAAAACATGCAATCTTACAATGACTTTCAGACCTGAAAAGGTTTTTTCTACAGCTGTGTGTGAGTTACAAAAAACGTGCACCAACATAAATTGAAGGATGATGCTGGACATGAAATCATTGCTAGGCAAACTTCTTCTTCTAACATAATTCACAGCAAGTAATCCGTAACCTAAAAATATTTTGCACGCTCTTATTTTCTTCCACTCTATCTTGTCTTTTAATTGTTAAAGCTTCTGGATCATTATACGTTTCTTGGAAACTGCCCACCTACCCATCCCTTAAGCCAAAATTAAAACTTACTACTCACTTGGGGAAAAATATTGTTTTAGGGGAGGGGTGGGTGTGCAGTCTTCCAGAAACGAAAAATGATTAAATTTAAGTGCAGGCACTTGCGGCTGTCGGGCAGGCCCTAAAACTAGTTTCCAGTCTCCCCAAAATCTGCGAAGTCTTACCAAAAGGGCACAAGTCTGTCATCTATCTATCTCAACATTCTTTGAGACAAGCAGTGGACTAGCTGGGTACAAACACCTCAAATTCAATTACACGTATTGAATTTCAAATTTGAACCTAACTCCTGAAAGAGCACCCAAGCATTAGTAAAAAAATGAATGTAGAAATAATAATTGCAAAAAGAAAACTCCAAGGTTGGCATTTAGATGCCAGATTAAGATAGACTTGTGTGGTTTACAAACCATATCAAATGCCACCAAAACACTGACATTGGTAACCTCACTAACATTTGGATACTCTTTCAGGTGTCACACTCAGTTTTTTTCTATGGTTATTTTGCAGGTCTGTTCCCAGTCCCCTACTCTTTTAATATCTGCCAGAGCAAACAGGAATTCACAGTGGAAGGTGAATGGGAGGGGGCAGGGGGGTGCACTGACACTTTATTTTGATCAACAGAATGTCTAAATGGGTAAAAGGTGAATATAATGTAGCAAGCTCTATAATAGAACACCAGTTTATTTAAAGACAGGTTACATAGTATACTGTTTCACATAAGATCTTTGAACAACAACAAATTTGTAACGCAACAACTTTAGAATACTTTAAGAACTTGGTGGAAAATGTGTATTGGTTTTTAAATATGGCAGGCTCAGCAGTTGGGAAAACAGGCCCAAAAAATTTATCAGGGGTGGGTAAGGGTGGGTGACTTTATTCCTTTTTTAGCCATTTTTCCTCAGAGCGGATCCTTAAGTACAACGCTAGGATATGTTTCAGTAAGTTAGTAGAGGCATGTTCGTAAAAGATTGGTGAAAAAAATCATACCATAATGCATAGTAAGATTTGAATGAAATTATGTCATTTTCATCTGTATTATTGTTTTTATGCCAACAGATAACAACATAAATGGCAAAGCCTTCCTGAAACTAAGAGGATCAGACCTACTTGATCTGTTCCCTGATAATTTTCTGATAAGGAAAGAAGTCTCTGATTTTTTGGACGACTTGGTAAGAGAAATATTAACTAGTGCATTTTATTCTAAATTTGCATTCAGTGTACAGTTTTCAGCATCCTACTTACAAGCACAGTCATGCATTGCTGCTGTCTGTTTTGTTAAGATCCTCTCCTTCTTTCACTTGCCAGAAAACAGGGCACTTGTAGCCAATACCATTACCATTGGATTTACAGCAGGCACTTGTTGTTGTGTTCTTTATAAATTCTGTAACAGCTGTACATGTACTTCTCTCAAAATGTTAGTAGATGAAAGCTTGCAGCGACTTCCAAAAAAAGTATATAATACTTCAACCACCAAAGGAAAAAGAATAGAAATGCCCATTGCTTTCATATACATAGTCCTCAAAAGACCCCTGTGGGGTAGTAACATTCTCGCATATCATTGAAAATCCTGTTCTTAAGAAAATGGCCCCTTGCCCACAAAAATGTTCCGTCTTATCAGTTTAGAATGATATTTGTCAATCACATGTACTGCAGGCAACTTCTGATACACCAATTCAAGCCATCCAGATGACGCGAAGTGAAAAGCAGGGGGCTACAATGTTGACAAAGAAAAAAGAAAAGGTATGAGCCTATTTACTGGTATTTTATACTCTACTACATGCACTTCACAAGGACGGATTTAGGGGTTTAGCATTTGTACACACCTGTCCAAAATCATCACAGTTTGATGTTGATCAACGCTCCATAATTCTTTTCTTAAATGTAAGGTAACTCTTTTCACCGGTCATTGGGCATGACTTTTTTTAACGAACGGTTTCAAAAGGCATGTATTGTCAAAAAAAATGATAAGAGGAGATACCTTTTTATTATAAAAGTAAGTTCAAGACTTATTTGACACATCAATGAAAGAATTTAATAAATCAGCTTTTGGAAAATTAAATGTCACTTAAAAATTTTCAGAATGAGTGTGTAATAGTCAGAGAGACGGGTGAAAATGAGAGGATTGCCAAAGGACATACAATGGTATGAGCTAGCACATAAAGTCATATTTTTAATGTTTTTAATTTTATTCATGTTACACATTGAATTCAACTCAACTTTTGTCAAAAACAAAACCAAAAGGTTTTAAAGACCGACCAAGGGTTTTACAAAGCTTTATAAAGTTAACAACTAAAAAAGCTGACATTCGACAAGACTGAAAAAAGGTACGTACAAAAACAATAATAAACATTGTGTATTCTACTAAACCTATGAATTAATTTCTTAAGTGCAAAAGTGATCAAAGAACAACATGTTATTTGGAAAACTTCAAAATATTTGTTTGAAAACCAAGGGAAAAATAAATTGGAACTATGTGTGTCTGAAAACGTTTGTCGAACAACCTTCATTTTAATTCACGGATTTAAATATCAGTGTGAAAAATTATATACAGTACGAACTTATTATAGAAGAGAAAGGGTTAAAGTCAATGTACACCATACACCCTGTATCATTGCATGGTGTCATTAAAGGACTTCATAATTGTTTCATCAAATAATTTTATTGTATTCTGTACAATGAAGAGCCGATCAGTACAGTGAAATGAACATATATGGATCAATGAATTAATTGATACTAACATATTGCCCAAGGGGGAGGAGGCTGGTATATATTGGCAATAAAGGTATGTGCTGCTGTGAACAGTAGGATTTTTAAGAATGTAAGCCTGGGATAGGATTTAGGAACCTTATTCAGAAAACTGATCAATTGGTTGGAAAGTTTAGACTAGACTAGGCAAACCATAAGTTCAAACACTAAAAATATAAAGTAAACCAATTTCAATTTACCTGCAACTCAATTTAGGTTGAACATCAGTTACAGAAATCTTTGCCTCGAGCTTCTGATTCTGATGATGACGAGATCTATTACAACTCAGATGAAACTTTTGATCCCATCCTCGAAGAACTGACCCAGAAGGATTTCAGTGATGATGACTCGTTTCATTTTGAGTCATGGGTTGAACTGCAGTTACAGAAATGCAGGGACATTCAAAACGAATCTTCGCCACAGGCATCTGATTCTGATGACTCAGATGAAACTTTTGATCCTGAGATCGACGTGTAGCACCAGATGGCATAGCTGTCAATGCAAATACAGGCACAACAGAATTAAATTTTGGATACAAAAATGAAGATGGTTACTCGAGTTTTGCCTTACTAAGCGGTCATCAGATTGTTCCATTAGAAGTTACCAGTGCAGGTAAGATTTCAATCACATGAGTTATAGAAATTTTGAGAGAGAGAGAGAGAGATTGTAACTCTCCTCAAGATGAGAACTGAACTTATCGCTAAATGATAGCAAGAGAATACTTTCAGTAGATCCAATCAACAGGATCTCTATGACGAACATAATTACATTTTACCTCTGCATTAACTTCTGACTGCACATACTAATAATCATGGCTTAAAGCATGAACGTGATGAGTACATGGTGTTCATTTTTCGTCTGAAAGTCAATGAGGTCAGTACACACTGGTACCAAACCAGGACCAGGTTTGTCAGAGCTAGATGAAGATACTGCCTTTGAAGACATAAACTGGATAATTGGCACTGACCGCTCAGCTATTAATGCTGCTAATTCTTTGTGCTTACTCCCTCTCCTGTTACTTCTGCAGGGCTGTCAACCCTCCCACGTCTTCAAATATTGAGAACTGATAGCAAAGGGATGATAGATGACGTCATAACAAATGGCACATGACGTCATTTTTGCAAAAGATACTGTTGACTCCGATCGCCCCGAATTAGCGATGACACAAAACGCGCGAAAAAGATGTTGTTGCACAACATTTGACTTGATCGGTTTACTTCCCACCAATCACATTATTGCTTATAGTATAATGGCATACCGGAGATTACAACGCTTGATGTTAACAGTATAAAAATAACTCAAACAACGCAAAATATTTGAAATTTTATTGTCGGAAAGTCGACTCTACAAGAAATGGCAAAATTCGGCGATTATCGGGGAGGATTTCATACTCTAACCTGGAGACTGGGAGATGCGGTCCAAAATCTGGTGTCTCCCGAATTATCCGGGAGAGTTGACAGCTCTGCTTCTGAGGGTGGATTCCCCGATGTTTGAGTAGTCCAATGATTTTTGGCACAAGCGACAACGTGCTTTGTGTTGAGAGCTTGAGTCTTGTAATATCCAGTCTTTGTATATCTTGTGAGAAGTCCAGTTTTCTTTGAAAGTACACTTCCCAGGCATTGTTCATTCAGCTTAATCACAAGGGGCGGAAACAATACTTTTGAGTACGTTTTGACTTGATTTAAAATAGCCCGCAGAGCAGGCGTTTTTTAACGAAAACTTGGAGGGACATTGATCGTGGCCGCCACGTCCCAACTCTTTGGTAGTATTAACGTCCAAGATGGCGGGACAACGTCATTCCTGAAAACAATTCATGGATCGCACTCCAAAATACGTCTGCTTTGCAGGCTAGATTTGAAACAGAACGAAACAACGGCGCCATTCTCATCTAGATACAAGCAACAAAATTTTTGAACACGGGAAGCCCGTAAAACTGCAGGGGTAGCTAGAGCCCAGACTCTGAACTGTCAGGTTTTGGGATTAACGACAGGTACGATTTTGCAAGATTGTACACGTCCATTTGTCGCCCACAAAAAACTTGAAAATGTGAGCGAAGAAAATGAAAAGAAACTTATTCACTGTCCTAGGAAAAGTCTAATTTTCCAGGACTTTCAAGGACCAACACATATTTTCCAGGTTTTCCAGGTTTTCCAGGACCCGTACGGACCCTGTAGTTCACTTTTTTCCCTTGGTTTAAATTGAGTGGGTTCATTTGGAACAACAACAACAATAATAATAATAATAATAATAAACTGATCTTTACAGAGGAAGCTCCCAGTCACATTAAGTGGTTTTCAGGGAGGACCCCTGATTAAGATTAAATAATGTTAAAACTACTAATAACAAATCAAATCTAAAAAGCTAGTGGTTATAAACTAAGTTAAAAGGCTAAAAAGGCTAGACAACTATAAATTTGCAAATGGCTGTTGCATTTGCCTGTTGGAATTTTCTAGTGTCTTTATTGTAAACTTGTCATCATACATTACCATACTTAAATACAACGGAAAGAAAATTTAAACCAAGGAAAAAAATTGAATCACAACATATTTACATACATATATTTAATAAAGTGCCACAGTTATGTCCTCGTCAACTATAACCTGAATGGTCAATAGTTAAAATATAACAGAATACAAAGAGCTAGACTGAATTAATGGCCTTGAACATTATTATTACTCAGAGTTTCATGTAGGATGATTGCTTTGCAAGAAGCAGGAAACTCTAACTCACAACAAATATTCAAGACCACTCAGTCAAGTTCCATTAGTCTGCTTAGATTACACATATGTATATGTGTATTATGTATTATGTGTATAATTTTCAATTTTTTTTTCAGGTTGCACAGCTGAATACATCCAGTGAAGAGGTAAAAAGTATTAATTTATTTCTATTGACTGCTGTATATAAGATTTTAGATAGTGTGACTAAAATGCTTTCAACCTTGAAATGGAAGACACTGGAAAGTAGGCGAACCATAGTGTGTCTACCTACATGTATGCGTTAGGAAATGAGATACAGGCTAGTTTCTCACGAAGATGCCAAACTTGACTTTTATCCCAACAGATTATGTGACATTGAAGACAAGTCTACTTAACCTAGATCTGCCTTCATGGGAATGAATAAATAAATAAATAAATAAATAAACTGTTGAATACTGTGGCTGTCTTTCTCAACAGACAGAACAAAGTTGCTCCATACTGAAGGAAACAGAGCTTATCCCGATTGAAAAGTTTTTTAAAAAGTTCAGGTTTCCGATACCACAGGAGTTCTCATCTGGAAGAAGGCCAGCTCCTGCAGAAGCAAACAAGTTTATCTGTGAATGAGTAGCGTGCTTGCAAGCCCAAGAGGGCGTCACTCTAGGGACAGAAACACTGCGAATGGGGGCCCAGGTGATATGCACTCGTGCTCCAATCCTTCGAGATCCTAAGCCACCTGATTTCTTCAACGACAAGATGTTTCCTTATTGGGTTAAGTATTGACATTTTATTGACTAATTAACCAACATTCACTAGATGGCCACATACAGTACTTGTTTTAATAAAGTCTTGGGACGTGTGATTCTTATGTGTAAATGATGCACCTTCAAAGGAATTGACAGAGTATAAGAAATATTTTGCAATGGAAATGAGGCAAATCTAAAGAATGATTACATGTATGTGCTTTTGCTTCCTCCACTGACATTTTGACTGTAGTCTTTTGGATACCTTACGGTAATAGGACCTTTGAGCCACTGGCCCTGGAATGAGAAAGTGGCTTTGGATAGACTACATCATTGATCCTTTTGTCAATTTCTTATCAGTAATGAAAGGGAGGATTTACTTTAGCAGCCACTGAAGCTGCCCGATTATTCTGATAGATATTGTTAAACAGTATTACATATATTGCCAACAAAAGGATGAAAAGATGTAACTCCAGTCAGTGCTCATGCACTAAAGGCTGGTTTTCAGCAACAGAGTCGGAGTCAGAGTTGTAGGTGAAGTCGCGGAGCTTATGATCTAGTGAAAACAACGTTCCGATTCTGTTTACGACTCCATTGCTTACGTTCCTCTTATGACCTAAAAGCAGAAGAACAAAACCAATCACAAAGCGTGGGAACGTGCATTGCAATTGGATTATCCTTCCGTTCCTGCTTCCGACTCCGACAATCTGGTTTTCACTAGTGCATAAACGGAACGTAAGCGACGGAGTCAAAAGCAGAGTCGGAGGAAATGGAAACGCCCTGATTCTTATGACTCTGATTCCGTCGCGCTTATGACCCCACTTACGACTCCAATTTTTGATTTTCACTAGATCATAAGCGCTCGACTTACAAATCCACTTACGACTCCGACCCGGTCGCTAGTGAAAACCAGCCTTAAGCAGTCATCAAGAAAAATAGTTCTACAATAACAGATTTCGGTTTGAACATAGAGATTTACTGCTCTTTCCAAAAACATGCAAATTCTGTCTGCAGTTTTCGTTGCCCTCAATCACCTTAGTAGACCTTTTAGGAAACAGAACTTTACTTTAATCAGTTCAAATGGTCATGGTTTGTGATTTGTGACAGGTGGATTTCAATTTGTTTTGTGTTTTGGTGTTTCAATTTTCGTTGCTTGTGCTTGTAACAATTTCTGTGATTGAAAGCGACGAAAAATGCAATTGTGAAGGCAGCTTTTAAATTTCAGAGTTTGTATGTTTTTGAAAACTGAAGTAAAATTCATGGACAAGATTAGTCTTTATGTTTAGTCTCATTATCTTGTCAGCTGTAAGTTTTACAAGAAGAATGCAAGTGCTAATCAATGCTTGTTATTGCTTATTATTTAAAATTTATAGGCCAATGTCTTGTATAGCATGAAGAGACGGCTATACAATTCAAAGTATTATTTCCACACAAACAAAAACAACCATTGGCCAGCCTGGTCCAACCAGATGAAAAAGAAGAAGAAAAGATCTATCAACAACTTGAGGCTGAGATGAAAAGGGAGACAAGCCGATATGAGGTGTTACATCACCTCATATCTCTAACATTTAAAAGCAGATGTTCAGCTATTGATCAGATTCAAGAGAAAGATGTCACCAAAGTGGTAATGGAGAAGTACCCATTTCTGGGAAATGAGAAGGCAGTAAGTTAAAGTATCATTAAATGATTTAAACAAAAAAATGCAACATACACATGCAGTTTTCTTAATAATAGGACTAGTTATTACGGATGGTCTTTGAATACACGTAAGCAAAAGCCATGAGCTTAAGTGCCTCTTAATATAAGATTAACCATCAGAAATACTTTTGGTTCAACTATATACACTGGCTCATTAAAATCCATTAGCCTTCCATGAGGGATGACAAACACTTAAACAGTGAGGCTTGGTTTGACCTTTATAATTTGTATATACACCCTGTACATGTATACTATTATGTGAATGTACTCTTACATGTATGTATGCATGTAATCTTCCAGTTCATGTATTTTGACTTCTGGACTATTTTAGTTTGATACTAGGGTTTTTAAATGTAGTGACTTGTTAGAGTGTCAGATTTGATCAGAAACAGAGGAAATTCTACCCGAAAATAAACCACAACACGTTAGCACAAAAGAGGTAATGGCAGAGAAATTTTTTTTGAAAAATGACACTTTCTATCTCTTCTTCAGTCAAATATCGATGACTCATCCCATTTTGACATGCACTACGTCTGGGTAGCTTGTGGTATTTCTAGTATTTTTTTGAATAAAAGCATGAATATTTCTTTTATCATCCCATGCATATTAAATGAGGTGCTGTATGTTGATTCAGAATTTTTAAGCACCCTTTTACTTTCTTGCGTGCTCACCTTATCCATGAAATAAAACAGCGGCTCACATCAAAATACTTCAGATAAATGCATAATGAGCGCTCCATCTTCATCATCTGAAAAATGGCATAAAGAGCTTGTTTTACACTCTGTATGTAATTGGCTTTTGAGGAAGGGATACAAAACAAGCATTTAGATGGCAGAAGTTATTGTACCATGTTGAATCGGCTGATTGTACTACAAATATCCAAAAAATAAAAGGAAGATAATAACAGCATTTGAACTTAAGGCTGAGATGCTTGTGACCGAATTGCGTCCCGTACATTCCATTCATTCTTAGTGGACGTCCAAACAAATGCTGGCTACATACATGCAACGCGTGCATAAAAAGAACTGGAGATTAGGATTGCGGGCTCCTTTTGTTGCCTGCAATTAAAATTAACTTAAAGCATGCAGAGAAAATTATTAAGCTACCTGGAATATCACACTGGTCTTTGAACCATCCTGTACACATTTCTTGTGAGGCTTTCCTTGCAGTCTTTCCAGTTTTCCTCCATATCTGTAAACCTACACTTGATCCTCAGCTCCATCTCGTAACAAAACAAAGCTAACATATCTTTAACTGAATGTGGCATTTTGTCAAGTTTTGCACTCGTATGTACTATCCACTGGCATCACTAGCAGGGACGGGTACTGCGGGAATTTTGGAGCAAAACTCAAGACACTTCTGCGACATGAAACTGACTGTCCTTCCCATGGCAAATGCTGTATTGTTTTGTGGACGCTAAGCTTGAATATTCAAACCGTGTAGTAATCCTTCCCATTATGTGAGTCATGGCAGAGCATAAAAGGTCAAGTCTTTGTTGATGAGCAAGCGATTATTGTGCATGTGCAATGGGTTTGGGGAGCCAGCGAGCAAGAAGCTTCCCTGCAAGCAGAGTTCTCTCACAACAAGGCAAAAATGAGAGGAAGGAGAGAGTCTATCTCCTTCCTGTTATTTCCTCGTTCTCATTTCCTCCCTCTTCCTTCCTCATTTCTTTGTCTCTCCTTTTCTCTCCTTTCCTCTCATTTCTCATTTCCTTCCTCGGAGAAATGAGAATGAGGAAATCACAGGAAGGAGAGAGACTCTCATTTTTGCCTCATTGTGAGAGACCTCTGCTAACAGGGAAGCAAGAAACCTGATCACACATTACCTGAAGATTAGCCATTTGCAATATGGAGCGGACCCGTCAGTTAATTGCAAATTTATAGTGCTTCACGTGGAGATGATTTGCTTTCCTTATAGGCAGCCTTTACTTTATATTTAGTGCAAAACCTACAAGTGCAAAACGCAACTTAAATGCCACGTTAACCGGCCAGGACTGACAAGGAGACATTCAGTTAAAAATATGTTAGCTTTGTTTTGTTATATTTTGATTTCTGGACTATTTTAGTCCGATATTGGGGTTTTTAAATAGTGGCTTGTAAGAGTGTAAGATTCAGTTAGAAATGGAGCAAATTCTACGGAAAAAAAGCCGATATATATCGGCAAATTCTACGAAAAAAAGCCGATATAGGGAGGGAAGAAAGAGTGCCAGCCCGTCAGTGTCCGCAATACAATTCAACACAAAACTGACAGTTTTAATGAGAATATTGCTGATAAGGACTTTATACAACATGTCATTTAAGCTTATACTTTCTGTGTAACTGAAAACGTTCAGCCTTGAAAGTTTTCGAGAACTTTGACTGTTATTGTGAAGACGATTGTGAACCAATAAAGCAGAATGCATTGTGAAACTGAATTCTGATGTATGACATCTTCCTTATAACAGGTGGGTGAAAAGAGAGGCTGCAAATATTACGTCTTGTCCCAACGTCAAACTCCAAATATACAGATCGAGACCCTGAGAAAGAAAAGAGACCATTGATTCCCACATAGTAATTTAGCATCATTTGAATGGTCCTGGATCGCCTTAAACATTAAGAATAATTTTCCTTGAAATAAGGACTGGTTTTTCTTCTTGAAATAAGAAATTGTTTCTTAAGAATAGAAATTTAACTTAAAATTAAATTCTTAAATACTTTTTAATTTAAGAAACTACCCGCTCATAATAAAAATTATTTTTCTTAAATTAAAATTTAGAATGCTTTTAGTTAACGTAAGGCCCGTTTCTTTGGTTAAGAACTTTTCCTTGAAATAAGATTTTTTTTTCTTAAAATAAGAAATTTCAGTTCCGAAAAAAAAATCTTAATCTGTAGTTTAGTTTGAGAAATTTTGATCTTAAAATAAGATTTTCAGGTTTTAGAGTGCTATACAGTACAATGTATTGTGAAAAATAAAAACTGTACTTTAAGAACCACAGTTCAGTGTCTCACTGGACCTCATTCTGACTGCTACATTTTCCGTGCAAAAATGATTTTCAAACCATTTACATTTTGACTTTCATGCTTCAACATGTCACTAAATTAAGTTAATCCTCTAGGTCATTGGTTCCACAGAATCAAATTTCATTTAATATTAATATAAACCCTTTCAGAATTACTGTTTGCATTCTTGTTTGCAACCAAACCAACGGAGTAAATATTAGTTTTACAAAACATTAATTGTACATATTGCAATCTTAATTTGCATTATCTTTGAAGTATTGACATATTTGCACCAGCACCAGCTTGTTTGAGGAGACTCTGGGTTTGTTGTCAAACCTCTCCATCAGAACTTGCTTCACCCCTTCTTCCTTTCCTCTTTGGTATACCACTTGTAGGTGATGGAGACCCAAACCTGAGCTTGCACACTTAATGGCCAGTGAGGCTGACATGTACTTATCTCTGACTAATGGCTGCAGGATATTAACCAGAAGTTTCTTTTCTCTTTTTCTTTTAGGAGCTTCTGATAGGATGTCACCCATGAAACTTTGAAACTGTGCTTTTGTAGCAGTTTGACATTTAGAAACTTGTTCACCAGCTGGTAGAGTGTTTACACATCTGCAAGAGCATTGTGAGCTTCATAGGATTTACAGAGAAGATCTTGTACAAGGTTTTCCTGGCTATGGGATTTCCTTTCTGGAAGCAATTCCCTGAATGCTGGAAGAGAGTCTGTAAAGCCTGAAACAGTTTGAGCTAAGTCATCCATAAATCCATTTTTCTCTGCTGCTTGCACCAAGAACTTGGCATCAACGGATTTGCAATTGTGTGCCACTAAAATGCAAGGCATTCTTGATTCAAGCCACTCAATGAAGTTCTTTAGGGCCACATTAATTGCAACAGCATCAGTGATTGGCTTCCCATCATAAAATCAAAAACTTCATGAGCACTTGACAAGAGAAGGGCATGCTGGCTTTAAAAGTCACTCATGAATGCTATTACCAGGTTCAGGGTCAAATGGCCCTAACGGGTGCAAAATGGTGTGATTTCATCATTTACACCAGAAAGGGTGTGTCAGTTCAAACGATCCGTTTTGATGAACCGTTTTGGAAGGCAAAAGTTAGATTACTGTCAAGTTTTTTCCTTATTTTCTTCCCACGTTCATTGAACTCAAAAAATGTCAGCGGAGATAAACTTTTAATGTTAGCTTTAATCATGATGCTAACTTTTTTGCTACCAGCAGCAATACATTGAGGCACACTTCCTGGTTCTCTCAATTTTTATGTATATATTTAACCATTAAGGATGTAACACACATTATAACACACATTTTCCAACAGGTAATTACAAAGTATTGTTACATACAATGTGGTTATCTCACAAGGGGTGGTTGCAGGTTTACAAGTGCTGCTACTACCAGAAGGATGTCATTGGTACTTTCCACTAATGTAAGATCCCATGTTGAGTTCAGTATTTTGTAAAACTTCATGCAGCAAATAGCTCGCTCAATTTAACACACTATGATACAGATTAAATTTACATATACAATTAATACAATTTTAAACAGGAATAAAAAATAGTAGCATCAAGTAGACAGCAAGCTGGGATCATCCAAATAACAAAGGCTAATCTAGGGGATGACCCCGATAGAATACAATTACATACAGAATCCAGAATATATTATTTTTATAAAAAGCATTTCTTCTTGAGCTAAGGCAGACAATTAATTGACATGACAATTTAGCATAGAGTTCTTCAAAGCTCTACTAAACAGCCTATGAGAATCTGATTTAGTAATACATACACTCGATAGTATGGCAATCCACTTACAGCTTTAGTTTACTGTGTAAACACAAATGGTAAAAAAATCTTGCTAAAATACTTGATTTGAAAACATGGCATACCTCGCACCACCACCCCCCCTAAAAATATATTTAGTTTATAACAAAGATATAAACAATGAAATAAAAAAACGAAGAAAGTAATAAGACAACATCAAAACAATTTTTTGCGAAATGTGAGGAAGTAAGAGTGGAGTTATTAAAAGTTTTCATCAGAACACAAGTGAAACTAAACATATATTACTGGTCGTGTTCCTGGCCAAGCATCGACACAGAGTCTTTTCTGCTATAATCTGCAAATTATTCTAGGCCGGTTGTGCTTGCTTCGTAGCACTCCCAATTTTCTGTACTTGTATGGAATAGTTCGAAAAAAAGGGCAGGACACAAAGATAACAGTGGCAAGGAAGGATACAACTTGCACTTGCTATCAAGGGAGAAGAAAACAGATTGTGACAACAAAATGTACATCAAAATTAACAAAAAGGAACGTAAGCCATTTCTATGTGAAATGTGAAACCACAATCACAGTGTGGAATTGCTTTCATTTAAATTCATATTTTTTGCTTATTTTGAAGAGGGTATGAGTGCATCAGAAGCATTTCATCAACATGAAACCCTGTTGATGAAGGATCCAGTAACTCATGCTACTGGCTGATCGGAGAATTTGCCCTTCTCTGAGATATGTTAACAATTTATATGAAAAATGGTTGGTTGAAAAGAAGGGTGCATCCAATGCATCCGCAATGTTTGATTGCCTTAAAGAAATTGTAAATTACTACAACAGGAACAATGCAGATAAGGGAGGCAAGTGTTACTTGCAAAGGGTTGACAGAAATGGTTCAGCCAAGCACGATCTAATGTGATCCATATGCACCCCTCTGAGGTCACGTGTGCATGGAACTACGCAGCCTGGTGAGATGGTTTTTATGGACTCATCAGGGAGCATTGATCGACACAACAATCCTGTTTTCTTTATGCACACATATCATCCATGTGGAGTATTACCTCTTGTAGTCTGGGTAAGCTGAAGCCAATCACAGCTATGTCTTGAAAACCATCTGGAAAAATTTAAATGCATTCTACCAAGTGATACTTTTGGTGGCAGAGGTGCCCAAAAAGAACCAGGCATTTTCACGACAGACACTGGTCGCAGACAAGCTCTTAGGGTGCACTGGCAACAGGCAACACTCCTGCTGTGCATTTTTCACTTTTTGCAAGCGACATGAAGATGGCTACTGGACTCTGAGCACCCTATATTAAAGGATGACAAACAACACCTGATGTCCATAATGCAAGACCTTGTGTTTGCTAAAACCCACCAGGAATTTGAAGAGATTGAGCCACTTTTTCTATCCGACATTTTTTTTGTTTGGTCAGCGGTGAGTTGATCAAGATGTTATGTTGACGCACCCACTCTTTTGAATAAAATGGCGAAGCACCAGTCATAACTGAAATCTATGATGTTAATATAAAGTAAGCCATAATCATTGTATGTACATATTGTTTACTTCAACTGTGTATATTACAAAGTCTAAATAATGAGTTTTTATTTCAGTCATATTACTAGGAGCAATGTTAATTTTTGTTTTTATTTCTAACGACTCACCTCGATTAGCTATGCCAGCTGCGGGTTGTCAATGTTTGAAATCTTGTTCTTTTAAAAACAAAATAAAATGTTGTTGTATATTGTTTGACACTGGCTGCGGCTGCACTAGGGGACTTAACCGAGTTATTTCCAATTAACTAATTAAAATTAACCAGTTTAAAAAAAAATAAATGTAGCTTAACTGAGTTATGCAAATTAATGTGAAAACAATAGATTTTTAATCACCTCGCAAGGTGCTTTAACATAGGTTATCGTTGACAGTATTGGTGCGAATCGCTTGAGGTTTCACAATCGATCATCGTAAATAATCGGATTACCCCAACCAATCGATCATTGATTATAATCGGAAAAATCTACCAATAAGCATTCCATTTATTTTCACCCACATAGAAGTCAAAATGATAGCTTAAAGTTTTTAAACTGTTTTTATGTTCAAGATTACATTGCAGCAGTTCAAGTGAGACTGACACGAAATCAACAAAACACAGGTGTCACAAACTTTTGTTGGCGTATTGCTTCTGCAGAGCCTACAGATTACCTTTGTCATATCCAAGTGTTCCTTTGTTTTGGGCCCTTCCCACAGTTGATAAGAACCAAAATATTCCCACACTTTTGACCTGGCATTTCCAGGATAACGACAGATCTCCAACTCGGCCATTTCAGCCACCATGTTGGACTCGTCAGCAACATGTAAGTGAGGCAGATCTGAGAGAGGATCCTAAGAATTAATGAGAGGCGACATTTCGCTGCGATGTGGTTTCTTAATACCTTTCATTCGCTAGTGATAGTAGTGATACTACAAACCCGAAACAGTGAGCTTGTAATTTATGTTTTGGTTCAGTTATTTACGAAATACAAAGCAGCTTAGCATGCCACCTCTTTCAAATAAGCGTGGTGTATTTGAAGTGAAAACAACACAGCGCGCAAGGTACACACAGGTAAACACATTCAATCTTAGATTATATCTGCTGTTATGACTTAGAAGTTAGGAGTCCACGAAAAAAGACAACTTGCACCAAGATATTAAATGTACATTTTTATTGATTTTAATCTTTTTATTTGTCACCCACACATGCGGTCAATTTCGATGGCAATGAATACCCTCCGGTCGTCTTCGCAAACTCAGGAGCATGTTACACAGAGCTGCATTGGACATCTGCGAAGACTGCATCACATTATACAAGGACCTCTTAGCCGAGATTGTGTTCTAATTAGTAAAGTAAAAAAGAAGAGAAGTTGAGCAAATGATAAGATCTTACACGTCAGGCATCTTGAACAGCTGAGTAAAGCATGCAGTGTTGTTTATATCACAACATTTGGCATTACGTCGTATTTTGTAACCCCTCTGAGTGCGGCCGCTGAAAAAAATAACGGCGTAGTCTGGAGAAATTTCTGACCGGGTTACTTCTAAAATAACCTGGTTAACTTGTTAAGTGCAGCCGCAGCCACACTATCAAAGAAAATGTCCTGTTTACAAAGAATATTTAAAAAACGCCATAGAGGGAGATAATGGGCACTTTTTTAACGAGCAAATCTGCGACCATGGGGCAACAATGCAGAAAACTTTACAAAGTCAATGATCTTTGATCGGGATCTTCTCATGGACAGATATACATGCACCCCTCATGTTTGTATATATGCATAACTGAACTAATTAATAGATCATCTACTTCTGTCACAAAAAGGCCACTTGGTAATGCTTCTTCTTTGAATTTATAAGCACCAAGATCAGAAACAAAGTCAGCTGTTTCATGAAGCTTAAGCCCAAAAAATACATATATGTGGCAGATCCAAATGTTAACTAAAGATATTTTGAGTGATAATGATATATGAAATAAATCATATATGAACTGCGGAAATGAAATGAAAATGAAGAAATGATCGTCGCAGTGAACACAATTTACGCAACTGCGTAAAGAAGCCTGAAAAAAAAAATTCAGTCGTGAATTTTTTTTCAGGCTTCTTTACGCAATTGCATAAATTGCGTTCACTGCGACGATCATTTCTTCATTTTCATGTCATTTCTGCAGTTCATATATGACATATTTCATATATCATTAACACACTTCTTTCACGGGAACATATGAACCCACAATTTACCTGCTTCCAACATCAGTGGCTTCATAGCTCAGCTGGTTAGAGCATCGCACCGGTATCGCGAAGTCACGGGTTCAAACCCCGTTGAAGTCCTGAATTTTTTTCAGGCTTCTTTACGCAATTGCATAATTTGTGTTCACTGCGACGATCATTTCTTCATTTTCATAAAGATATTTTTGAACTGTTGGTGTTTGGCCTCAAAGATGAGCAGCACAATCACCCCTCCCATTTAATGGTCAGCCAGGTTTACAAGCGATAGTTGCAAAGAATCACCGTAAGATTTTGAAATATTTGGGGGAAATGGCAGTTCTTTCAAATGAACTAATCAATTTTCTGATGGTTCAAACCAAAGCCTATGAAAAATGGAACTACTTGTTCTAAAATGTGCTAATTTGGCATGTAACGCGTTACAGAAATGTACACATTCACAAGCTTAACGTACCTTGTTCAACCACAAAGCAGTCCCAAAACAAAAGAAATCAATAAAGCATTAACTAAAGACATAACGGGTGAAGTTTGAGGGGAATTACTTTATTATAAGGATAAAAAACATGAGATTACTATTTCTGGTCCCCATGTAATGTACCCACTCAGTCCTTTAACCTCTTCAAGGTTATTCGGGATTTGTCACTTTCTAAAATCATAATACTAACTAAAACCCTGGGGCCGTAATAGGCTTTACCCAAGCTAACTTTATCTTTTAACACATTTTATCTTTCCACAAAAGAGTTAATTGCAACGACAGCTCAAAATTTTAAAGGGGTCTTTTGATATCAACTATTGATAAACCTGAAATCAAACAGACATCACACTGTTGGGCTTATATCGATCTGTCTTTGTTCCGAATTGTAGTTCTTTTGACATCATAAAATGTGAGATATTCTTGATTGAATAAAACTGAAACACTTTCTGGTAAAATTGTTGTGCTCACAAAGCGTAACAGAGGAACAACAACCGTGTAGGGTTGTGCAAACCATTTCTAACCGGCCATGAATGTTGGCAAATTCGGCGGACTTGACTCTCTTTTCTTCCCGAAAGAATCACACGCGTTTAATGTGAATACAAGGGGTGGACGTATGGCAGATTCAGGGCCTTTGTATTGCATAACGTGACGAAAACGTGACATTTTCGATCTTCCAAGTACATGCATGTGTCCATCCAAGCAATCAAGGAATGCAGCGTGGAAAGCCAATATCACGGTCTTTCACGTGAAAAAATTGCGGAGCTAAGGAGAAAAGCAGAAAAGAAAGAAAAAATAGGGTACATTATGAAAAAAATCGGGAAAAGTTGATTGAAAAAACTAAAGAAAAGCGACCAAACTACCTGTTAGCTCTGGCGTTCCACAAGGGAGCATCCTTGGCCCATTACTCTTTAACATCTACGTTAATGATCTCCCTTCTGTGCCAGAAAATTGTACATCGGGTCTAACGAAAATCGTGCTGCTTTTCAAGCCTTCAAATCTCTTGCTTTTGGGAGTAATGTGAAGAAATCAAGAGCAAAAAAGTGTTTGTCTAAACCGGTAAACCTTAATAGAAAAAGCATCGATCACGCAATCAGACGTAGGGAAAATATACTAAAGGGAGAAATCTAAAGCTTGATCCACACAAAAAGAAAGATTCGGCACGACGTGTTGAGCGAAAAAGATGCCAAAGTTGTCTATGACTACTGGAGTATTGTTGCTAGCCGTCCAACACTTAACAAAAAAGACACGTTAAAAAAGCGAGTTGGCAAAAAGGAATACCTGCACCACGCCCGCCATGTGCTTGAGAAGACACAGACTGAGGCATATTTAGAATTTCGCAACTTGCATCCAGAGATAAAAATCAAACAGAGAAAGGTTGAAAATCTCAAGCCCTTTTATGTGAAGCAGGCCAGAGAGCGAGATCAGACGTCATGCTTGTGTCGTAAGCATGTGGAAACAAGAATCGTTTTCACGAACTGCATGAAGTTTAGGAAGTTTTTGGTAGCAGATGACAACCAGTCGCCACCAACTCCCAAAACACTGAACGAGGCAGTTGAGATGACTCTATGTGCAAAAGAAGAAGGAAGAGGCTACCACAATCTGAAATGTATTGAAAGAATGTGTGAAGATTGTGGTGTTTACAAATGTCCTCTTTTAGCCGAGGAGTCAAGTGACAATGGCCTAGTTAAGTGGTCATGTTACGAGTATGTACCTATGGGGATATATCTACCAGACGGCACAGAGAAGAAGAAGATAACACTTGTGCAGAAGGAGACACCACCATCGCAGCTGTTCAAGTATTTTACTGATCTTCTTGCTAGATATCCAGCAAGACATCATATTAATTATGTTGCGCTAAAAATTAGTAGAAACATCGGGATACTATCTAAATTAAGACATTTTGTTCCTCCTAAGACACTTTTCGGGATTTACAATTCTTTAATCTACCCTTATCTTTCTTATGGCCTCGTTGCCTGGGGCCAGGCTGCAAAAACTCATTTGGAGAAACTCCTTACATTACAAAAGAGAGCTGTGCGCCTTATTAACTTCGCACCTTTCCGCTCTCATGCCGTCCCTTACTTTCTTCACTCTAATATTATGCCTATTACAATGCTCTATTTTAAGCTTTCTTCGATGTTAATGTTTTATGTTTACAATAACACTGCCCCTCATAATATTTCACATCTCTTTATTCCTACTCAACAAATCCACTCTTACAGCACTCGCTCCTCCTCCTCTGGAAATTATTACATTAGCCACTCTAGACTAAATAAGAAAAATGATTCGTTTTCTATTATGGGAGCCAAAATTTGGAATAGTATACCTGAAAATTTACGAAATTCTTCAAAATCTCTCTTTAAGGAAAAAGTTCATACAATTCTGTTGAAAATATGTGAAGTTCAGGATAGATATGCTGACCTAAACACGATAATCTCCGATTTTAAAAAATATTAGCCCCCGCTTATCTAAATAGCTGCCTCGATTTTCTTATCTCAATTTCTCTCGTGACTGACCTTTTTTATTATAAATATGGTTCTTTTTCACTTCAACTTTTCGTAATAAATCTTAAGCCGTCTACACACCACCTGCCTCGATTAGCCTTGCTATTTGCAGGTGGTGTGATATTTGTATATTTAATGTAAGAAATAAAGATGTTGTTGTTGTTGTTGTTGTTATCCAAGTCATAACTTCATCGCAAGGTGGCAAAGGGATCGGCTAGATAGTCTGGTAAATAACTTGCCACAGGGACACGTGGTATGCATCCATGATTACTCTGAGGGTTACATCTGCAGTAAGCAAGAGGAGACACAAAGTGAGTACTTTGACATCAACGAAGTCTCTCGAGGTTTCTATCTTGTACCGCCATGCTGTAGAGGCAGTGGATGGTGTCAGCAGCAGTGAGGAGGAGCCCAATGCAATCAAGGAACACATATTTGTCATCTCAGATGATCCGATACAAGACCACGACATTGTTCACAAAGTGCAGGAGCTGATTCATGGCTATCTTCAGAATGATCTAGGCTATCAGGTGGAGAAGCTTCATGAGTTCACTGATGGCTGTGCTGCACAGTACAAGTCAAGACACCGTGTAGGTGATCTATAATGTTCTCTTATGGATTTTGGCTACCACACACAGCGCTCCTACTTTGAAAACTCGCATGAACTGGGCCAAAGCAGTGCAGTGTTGGTGCTAGGGTATTGTGGTATGATCTAAGCCATGCCAGAGTGCTCTATTAAACTATTAAACTAGTGAGCATGAGCCTCCAGTTGTTGACTATTACTTCCTTCTTTAAAAAATTAAAAAAAAATTGCATCACAAATTGTTTATGTCCAAACACAAAAGTAATATATTATTGAATGTGCAAATCCCATACCCTTCTTTGCTTATAATTTTTTGTAGGTTTTGTTCAAGTTGCAGCTAAGTGGTGCATGTCAAGTGATTAAGCTGGAAAGGGCTT
>OZ037777.1:18290676-18298176 GCA_964035525.1 Porites cylindrica
TTTCTTGCGGGCAAAATTTTGTGCCACATGGTATACGAGAGAAATACGTGAGTAGATATTGTTTCTCGGTTCACTGTATATGTCAACTGAGATGAGGCTGAATTTGTCATGATGTTTGTCAAAAAACATGACACTGCCTAATTACCGTATTTTGCATTCTAGCAAATCAGTAATGCTGAAACCTGTGACTCTGGGATGCGGGCAGTCTGGATGCCTCCATTGTTTGACTTCGCTTCTTCGATACCATCAACAAAAGGGAAATACCAAAGCTCCCGGTCAAGTGAGACAAAGAATTGCAAGTGGTAGATAGGTGGTTAAGAACCTTTGACACATCTGCCTTTTTTGGTTTAATTGTTTCCAAAATTAGATTCTGTAAATCTTAGTTGTCTTTCTTTAAACCAAAGCTTGCTAGATGAACAGGAGGACATTTTGTATCCCCATGCGTCAATATGGGCTGTTGAAGTGCCACAGGGGCATTTTCTGTGAATTGAATATTCAGTGCAGCCTTTGAGAATACTGCGCTGTATGTGAACATTGCACTGGACTCCATAACAAGCGAATTAGAAGTGAGGTGCACCAACAATGGCTGCCAGTGGAGCGGCAAATTTTCAAGCGTGGAACGGCATGACCAGGAGTGTCCTCATCTTGTGGTAAATCTCCCTAGTCACAGATGCGATAAAATGATGAAATGCGAAGAGGTGGTTCGCACTTGAGGACATGCGGAAAGCCTGCCGTTAAATGCCCGGACTGTGAAAAGGATCTAGAGAGAGAAGATCTGGCGTGGCACAGCGAATCAGGCCGTCTTTATTCTACGATCAGATGTCCACTAGAATGTTGAAAGTAATTGCCTTGGTATATTGATTACAACTTATTTAATTATATGGATGGCTATGCAAGAGGCTACCCTGTGAGCAGAAGTCTCATGTCCTATATTTGTTACCCGCTGCAAGCCGCACAGGCTACAGGCAACAACCTCCACCGTTACCATTTGTCACACCACAACTTCCACAAAGAATACCTCCAACACCATTGCAAAATTCACTACATTAGGAACCAAATGCCTCAAGTAAAGCATTCCTGCTTCCTAGGCAAACCCTGCCGGACCAGATACTCCGAGCTCCACCACCAACTATTTCGCATCAACACTCCAAAACACCGCATCAAACGCTTCCACAGGCTGCTAAAATGGAAACCGCAGGTGAGGAAACTCGCCCCTCCAACAAATTAATGGATTCAGCAATGCTTCAGGAAATCATATCCTTTCTTCGTTTTATAAAATCATTTGTAGGAACAATTTCGTCTTACCCTTGACACTGAATTAAGTATTAATGATAAACTTTCTACCAGTATGAAGAGTAATCCATTTATTTTTTCTACACAATCACGGACAAGCTTTCCTTATTCGGAAGCGGACAATTCTTAACAAACTTAATCCTAATACTGCATCCCAAATTTTTGACACCATGGTATTCCCAATCTTGAAGTACAACAGCGAGGTATGGGGAATGTACACCAAGCAAGATTTTAAAAAATGGGATAGCTCCCCAATAGAAAAAATCCACCTCAAATTCTGTAAACGTTACTTATAGGTTAACAAGAAGGCCTCTAACATAGCTTGCAGAGCTGAACTTGATAGATTGCCGCTGCTTATCCTGATAAATCAGAAAATTATGAAATATTTTGTTTACCTCAACAACAAAGATAATGACTCTATAGTAAACAGTCTTTCGTTATGTCAAAGAATCTACATTCTATGAACAATTCAGGATATTTTTCCAATTTCATAAACATGTTTGAACAATACAATCTAATCAGTTTAGATGCTGAATCTGTAGATAATGATAAAATTAGACGATATACCACAGAAATGAGCGAGAAATATCTATCTTTTTGGCGGCACAGCCTTGAAAATTCAAAAAAACTAGAATTTTATAAAACTCTTAAAGATGAATATTCTACATCTGATTATCTCTACCAGCTAAGACATTATGACGAACGACAGAATTTTGTTAACTTTAGAATAAGTGATCACAAACTTATGATTGAACATGGTCGATACCAAATCGATCATTTGCCAAGAGAAAATAGATTATGTCCCTTATGTAACTCAAATCAGGTAGAAGATGAGATTCATTTCCTCTTTCAATGTAACAAATACTCAGTACAGAGACAGGCATTTATTTATCAACTCAATCGAATAATACCTGACTTTGATGAGAAATCATCTCCAGAAAGCATAAAACTGATAATGAATTCGAAGGAACATCATGTAAATAAGTTAGTTATGAAGTTTGTTTCCTCCTGTATGAGAATACGTGATTCATTGTTAGTAATGTAACTGAATTTTTCTAGATTATTATTAGTGCTTTGTTTTATATTTTGATTGTCATATGCATGCTTTTGCAATGCTGTAAAATGATGCGGTCATGCAAACAAAGCAATTTATTACTATTATTACAAGATGAAGTGATAATGTCTTCTGATTGGCTATAATAGAGGGGCAAGATGGGCCTTTCTAGTGTGCTGGGATTTCCCGATATATAACAGCAAGAAAAATTTTAAATTAATAAGCAAATATCCAGCCAGTTGCCCTGAGGCTTGGTCAAGAAACCTCACGTTTGGTCACCAGAGCACCTGTAGAGTCCCAAGATAGAATTCTGATGTTTTATGAGGATCATTAAGCACAAAAAAGGTACAAATTCGGGATACGAAGATGTCAAATAACATAAATGCTCGAATTAGTGCCGGGTTGCTTATTTAAGTTTCTGACTCGAGATGGGAATGCTAATACGAATAAGGGTGCTTGTTTATGGGGGCCGCTTATTTTTTTATCTTTTCTTTCTCTTTTTTGTGTATTCGAATTCTGGGCTCAAAATAATGTTGTCTTTATTTCCAGCAAGTATGAACTGTAACAGTGAACTGAAAAAAGACAAATGTGCATTTGCTCGTAAAGTCCTGTTTCCACTAAGTTTCGCCTGCACTACGTTCTGGTGATGAAATCATTCTATTCTCCCTCTATAACGTATATTGAGTGTTTTTTTTCCTTCTTGGCGGAGGGTAGGGGAGCTTATTTGAAGGGGGTACTTATGTATTATTTTTAGTGCTGATTCAAGCATTTACGGTATATTTTTAAAGTGCGTCTGACAGACAATGTATCGTCTGCCATCCACATATTTCGCAAGAAACAATTCTCGAAAGGGAACCTGTATGCACTATGGAAACGAAAGCTTACATGAAATACTGACTTTGAAATAAGTTTCCAGGCCTTCCCACTTTAATAAATGAGGATTCACTGTTTGTGCTCTGTGTAGACCATCTTCGATGTGATGCATGCATTACCTTAAATATAGATTTAGCTAGGGCTAAAAGTGAAGCTCTCGATAATATTTATAGTTTGTTCAAACAAAATATAAAATCGTGTAATGCTAAGCAGCAAAAGCAACACTGGAGAACGGGGAAAAAGAACTATAGGTTTAATTAGCAAAAAAGCAACTTTGCACGTGCAGCTCAGTTTATTAGTACATTTCTTTGCCGTAGTTTTGCACGACTACAACATGAAACTTTCAGAAACTTCTTAGTTACACCTTTTATGGAGGAAATGTATTTAGTTTATAAGTACTGAGAATTATCCACACAGATGACAGTGATGAAAAAATCGTTCTGTTTTTGTCTCAACCAATCAGCGATGCGAACGATGAAATTTCACTACTGAAAAATCATCATTCGCGGCGTCTGATTGGATGAACAATGTTTTTCACTAGTGAAAAGTGATCGTATGGCAAGCCACGTCATCCTTGGCGCGAAAACTGGCAAGCCACCTTTTTATTTTCAAGATGTCGGAAAGGTTTGTGGACGTCGGTTTTAGTTGACAATTTTATTGCAGAACAAGAAAACAAAGCCACATTAGAAAAGACACAACGAGATGTAAAACTTTTGCAAACCTTTTAAGCAACAAGAATGAACTTAGAAAAGTTGAAGAAATTCTAGCATTGGAGTTAAATGAATACATCTGACATCTGCGAGTTTATCATTTTGCTCAGAACCAAAGAAGGGAAAGACTATGAGCCTTCTCTGCTCTGAAGTCTATTGGCAGGTTTTGAACGACATCTAAAAAAGAACAGCTACTCTGCCAGTATCATGAATGACCTTGTATTTGAGGAAACAAGAAAAGTCCTTGTGTCCAAACAGAAAGAGTTAAAGAAGAAAGGAAAAGGAAACAGGCCAAACACTTCGATAGCAGTGACAGTGGAGGACAGTGACGATGAGTAAAAACATTGCTATGATATGAATATGTTGTTATATATCACTAGCTTTAAAATTTCCTCTTTTCCCTTTCCTGAAATTTTGAAAAGAAAATGTTGAAGGTTTTACGCTTTCAAGTGAATAAAATTCATTTCATTGTCTAGAAATTTTGAAAAGATGTTGAATTTTTAAAGTGCGTATGAGTAAATAAAACTCATTTCATTGTCTTATCACTGTTAATTGTCATTATTGTTTGAAAGAAATCTCAGTACTTATAAAATACACAAATAACTTCATGGTTGGTTTGCTTGTACGTGAATAAAAATCGCTCGCACACACCAACCATGAAGTAATCTCTCTGTTTTCTTCTTTACTTTTTTTCACTGACGTTCATTTTCACCTTGCATTGGTGGCCACTACAATCCTTGACAAAACTACTTGAGAAAATGTTTTCATTAATGTGCAATACATAATGCAACAAAACTATTTCCAAATCAACGGCTTTGCACAAAGAAAACCCCCTCTCCCAGTTCAAAGATGCTTCCTACAAATGCTTAGGGATCCGGCTTTCTTTTGAAGACCCAACAACACTGCTTCCAGCGGGAGGAGGGAGGGAAGAATCAGTCGGCTACGAAGTTTAGAAAAAATGCCCCCCAAGTATGCAATTTTCTCAACAGTTTTGTCCAAGATTGTATATAAGGTGATCCGCGTTTTTTAGCAAGAATATTAACATGGACAAAACGGAAACCTACCAATGCAAAGCACTTTACAGAAACTGTCTTGAGCACAAAGTTTCACGGCACACCATCTTCTCATGAAAAAGTACGACCTCATATACGTTTTTTGCTGCACCCTCTTTAAACAGCAAGATTTTCCAGTAGCCGTAGAATGTGTGCTCATTGTTACATGTTTTTGTGTTGTTCAAACCTGGCAGGCTCGGAGAGTGTGGAAAGTGATTTATAGTTTTCAGAAGAGTCAGAACAAGACTTGGATGACGGTTTTTTTAGAAGAAAAGAAGTTTGTAGTGTTTATTTAGTGACGTATAGTGAAGCCAATATCGAAACGTATCCTGTCACGTGGAAACTGCCTCTCAGATTTTAAAATTGGCTAAACTATGAGGGTTACAGAAACCTCGTTTGCTACAAGTCGGTTGACTTTTTATAATTCCATGGATAGAATAATGTTATGATTAACAAAGCATTGAAACAGTTTATAACCTCGACTTGCATTTGGGTTGCCATACCTGTTGATTGAGTTATTTTACACTGGTATGCCTGTGGTGCAGATGGACAGCCGGACGGGCAAACGGTGTACGATTACTAAATTTTCTCGGATGGGTAGTTTACCACCTTTTCTTACTAGCAAATTCAGCAAATGGGACCATCACATGTTTAAAGATGCTGCAGACGATCAATGTCCATAGTTTCTGTCAAGCCCTAGAATGTGTACAGTTATTTTGTGTTGCATCATGTCAAATAGTATTACTTTGTTTACTTCAGGTACATTTCACCAAAAAATATGAACCTAAGAAGCAGATGGTCAATCTGGACGATTATCTAAAGAAGCTCAGAATGCATTGGCTTGAACTAGTTTTATATATGAGGTTGGAAAACCAGTTTTCTCTTTTTGTGGAAGAAATGCCTTCACTGCTTCCTTCCAGTATGCCAGGAAATGCTGTCTACTACACAGAAGCTGACCACAGCAGTGTCTACTTAGAAGCTACTTCTAAACCTTCAGGTGCATACATGTATACTTTGAATTTGTCATTTATGAGTGACTGGTCTATGTTATTGAATGTTTCTTTTTTTCGCCCTGACAACACGTACATACTAGTAGTTCTATGTGCAAGATGTGTGATTATTAGACCCGTTTTCAGGATTAGAGTGTCAACTTCTGGAAATCTAAAATCTATTTGAGACTCTCTCTTTTGCAAAGCAATGCCCCAACATCAACCCACTGGCACCCCACTCCTGATACTCACAAATCCACTCAGCCCCAAAAATAATCTTTGTCAGTATTAGAAACACACGCATAAATGGCACCCAAAACTGTACTTGGGATGTGAAGCAAGTAAATTTCTGAATTTTCAGTGAATTTAGGCTAAACTCCAAGCTAAAGCAGAGAAAAGACCAAAGGTTGTTTTTATTCAACAGATTTGGTTATCCATTTCCCGGTTTTTCTTTTCCTTTCTTGTTTTGCTTTCATCTCTCTCTATGATACTGTATTTACAAGAAATTGCACATTGTGTAGTCTGCAGTTCCAGTATTAAGGTTATATAATAATAATCAACTTCATTTTTCGAGGGTGGCACTTGACAGTATAAAATACTGATAAACTCATGCCCCTCAAAACAAATTAAAAATTAACACAAATACATATAAATAACGAAGTAATTAAAACTAGGTGATTTAACAATTAAAATATGAATTATTTAAAAATTAACATAAAATGTACGAGAATAAAGCAGAATAGCCTAAGATATAGTAAAGTGATGAACATCTTTATAGGACTCCAAAAAAGACTGATATAAAGCCTTCTTTAAAGTGTCTAAACTAGAGCTACACTTAATTTTATTGGGAAGTGAATTCCAAAACCTAGTGGCTGATACTTGAAAAGTCCTAGCACCTTCTGATTCTCTTTCATACCTTGGATAAATTAAATTCAAAGACCCATATCTACTTTGTCTTTCAGTAGAACATATGTCGATGTTTTGTTTGAGTAATTCTAGCATATAATTGGGACACACCCAATTCAAACGTTTATAAACTAATGCGCACTGATTAATCTTAGCTTCATGAAGAAAAGGTAGCCAATTAGGTTCTTTAAACAGATCTGCACTATTTGTTCTAGTATCAGCATTGAGAATAACGCGTGTGGCACGCTTCTGTAGCCTGAAGACCTTATTTATATTATCAACGGATGTAAAAACCCACACACTAGAGCCATACATCATGGTTTGTTTTATTGTGGCATTGTAATAAAGAATTCGTCGATCTAAAGGTAAATGACGCCTGATGTTTTTCAACACAGAAATACGCTGTGTTAACTTCTTGCATAGCTTATCAATATGCTCATTAACATTAAGCTGAGTGTCAATAATTACACCTAACAATTATGGGACTGGACTTGTGCAAACTGTGTAACATGAGAGCAAACTTGTCACATGAGTGCAAATTACAAATGGTTTCTGATTGGCTGAAAACACAAAAGAAACGACCAAGAACCAATCAGATTAGAGTTGTTTTAACAACAAATTTA
>OZ037777.1:18303176-18308176 GCA_964035525.1 Porites cylindrica
TCAATGGGTACATTTGAAGCTTTGGCTTTGGACGTAGCTGCAACTCTTGTACTGTGTGGTTTGAATGCACTGGTGTCAACACCAGACGACTCCATTATCAAACGAATCCATCTAGAAATAGTTTCCCTGGAAACAGGTTTGTAAGGTTTGATGAAGCTAACAAAAAGTTTGCTTTCCGCTCCCCTTAGTGGCTGGGTTCGCTTAAGATATTCTGCCAAGCAAGTAGACACACAGAGTGACAAATCAGCAGGATAAGCTTGCAGGAGAACAGATGGAGCTCGGTAACCAGGCCTGCTTTGTTCGACATGTTCCATGAACAAGAGTTCAAATCCATTAGTCACTTTTTTCATCCTTGTTCCTCTACATTCCAAAGACCACCAGTTTTGTGAGCCCCATATACTGCACCCCAACCGCTAGTACAGGCATCTGTTGTAAGAGTCAGGTCGGGGTCTCCCTGGAAAATAGGTTTAAAGGAAGAGTCTACATTGTTCACCCACCAAGCTATCTCTGATCTAGATTCATTTGAAAGATACATTGGTGCATCATAATTGCCCCTACTTTCCTGCAGAGCAAGAATTTTATTCCTTTCTAGGGCCCTATAGTATAGTTCCCCAAACTGAACGGCAGGGAAACTAGAAACCATCAACCCTATAACTTGTGCCTCTTCTCTAATAGTCATTTGACTTTTGTCCAGTAAACTCTGGCAAGCTAGCCATACACGTTCCGCTTTAATGGGTCGGAGTCGGATTGTCATGTTTATACTATTCAGCAAGAAGCCAAGAAATTCCATTTCTTGTGTTGGAATCAGGACTGACTTTTCTGGGTGAACCACAAACCCAGACTAAGGAAGGTATCAACAGTGTCCTGTATATTAGTGGCACAGGCAGTATAATTATATCCCAAGAGAAATGAATCATCTATATGCCCCATACAGATATTACCCAAAGACCTGAGATGAGAGTAGACTGGTTTTAATATTTTTGTGAATAGGCGAGGAGCACAAGCCAGGCCATTGGGCAAACAGGTATATTGAAAATAGCTACCTTGTCACTCAAATTTCAAGTATTTCCTATCCTCTAATGCAGTAGGAACAGAATAATAGGCGTCCTTAAGGTCTACCGATGCCATAAAGCACCCGGGACACATGAGTTTGAGGGCTGTCTGAATCGTATCCATTTTAAAATGGTAATAGGATACAAATTCGTTGAGTTGTTTAAGATTTAAAATCATTCTAAAAGTGCCATCTTTCTTGGGACGCACAAAAATGGTAGAGATAAAGTCACCTGGACACAGTCTATTTGTTCAATAACTCCTTTATCGAGGAGCTTGGTGATTTCCTCAGTAATGATGTCCCTTTCAGAAGGAGAAAATGGCATTTGTTTTGGCTGGTAAACCTGAGGAGAAACATCCCCAAACTCGATGTGATCGTGCTTTATAGCATCTAATATGACAGGGTCAGTAGTCAGTGACTTCCAACCTTCAACATAGTCTTGTAACCCTCCAGCCGAGAAATTAGCAACCCTTTGAGACAGATTTGCTTTATCAATAGGAGTTGGGTAGTTTTCTCTTACCTGTGTTTCTACTGGGTTTTGTTGGTGGGTTGACTTGGCTTTTTCTGGGCACTCTTCTGTGCCCAGCTGTAGCCTAAAAAAGGACGCTGCTGAGAAGTTTTCTGACTGGATGGTCTGTCATAAGGTTTAAAGTTTGGACGGCAAAATTTCTGCCATCCTGCCTTGAAATAGCCTTGACTTGCCGTTCGAGTTTCAGAAGTTTTCTGCATTTGTCGGCCAACTTTCTTTGCCTCAGCCATATCCTTCAAATGTTTGGATAAATCATCTCCAAACAATTTTGTTGAAGGTTTAATTTCATCTTTACACAGGAGGGTTGTATGGACGGTTAAGTTCCGGTTTTATCAACTCTCGCTGTGCCATATTGAGTTTAAAATTGGCATTAGCTAGAAGAGCAATGCTATCCATCACGTGATCCAAGATCTGACGAGTATTTAATGTTTTGCCAGCGTGAAGGTCCTTTACCAACTGGTCTCCTAAAATAGACAGGGCTGACAAACCCTGAACAAGCGGTTCTTGAACTCACTGGAAAGCTAGGTCAACCGTTCTGCTGTGTCGTGGCAGCAAATCCCAAATTTCTTTGTTAACGGTGGTGGTGGACAGGAATTTACAATTTTCTGGAGGAGGATATTTTTCAACTCGTTCTTTGATTGTGTTTGGTGAGAGACCTCAGTAACCATGATGTCAATTAAACCAGCAATTTTTTCTGCTATCGCAGGAGATTTCTCTTTGGTTTGCACAAATGCCTGAGTCAGGCTTTCCAAAATGTCATCCTGCGACCCTGAGTCAGGGCATGATGCAGGTTTCGCCGCCGCGGTCGTACTGGTATGCGTGTCGCTCAGGTCGAGCACATCAGTTAAGGCGGCGTTGAGATCAACGTAGTCATTTAGGCTCTGAACGGCCTCTCCATCCTCGTCTGAGTCAGTACCAAGGAGAAGGTCTTCCTTGAGACTAGCCAGCATTGCTGTTTGTGTCTCCGAAGCCTTGGCAAGTTGTGCCAAGGTGTTCATGTCCTGAGAATCTTCTACGCCTTTGCTCCTTGTATCAGACGCCAGATCCGCTCCATCCATGTCGTGTTAGTGATTCAATGCAAGGAATAGGTTCAAATTTGCATAAAGATGACAAAAGAAATAATTTTCTTTCGCGTATCGAAACCTTGTGAGAATACCGAGTAAGCGCGCGAAAAGCACTGATTATGCGCATGCGTCTAGCTATCTCATGGGATCCCTGGGGCAGTGATGACGAGATAGAATTTGTAATTCTGGTACAGGGGAAGGGCATCAAAAGAAATCTAGCATGCAAGAGGATGCTTCCAATGTAACGTTGCTTTCTGTTTCTGTTATAAGTACTTTATGTCTCCGATCTTGTTTCCTGTTTATTTATGTATATGCTTTTGTAGTTATTCTCCTAATCATCGGCCAGTTAATTAACAGATCCTCTCTTGGTTATTTTTTCCTCAAACCCCTGATCCTACAATAACGGTATAAGTGAACACAGTATCTTGTCACTTACCGTTCGGGGTTTGAGAAATTGCGTGAAAAGAAACAGTATATTTAGTTTTTTAAAAGATAAAAATTGTCAATTCTATTTCGTACAAGAAATTTATTTAGTTCCTGATGACGCAAATACGTGGAGTAATGAATGGGGAGGTGACATTTTCTTTTCACATGGATCAACACACAGCCGTGGTGTTTGTATTTTAATTAACCCTTCATCCAGCTATACTGTTGAAAGTTTCAATAGAGACCAAAACGGAAGAATCACTTCAATTAACCTGAGCTCCGGCTCCGCAAATATTTCATTGTGCAACATATATGCCCCCAACGATCTACAACAACAGTTAACCTTTTTACGCAATCTGAATAACTTTTTGATAACAAATGTAGACATTGGAAATCTCATTGTTGGCAGCGATTGGAATGTTACCCTGGAAGCTGTTGACAAAAAAGGTGGGTCCCAGTGGAAACCCACCTCATACCACAATCAACTCATTTCCATGATGAAAGAATTTTCACTGATTGATGTCTACAGAAATATTAATCCAAGTAAGCTGTGTTTCACCTACGAATCCAAAGCTTCAAAACTCTCTTCTCGCATTGATTTTTTCCTCGTATCACAACCCCTTGCAGATCAAGTTTCTCATTTGGACACTTTAGTTTCCATCGCGCCTGATCACAAAGCAATTAGAGTCCAACTGAAACTGGAAAATGACAATAGAGGCTCTGGGCTATGGAAATTTAATAATTCATTGTTAGAAGACGAAATTTATGTTAAATTGATCACTGACAGCTATGCTGTCATCCAAAACAAATACTCAGGAATTGAAGACAAAAGGCTGAAATGGGAACTCATTAAGATGGAAATACGTGGCATCACTATTCCTTTCTCTAAAAATAAAGCTAAACAGTTACACCAAAAAGAAAGGGACATTCGAAATAGACTACAAGTGCTTGACAGAGTCATTTCTAAACAATGGATTTTGCACAAATTTCTTTAAACTGTCGAGGGGAGTGAGACAAGGCTGCCCTTTGTCCCCTTATTTATTTATCGTAGGGGCGGAGATTTTAGCGTGCAAAATCAGACAAGACAAATAATAAAAGGAATAACAGTCTTTCAAAAAGAGCTGAAACTAAGCCAGTTTGCCGACGATACAACTCTTTTATGCAATGATTGCAATTCAGTCAATCGAGCTATCACGGTTGTAAATTCCTTTGGAAATCTATCTGGTCTTAGGCTAAACCCGTAAAAAACCAAAGCGCTTTGGTTAGGGTCATTAAGAAATCGCAAGGACGAACCCTTTAACTTTAAGTGGCCCAAAGAACCGCTTGGAGTCCTTGGAACCTATATTTCATACTATGAGAAACAAAACGAGGAATTCAATTTTAAAGGAAAGATGCAAAAACTTGACACCATTCTAGGCACTTTTTGGTAAGTGTCTTATAACGAAATCTCTTGGCATCTCACAGCTGGTTCACCCACTTTCAACACTCCATTTTCCAACACAATTGGTTCAAACTGTTAATTCAAGCATCTTTAGATTATCTGGAAAAATCGAAGAGACAAAATCAACCTGCGCATGACGACGAATCATGGAAGGTCATTGCCAACCACTTTTTCGATAAATACAGTGGCTTGAACTTCCTGCTACGTTGTAATTATGACAAGAATTCTCTTGATAAAATGTGTCTCCCTTACTTCTATAAGTTGATATTACTACATTTCTTAGAACTTAAAACGTCTTATAATACGCAGTTTTGCCGGTTTGTATTATTCAACAATAAAGATATTTTAATTGGTGGCCGTTCATTTTTATATACAAGTTGGATGAATAAAAATGTCTTTCTTGTTCAAGATCTCTTAGGAGATGATGGTAAGGTACTTTCTTACTCAGAATTTTTGAGGAATATTCAACTGAACGGTAATTTCTTACAA
>OZ037777.1:18313176-18338176 GCA_964035525.1 Porites cylindrica
AACTAGTTTTCTGACTCAGCTTGCATGGGCGGCTTTGTCAGGAGTGGGTTCATCCTTGTCATCAACAGTTTAACTCCTGATTCAGTTTGCATGGGCGGCTTTTTCAGGAGTGGTTTTCATTCCTGTCATCAACAGTTTAATTCCAGATTCAGTTTGCATGGGCGGCTTTTTCAGGATAAGCTTTCAATTTTGTGTTACAAGTTGAATGATTTGGGTCTTAGTGGCCTGATTATTTAATTTTGTTGTACCATCCTTGCAAGGGCGGCTGGTATACCATCTTAAGAACAGAGGTTTCCTTTTTCTGGAATGATTAGTGTTAATAGCTTGTTGTATAGCAGGGGATGCATTTCTTCTTTGCTTCTGCTCTTACCTGGGGTGGGGCAGCAATGCACCTTAGGTGTCATTGCTTTTGGCGTTTTTCTCGGCCCGCACCTTTACTGGGCAAACATATTATAACAGAATTCATTTTTGTTCTCTTTGTTTCAATAAAAGCGGCTATGGACCTATTGTCCATAGCCATATTGCTCCAACTTAGGTGTGTTTATTTTTATTGCCCAGTAAACAGAGCTCAGGCAAGAGCAGCATTTATGGATTTTGTTTTGGGCGGAGAGAGGAAGACATCAACAAAATATTTGCTTGCAATTACAATTTTTATGTCTTCTCTCTTTGACCAGGGTTTATTTGATAATCAAGGGGGACTGGGTTTCGGTCAGGTGTCAATGGCCATTACGTTCAACCCCCCTCTAAGGTTTTTGACAAGTCACATGAACTCGCAAGCCATGTGCTTGCCATTCGTTTCTATTGCACGGAGTTAGAAGCTTCTTTTGACTCCCACCTCCTTCCCCTGATCCGTCCACTTTTTCTGTAGTATATTTAGTGCTGGTGCGTTTTCTCGGCCCGCACCTTTACTGGGCAAACATATTATAACAGAATTCATTTTTGTTCTCTTTGTTTCAATAAAAGCAGCTATGGACCTATTGTCCATAGCCATATTGCTCCAACTTAAGTTTGTTTATTGCCCAGTAAACAGAGCTCAGGCAAGAGCAGCATTTATGGGTTTTGTTTTGGGCGGAGAGAAGAAGACAAATACAGAGCGAACAAAAGGAAACTTAGGTGCTGGCCGAAGTACTCAATGCAAGCGAAGAAAGTTGTTCTTGCTTAGTGATTCCATCCTAAAGAACTTACAAGGGAGGAAAATGTAAAGTACTGCTTAAGTCAAGATTTCCTCTTTTCCAGAATGTTCCACACAGGACATGAGAGATCACATTAGAACTAATTTACGAAAAACCCAGATGAAATTGTACTCCACAACAGTACCAATAGTCTTTGCTCATCCACATCCGTAGTATTGGTAAGTTTTCTTGGAACTTTTCTGAACAGTTCAAGCAGGTAAAAAACACATCCATGTTCAGGACACATCGTCACATGGACAACAAAGAAATTCAGGAGATTCAATCAAGATGCATAACATGTATATTCATGTTTTGTATAGTAACAAATCCACCACCGTACTAAAGAGAACATGCCTTTAACCGTTTTGAGAAACAAAGCGGTTTCACGTAAGATTTGTGACAAACAACGGTAGCCTCCATTACAGGTCAGGCGGTGTTGGACATGGTCCGAAGGGCATCATGGGGAAAAAATCAAAAACAGCTCATTTGCATCTGACCTTCGCTTTGTTCACATCTCTCGTTGCGCCATAAAAATACCAGGAGAAATAGTGTGATATGGGAATTAAAGGTTTTCTTCCGCTTTTAAAGGGCACAACATGCGATGTGCATTTGAGATCTTTGTGCGGAAAGGTGGCCGCAATCGACGTTTACTGCTGGCTTCACAAAACTGTGTGTCGAAGAGATTTTGGGATCGAAGCAACGCGGTATGTATCAACACTTCGTTCTTACATTTGCCTAAAGTGCTTGATTTTGAACGTAAGCTTCTCTTTAGCACTCCTTTCACTTCAGATTTTTTTTCAGGTACATTGACATGTGCATGAAGGATACTGATCTTCTCATCGAAAATAATGTGCAACCTATTCTGGTTTTCCAGAAGAAGCTGGAGGGCAAGGCAAATGTGGAATCCTCCTCTGCTAACTTGTTGTTGTTGAGGACAACAGCAAGTTAGCGAGGTTTTCTAGTCATCTTTTCCGTATGAATTCAGTTTTATCTGTTCGTTATTTTTTGTATGATTTATTAGGAATCATGAAGAATCTCGCACAGAAGGTTTATCTCTTTGCGGCTAAGGGCAGAAGGAAGAAGCCACAGAACTATTCAAAAAGGAGGGCCTAAGGGCTGCTTTGATGACATATATATTGCAAAAAAATATATTTTTAAAGACGAATAAAAAGGAAATGAAAGAAAGTATTCTGAGCTGATCGTGTAGTGAAAGTATTCTAAGCTGGTTCAATCGTGACCGCGCAAGTATATTTATAATACTAAAGATGCCGCGGAATGGAGTCACGATTCATGCACGTAGGTATACCTCAAGTGGCATTTTGACCCGTAAAACGGCGAGCCCCAGCATTTCAGATTCTTGAACAACAAAACTAATAGATTGGGCTAAAAATGGAGGTCAGGGGTCGTTGAACACAGAGAAGATATAGACTGAAAAGCATAAACAATAGCTCTTAACTAAACAAAGGGATTATGCGCATGAAGAATTACAACCAACAATATCAATAGAAAACAAACGTACATCATATTGTCTTAAGAACTGCGGCTTGCTACATCTGTCTACTGAAACTTTTCCAAAAAAAATTATCATAAATCACTTGATAAATGGCGAAAATCGAAGACACTACCCGCACAAAGGTGAAAGAATCAGTCCGCCATCTGCAATGATGTGATTGGACAAAATTGGTCACGTGGACCGTGTCCAACACCGCCTGATTACAGGTAGTAAGCTAGATCCTTCAGTTTTGACGTCACATGTGTGACTTCAGTCATCAGCTTTTTACACCCCTTAGATGACCTCAACTGGTATTCTGTATTTAAATTTGTTGACATCACCAGTCAGTAAGAAAAATCATGGATCTGCCCCTGCCTGTCCATGCCTCAACATTTCAGTAAACTCTTTAATCTTCCAAATCAAATGTATGTTCATTCTTCTCTATCTATATGCGCTTTTGTTTCTTGATCGTGTAATTAACATAATTGAACTAATGTTTCACCCAAGTGAACCTGTGTGCCGTTAAGTTTAGCACAGGCAAACTCACAATGATTTAACGTGGCTGACTCAAGATGTGATTGCACGTCTTTACCCTGAAACCGTGGAGAGAATAATAATTTAAGAACTGTTAGTGTTTTTACTGAAACTTTTTTTTGCATCAATGCATATTGCAATCTTACACCACATTCAAGTTTGATTCCTTAGTAAGTGCCTGCCGAGTAAGGCCCGGAAACTGGGGGTATAGGTTTACACAGCTGATCACAGCTGAGAATGCAGATAGATTTGATGTGAAATATTCATGAAAAACAGAAAATGCCACACAGCTACTGTGTTTCCTCTTGCAATACTGAATACTAAGTGAAAGAAAAACAACATTTGCGGTTTCATTGTTTTTCCAAGAAACAAGAGCAAAAAGATCATTGGATTGCCAAAATTCACAGAGATGAGGAAATATTGTTCACTGTCACAGACAACACACATGTCTACTCGCTAAGACTGCAAAACAGTCCTGTTTTTGCGTATTCAAGTACGAGCAAGCAGTCAAACAAAATGTCTGGAGCAAGGTTGGAAACGGAGACCGACACTGGGGAGAGACGCTAAAAAAACTGCCTATTCTGCATTCATTATATTCCTTCAAATTACCTGCTTCTTTCAGCCTTGGGCAATAACCATTGGCTAAATTTTGATGCCAGCTGTTAACAAGCTGTGAAGTTATGTTTACACCAAGTCATTCACGATGTTCCCAAAATGACAATTTCCTAAAGCTTTTGCTGTAAATAGTGACTGATGATTGCCTAAATTTGTTTACACAAGAATTGGGATTTGTTCTAAAATCTGAGCAGAGGGAAGCTTTGGAGTCGCTTCTTAGGGGAAAGGATGTTTTTGTGTCCTGCCAACAGGCTTTGGCTATTTTCAATTGTGATGATGATCCATACTCCGTTGGCGTGTTCAGTTTCTCTCTAATTGGCAAAAGCATCGTGGCACAGTTTCAAACCTTTGTTCTTCATTGTGGAGAAAGATTCTCCTTCATTGAGGGCAACGAAAAATTCGTTTTTCACAAGGTCGACCAACTTTAAAAATGTTTACCCTTTTTGTAGTGGAGACAACAAACAAATATTTTCAGAGCTCATCCAGTCACTCTTAAAATTGCCAAATTGTGTTTTGAAACAACAGCCGCACATTCCACAAATTATCTCAAGTGCTTGGCTCTGTCGGCTTTCTCCTTTAAAGGGGCTATGTCAGCTGGAGAGCATGCGCTCTGAGGTTATGCAAATTACTTCCAACTGTCAAAATTCTATTGTTTTTAACGCGTGACTTTCTCCATGTGCGCTCTGAGGTTATGCAAATTACTTTCAGCTGTCAAAATTCTATTGTTTTTACGCGTGACTTTCTCCATCTTCTCTGTCACGTCCAAGGCTCTGAATTTAGAGAGGTTAACAAGCGAAATGGGTTTAGATAAGGGATATCTCGATAGAATTTACGGAACGTTTCTTCTCTGGTTATGCTAGATCAAGAATAAAATTGTGACGACAATTTTACTTGTAGTTTTGGAGTAAAAACGCATGCCATTCATAAAATAGTGCGCAAACAAAAATTCAACAACATATTGTCTTATTCAAAAAAATAAATCGAAGTTGTATTTTACAAACGAGCTACAAAAGACGCTAGACCGAAGATAAAGATCAAGACTGTTTCAAATCATTAACAATTAGACTTGTCTGTCGCTAGTGATTTTATAATTTAGATGCTGATAGAACAAGAGACATCAAGTCTTTGTTTTGATGTTAGGGAAACATACATTATCGCGCAAAATTGTTCGATCGAGCCGAATCACTGCGACGTCGAGAAAAACAGAACCAAGCATCATTGGTATACTACTCCACTATAAGCAGTCCGTTGATAAAAAGGGAAAGTAAACTCTGCTATTTTCCAAAAATATGCTCGAACACAAACAGTTCAAAAACATGGCATTTACAGGATCTAACTCGTACTAAGGTGCCTCTCTAAGTCCGTTGAGAACAATCTGGACGAGCAAACGGTCGTGTTCATCTTTGCCGTGAATCCAGATAAATACAAGAAGGAATCTAGCCAAATTTTATAATGTTTCCTTCGCCGGGAGTTTAGTTTGGTCACGAAACTCATGGCCTGATGCTCTTGTAATCGTTTACCAAAAACGGCCGCCACCAACTTGATAGCCGCTTCATTATATGTCCACATACTTTGAGCACAAGAAAAATCCAAGAGCCAGCAACTTCTAAAATAACTCAGTAGAAAGGTTCTGTGAACTATAGGGAAGATTCCATCAAAGATTCCATCACTCATTATGGAGTAGCCGTCATTAACTCTGCCATTACAACGGCCGCTGATAAGAGGACACAGTAAATCCACGTAAAAACATTCCACAGGCAAACAATTTCAAAATAACGCCAAAAAATTATTCTGTAATCACCATAGAACGATTCTTAATACAAACTTTGCTAACTATCGAACGATGGCTGAGATTTAGACAGATAAAAACCGCATTCCAAAATCTCCGACAGAACTTGAAAAGGACGGGCCGACTTTTTCAAGGTTGTTTTCATTGGCTCGCGCATGCGTGTGGGGTGACATAGCCCCTTTAAGGAGCAGGCACAGCCTTTGTCGGGGCACTGTCACTTCCACTCATTTTTAATCTTCTACAAACCTTGGAAATATGGTTAGCACAATGATTGGGTTCAATCCGCTAAATTCAGAATTATAACTACTGAAGAACAAACTTTTTCAATGCATCCTATTTTAGCAATAAGGACAGAAGACAAGAGTCGGAGGACATTGGTTCTCAATGTGATACCGAATCTAAAAGAAAATGGTAGCATTAGCGAACTAAGATCAAGTGCTTTTAAACTTTTTATCATATAAGGATAAAAGTAGTTCTAAAGAAACGTGTTTGTTTCAAAGTTCAGATTCCCAGTTACACTAGCTTTAGTTACACAAACTACAATAAAATGTATTAACCAATTCTCTGGGAATTGACTCCCAACAGCTATTTGGAGAGGGAAGTGGAATCTTCCTGCACTTTTCCAAGTGATTCTGAAAAACATATATATTTATCCCTTTGCATTTAACTTAAATTTCTGTCAATTTTCTTTAGGCCATTGTATGCCCGAGAGACATTTAGACCCGATAATGCACCCATTTTGCATAGTTATTATCAAATGCTTCTGTGAGGAATGCATATTCATAAGAGCAGACCCTCACTCCCCGCCCCCTTCACAGCATACTAGTGTGGGCGGTATTGTTCTCAATCAATCAAATCAAGGCGGAATGGAAATACACAATGACAGTCTTCATTACTTGTCCTTGCTCGGATTTTTCCTTTTTAAGGAACACCATAATTTAAAAAGAAAAATTTTTTACAATAACAAGATCATTATGAGGAAGATTAGAGAGGAGTATGTGACCACAGAAGTGTTTGTGGAGGGAACCTTTCGAAAATACATTAACAATAATGGCAGTTTTTGGGATTAAGGTTACTGTTCTAAATTGTTTGAGAAGGCTCAATGCCTTGCACATTTTACTTACGAAAGGTCGGGAAAGGAGGTCATGGTATTGGACTTTCAAGGGTGTGAGTAAGGAGCACCCCTACAGACTTCCTGTTTTGCACAGGAAATTTTTCAGTGAATGCCATATCCAGCTTTGTTACAAATCATAAGTGCAGCGATTACTGTCAAATTTTAGGGTTTTCTTCATTGGAGTGATAAGCTCTTTTGTAGCCCAATTCTCACACACACTTACCACAGCTTTTTAGTTATCCTGGGTACCAGAGGTTTTTGCTTTTTTCCTTGCATGTGGAGATTAGCAAAAGTGAAAACATATTTGCATACTGAGTACTAACCACTGTAATTGTTGCCATTTGAGTGTTGATGGTATGAAGAGATGGCTGTGAGCCAAGGCTAGACACCCATTTTGTAGCTCTACACGGTTGAAATAACTGCCACCACTGTGACGTGTAGTGACAACAGTGCATGTTTTGCTATTTACCACATGCCTTTTGGTCCATAGACAATGAATTTCCAATCCTGTTGGATTTTCGTCATGAGATCCATCAACTCGATTGCAGTCAAACTCCTTATCTTTCAGATGATCACAAAACTCAACTTGGTTTTCTAACATTCTCAGATCTGCAGCGCGCGTTGCTGGATTTTTAGGTTACACATACTGGGCTTTAACAATGCCTGCACATGATACGATGTCGTCTGGAGAATGGAACTGTAGGTGTTCACATAATCAGCACTTGAGTTGGTTTCCACTTCCTCACAGAGTACACCACGAGCCTTATGGGTATACGTCATATCAAGTCGAAAAACTGCCTGGTCGTCTCTGTTGATCAAAACTTTGTTACATACATCAGCTAGCTGCAAAACATGTAATGCCTTATAAAAGGAAGTTCTCCAGAGAGCATCAGGATTATACGCAACAATCCTTTCTGTGACCTCCTGCATGTCACCTTTGCAATGCCCTTGTACCGTTTAGCCAATACCTTCCTTCTGTTCCTTAGGGTACAAGGGTGAACTAATGTTTCATAAGTGGTCCTCTTTGTCTGGTACGTCTGTTTAAGGTGGTCTTGAATATGTTTGTAAAAAGCGTTTGCTTTACGCTTTCTCTTTCTATCAAAAGTAACGACACCCGCCCTTCATGCATCTGCACCACACCTCCTGCCCCCTCACGTATTCCTCAATGTCTCTACCTATGCTAGGAAATTTCTTTAAAATTAAAGAAACTCACCTTGGAATCTTTCGTCTTAATAAATACTTATTTGCAATTGCTTTTGCCATTCCACGTTTTGTTTCTGAATGCAAACTTAGCCTCTGCTTCTTAATCATTTTGATTCCCTCAGGAGAATTAAGCTACTTCACAGAGAGCCACTATGGACAACATGGCGAAGGGACAGGACTCTACACTCTCTCTTGAAACCTCCACTCTCCAAGAGAACGCAGTGTACCCTGCAAACTCCCTGATAGAGAAACTAAGCGAGAACTCAAAGAAGTCTACATTTATGTGGCTGAGATCCTTCGATAAGTTGAAAAACTTTTGCTTCAAACATTTAGAAATGGATTCTACCATGTGCTCTATAACTCAAAACCAGCAAAGAAAATCGATAAAAGCAAAATCTTTGACAGTGAATTATGACAAGATGCAAAGATGCAACCCTCAATCAGCAAAGGATAAACTTCGAGTGGCTATGGACCTTGGTCAAACCAATTGTGAGGGTTTCTTACTCTTGGTATGAAAGATAAAAAATAGTGTATAACCAACAGGGAATTAAATAACAGCAAATCATTTGTAAATTAACCATCCGTTACAAGTAACATCAAGAGCATTTAAGGTACTTTCTTGAAAGAAGGTAAGGCAAACATTTTCAATATAGCAGCTTTGCTTGTTGCTATTATGTTCACACTACTTGTCATCTGTGACTGCACGCATACAACAAAATGCTTCTAATCATCAACGATGGAAACAACTACCAAAAAGCTTGGTGACTGAAGTCCATTCTCCAACAACCTTGGCCATAAGGATGCTATTATCTCGCTATCAAACCTGTTCTCTGGAAGCACTGCACAGTTTGGATAAAATATTTGCTTCCCTACACACAGTGTTCGGGTTCTTGGCTATGCTTACCCGATACCTCGCCTATTTTGTGTTCCTAACTCTTGTTGACTCTAACAGACATTTCTGTTCACAAACATAGATTTTCGTATTAAGTATATGTTTTTTTTTATATTTACACTACTTTTGACAGTGCTTTGCTATGATGAAAATGGTGATAGGCTGCACACCATGACTAAGAAAGGCAAGCCCAAAAGTACACATGACGTGTGTGTTCTGTCCACTGGCAGGTCCATTGTTATATTTTTCAATCTAAGCAAGCCTCTTGACCACTAAGTAAGGGCTGCCATCCTTTACTCTATCCAGCATTCCCACTCGAGGTCTTCCAGGTGGTCTCTTTCCTATTATTCTTCCCTCAATAGCTAATGGGACAAGATCAAAATGCTGCTAGGTGTGACAAAGCCAGACTTTCTTCTGTCTTCTGTTGATAACAGATATGATGGCCCTCTGCTCACTCACCTTCCACCAGAGCCACATCTAACTGTTAAATAACTATGTATCACATGCTTCGTTGCACCAAACTGTTATTACCATATTATCACAAGGACCTTTGTATACTTTCCACATTTACACACCTTTTACGTATTTAGTGATTGCAATGCATTAAATATTCAGTTTAGGACATGTAACAGACGTTAACATGGTGGCAGCAGGTGATTTTTTTCCTCCTCCCTCACAGCATTTGGATGGCGTAACGATTTAAATCTATTGGCAACCATGGCTTTAAGCACTCCTTTTCCAGATTTTAAAACAACAGGATGACAAACACGACATTGAGGTATACATCGAAGATCCGACAGACTACTGCACCATGAAAAACTGGTTCGATATGCCGAAGGAGACAGAGACTGCAAAATGGACGAAACCTGAGAAAGTGATGGCATGTCTTCAAGTGTCACCGTCCCCTGCGAGCAGAGCGGTCTACAAATACAGTTTAGGGCTTTCAGCAGAAGATCTTGCAAAACCTCAATTGGTTGTTAATGCCTTGAGAGAATACTATGTTGCAAGCATCGGGGTGTCCAGTGAAAGACAGAAGTTTCTTCGCCTGCTGCAAAGTGAAGACGAATCAATTGGTTCTTGGGAAATGCGTATACGAAATCAAGCTTCAAAGTGCGAATATGAGAATTTCACTGACGAGTTTGTGTGAGACCAGTTTATCACTAGCTTAGCGTATGAAACCCTGCGTGTAAAACTAATCGGTAAAGGCCACAGACACCAAGATGCCGCACAAACCAAGGTCAAGTCGCGAGAAGTTGTTGAAATTGCTAAAAGCTTTGAGGCGACTACTTTTGCGAGTCAGTTAATAAGAACTGCCTAAAGCACCGAGCAGCAGCAAGTAAATTTCCCGAACAAATCCACACGTGAGAATCAGACTTCTGCTCTACCAACACCACTGTGTTTTTGGTGTCACAGCAGTCATCTAAGTCCTCATCAACATCATTGCTCTGCATTTGGCAAGAGATGCAATAAGTGTAGAATCGTTGGTCATTTCGCTCGTGTATGTAAAGGAGGAACAAGAAAGCAAGCAGGCAACAGTCAAATTTTGTTGATGATGATGCAGATGAGGTGTTTGTAGCAAAATGCAGAGCAACACGTAGGCCTGCAAAGAGGTTCCTCGCTCATTTACACATTGTTCACAACGGGAAATCGAAAATTGTGAGATTACAAGTTAACTCAGCTTCAAATTGCAACAGCATGCCCAGCAATTTATTCAGCCAGTTATTCCTTAATTTAAAGGTGTAAAGCAGAATCAGCACATATGGAAGCCAAACAATGCAACCAAAAGGTCAAGTGACCCTAGTTTGCAACAGAAAAGGTAGACTACAGACAATAGATATTCTTGTGGTGGATGTCCCGGGCAACAAACCACCACTTCTCACCGGAAACAATGTGCAGGCTCTGGAGTATTTGAAGATTTATGCAGACGAAACAAACACAGCTGAGGACAAGATTTTGCAAACTCTGCAAACACTTCCCCCACTCAGAATGCTAATGGTGGAGGACATTTTACGGTAGTATGCTATTGTGTTTAGACCGGGGTACAGGAAACCCCTCGCAACACTTATGCATATTGAGCTGGACACCTCTGTTACACATGTACATGCCCCAACACACCAAGTACCCATGGCAAAGTTAGACCAGGAAAATGAAGAGGTGAAAAGGCTTTATGAAGAAGGGATTATTAGGCCTGTTACCCAACCTACAGATTGGCCCTCTAACATGCAGGTTAAAGAAAAACCAAATGGCAAACTTTGCATCTGTATTGACCCAAGCTGGACCATAAATGAAACGATTAAGAGACCCAAATACCGTATTTATTCGACTATAAGCCGAGCAATTTTTACACAAATTAAAACTGAAGTGAATTAAAATTTGGGCTCTAGAGGGGGTCTTATAGCCGAAAGTTTTTGAAAAAAAAATTTTTTCAGCGCATGTAAACTCTACTAAATTGAGAAGTATTTACGTATAAGCCGAGCTAAAGTAAAGAAACACAATATGCAATCGTTTGTTATTAACTTTTAAGAATGTGGTGGCTCCTAAAGGAGCTGTTTGTTAAATTTAATGTGTTTTCACTGAAAAGATAAAGATTCTTGATAGGGAATAACCGTGACGCTGACGGGATGTGATTACAAATCGATGGAACTTGACTGTTTGCTGCTCCAAATCTTCTGGGAGACGCTGAGCGAGTGTTGTTTTGGTGCGAAGGCTGACGGAATGGCGGCGCTTCTATTTCTGGTACCAGCTGAGGGACGCTTTAAACTCAGAATCCTCGCTGAATTCCTTTGCCTTTAGACGTACCATCAATCCGCTGACAGCTATTCCTATATGCAAAACGAAGTGAGAAGGTTACCAAACGATGGAAAGGTTAAATTTGACACGTCTTGAATTTGTTTTGACATTTGTGAAAACTGGCCAATGAGAATCTTTCATACACAATGTTGTCACATGATACTACGATAGTTTTGAGAGTCACACATTCAACTCATCAGCTGATTGATTTATTTATTGATCTTGTTTCTGTTGTTTTAAAACACAAAATCAATGCTCGACAAAAAACTTACCTCGGCTTCTCTGCTCTGTAAACCATTCCAGTATTCTTTGATCGAGCTCCGGATACTTCGGCGTGAAGCATCCCATCGTCTTCCGTTTCGCTGACAATTTAATCTCGCCGTTAAAAAGGTTTGCTTGATCTTTCCTCCAGCAGCGGACCATGGACTCACTGATGCCATATTCTCTGGCGATTTCAGAGTTATTTTCAACAGCTTCTGCTTCGGCGACTATTTTAAGTTTAAGCGCGAGGTTGTATGACGTGCGACGAGCCTTGGGCCGGGCATGATGACAACTTGACTTGAAATAGACGATTGTGAACACGAGATTGTTTGATAGACGCTACGGATGTCTAGGTACTGGTGATACGGCTTAACAACACAGTTAGTTTTAGATTCATTTTTTGGATCACATTAATTCATCTGAGTTATGATTCATTGCTTTTCAATTGAATAGTTAGTTACGGGTAATCTTTATTAATTCGCGTGTGTTTTCTTTTTTGTTATCGTCTAAGCCTCATTTATGACAATCAATGTGATTTTTTTCCGAAAATGTTAGGTTTTCCCGTAGTTAACAATTCAGTCTTGTAATAATGAATGGGTCTCGGGTGTGGAGCCGGGTGTTTTCGATTTATTTTTGGTTCTCGTTATGCCGAGTCTACACGTTCAAAGTTTGGGGTCTCGGCTTATAGTCGAATAAATACCGTACATGCTACTGACCATTGAAGAGAAGCTCCCTTTACTAACAAGTCATCATTGTTACTGTATCTGAAGCATTTCACACCATTGTACTGGATGAAAAGTCCTCTCTACTCAAGATGTTTCAGGGGCCAAATGGACACTATTGTTACAACAGCATGCTATTCGGTATTGCTTCTGGTCCGGAGGAAAACCAGCGGCAACAACATGAATTCTTAGACAGTCTACGCGGTGTAATTAATATCACAGATAATATTTGTGTGTATGGGTGTGGCAACACAAAGGAAAATGCCGACATTGACCATGACCAAAACATGGTGTAGCTCTTGGAAAAGTGTGCTGAACACAATCTACGGCTCTGCAAAAAAACTTCAGTTCAAATCCCCACTTTCATGGGGCACAAGCTTACCCATACAGGGGTACAGCCCCGATCCTACCAATCCTACCGCCATAAGAGAAATGCCAGTTCCAACCGACAAAGCTGCAATGCAATGCAGCTCGTAGGAATGTGCCAATACCGGACCAAATTATGAGCGCTTGATGTCCCAAAAACTCTAGTACATTATCCCCAAAACTAGCATGTCCCAGAGTTGTACAAGAAAACATTGCAGAAAGGAGAAATAGGTCAAAGGTGCAGTACGACAAGAAGGCACTAACCCCACTTAGAGAGTTCACAGAAGGGGAAAAAGTGTACCTCAAACCCCACACCACAAACAGGTGTCAACCATGGATCCATGGGGAGGTAGCAGAAAAGCCCACACCAAGGTCCTGCGTGGTCAAAACAGCAATGGGACTAGTTCGCCGTAATCATTGCCAAATCAGGACAGTGAAAGCAGAGCCAGCTGATGGATACAGCACAGTGATGGACCAGCTTGAAATTGCATCTACACACTCACAGGACGCACAGGAGAGACAATCACCAAACGCTGACTCAACAGGAGAAACAATGCCCAGCACACCCGGAATTGAATCAGAAGACTAGTTACCTGCAACAATAGAATGTGGACCGTGCCGATCACAATGTGAGCACAGACTGCCTTCAAGATTCAGAGACTACATCATGTAAAAAACCTGTTCTCATAAAACTCTTTTCAGAGAATATTTCAAGTCGAGACTGTATTGATAGAACTAGTTTTCTTTGCTTTTGTTTGCTTTCTTAATTCAAAAGAGGGAGGGTGTTACACAACTATGTATCACGTGCTTCATTGCACCAACCTGCTATTACCATATTATCGCACGGACCTTTGCATACTTTACACCTTTGTACAGCTTGTACATATTTAGTGATTGCAACGCATTACATATTCAGTTTAGGACAAGTAACAGAGGCGTTAACACAACAGACCTCCAACCTTGGCACAACCTCTTTCTCTTTCCCTCAGTTAAGAAGCAATGATCCAAAACCCAAGACGCCTTTCACTGGGGAAAGCAGTGAAGAGTTTGAAAAAAGGATTACCCAGCAGCTCCTCCAACTTTGAAAGTACTTGATCAAGATTATCACGATGCTGCTGTGAAGGGTTTATTTATGCCACTCAACACTTTCAAGTTTATTGGAACAATCTATATTTTACACCAGGTGATCCCTATCCTTCACACAGTCTCCAAGTCCTCTCAAAAGGGATTTGTAACCTCGCACATTGCACCAAATATAGCATATGCAAAACTAAAACTTGAGGAAGAAGCTTTAAGTCACAAAGCCATTTATGATGCTGTTCAAGACCGTAATCCCAATGAGCATCTTACTGTCTATGAGTAACAGTAAAGGTGACACAAAACGGCTTGATTGAAATCGACAACCTACTGCATAAGAAAATTGAAGCACTTATCCAACATCTTCACAAGCTCTTCAAACACAGCCTCCCACTGTTCTCTGTATTCACAGTATTTGACCCTGTGTTGATGGCTTCCCTCGATTCAGTTGTCTTGTTAGATTACGGGAAGGATGAAAATTGGGAAGATCCATGCTGCAGGAAAAGTCTCAGAGGCAGTTGCAGAGTTTCAGCTCTTCAAATTCCACATGGCAAGGTCTAACATTTCCAGACCCCAAGAAGCTGATAGGGGAAACTCAAACTGCAGTTGTCTCAAAGCAACTTCTCCAGAAGGACTCTTTTTGCCCCCTTCTTGCTTCATTTGCCAAACTAATCTCAAAGCAATCCTAAGCTTGCCAACAACAAATACTTGTCCAGAGTGTGGCGCTAGATCCAACTTGCTAATAAGAAGTTGGGAAGCCTTCTCAACATTTCTGTCAGTGGTCCAGAAGTGTGTACAAAGGAGTGTGATCAGCTCATTAGGGAAGCCGTTAATGTATGGCTCAACCAGAAGAAGAGAGTAATAAATAAAGGCTCTTTAAAAACTGAATTTCAAGTTTGTTGTAAGTTTTAACTTCTGATCTGTAGGCTGGTAACGTACAATGGACGATTTCCTAAAGTAGGTCTTAAACATTATAATAACAGAATGATGTTAAATAGCCTCTCCGAAATAGCCCCTCCGAATATAAGCACCCGGGGGCTTATACTTGGAAATTGCCCTCAAATGCAAAATTAAACAAAGCAAAAACGCTACAGCAACAAAACTTTATTTACATACCAAAGAATTACTACGTATACCAAATGTCAATAAAGTTCACAGTTTATTGATGTTTCCGAAGTTCATGCTTCACTCTTTGCTTGGATGTTTTCAACCCATAGACAAAGTACTGGCAGGGAAGCTCTATCCTGCCACCCTGCACCCAACTGTTCCATCTTTTAGCATGGGGCCTAAAATCTGTGCCAGGTGTTTCGGAATATGGCCTACAACAGTTTCTTTCTTGTCGGTATCTTCAACTCTTGTCTTCACCACAAAAGCATTGTCACTAGGACTGTGGGGATTACCGGGCTCCAAAAAGCATAAGAACTCCTCTCCAGCTTTGTACTTGTGTTCATATACATGATGAACTTTAATCCTGGAGGTGATGCTTGCAATGCGAACCGATGCCATGCTTTTAAAACTACGGTAGTAAGGAGAGTTTTCTTGAATTTGCTGCTCTGCATTAAATGTGCAAGTTTAGAACGTTTGCACAAAGCACGTACCTTACGTCATACCATGAGAACAGTCGCATTTGATTGGCTATTAAAAAAACCAAGACTTACCAGTGACACTGAAATCAACATCACTTACAGTATTGTCTCGAATTGTCTACTGCTGTATGAAAGCATGGCTTCCAACGAGAAAAATACAAATTCAGAGCACAAATCTGCTAGGAAAGCTGAAAGTCGATAGTTCAAGTTAAATGTTGTCAACTGGTTTTTCAACAATGGAAAAAAAGTAAATTTGACGGCAAATTGACAAAAAAACTGGTACACATGTGAGTGAGAGCCAAACAGAAAATCAGGAATCAGAAGCCCCATAGCAAATCAAGCGGTCGTGGTCACCAGTCTTTTTTCCCTTCTTTAGAAAAGGACTTACATGATGAATTCAAGACCATGCGAAAGGAGGGTAAAGTCGTCCAACGATGGTGGTTTAATACTCATATGATACAGTTAGTGAAAGAACGCAATCCAGAGAAAGCAGACTTCAAAGCATCAGATCATTGGTTTTTCGCCTTTTGTCGAAGGTATGGAGTAGCTCTTCGCAGGAAAACACACACTGCCCAAAGAGCCCCAGAGCAGCTGAGAAACACAATAATGAAGTTCCATTCAAAGATCTTGCGTGAGCAAAAAAGAGGAAAGTACGAAGATTGTGACACTGCAAACATGGACCAGACTCCGCTTCCTTTCGTTCTTGATGACGGTTAAGAGCTATGATCCAACTGAGCCAAAGGAAGTCTGGTGCTCGAACGCCTCATCAGGTTTAGATAAACGCCAATGTACAGTACAGCTCACCATCTTCGCTGATGGAGTCTGGCGGGTGAGGCCTACAATCATCTTTCGTGGGCAAGGAAAGAGGATTTCACCTAATAAAAAGAGAAGTTGGGATAGCAGGGTAAATGCGATGTTCCAGCCCAAGGCGTGGTGGGATGAAAACCTCATGAAAGTTTGGGTTGAAGGTGAGTGGGGAAATATGTTCACAAATCCCCCAAGAGCTAATTGATCCGGTAAGATTTTAGTTGCTGATGTCCATCGTGCTCAGCAGACAGATGAAGTGAGACAACTCCTGCAAAGAAAGAAAACACTCCTAATAAACATTCCTCCAGGCTGCACTAGTCGAGTCCAGCCATTAGATGTGTCTGTCAACAAACCCTTTAAAGATGCAGTCAGGACTCAGTTTGAGAAACACCTCAATGGCAATCTCACTTTGCACACCCAAGGAAAGATACCAGCGTCAGAGCAAAGGGTAGTCTTGACAAGATGGGTTGGAAACGCATGGGATCACATTTGTTCTAACACGGCAATGGTGAAGCGCTCATTCAAGAAATGTGGCATTAATGTCAATATTGATGGAAGTGAGAATGCGTTAGTCCACCTCGAGGGCATCAGTGAGTACGTGATACCAGAAGCAGATGAAGAATTCCACGTGGACACTTCCACTGATGAGAGTGAAACATCAGATGAGGAAAATTTTGAACTGATTGACGCAGTGGAAGCTGTTGATACTGTTGAAGTGCCATAGATTCCAAACTGTTGGCGACAAGTCTGGACTTTTTGTTAAGATTCATTTTTTTTGTGTTATCAGTTATTGTTGATGTTACCTTACCTTTGAACTGAGTATTGCGTTTTCAATAAAGTAATTTGCGGTTGTGTTTTTAAGTTTGCTTGGCTGAGTTTTTAAAAGATCTACGTCCAGATCATGTAGCAGACATCACGCGAGTTTCAGTAAAAACTTTGTGCAAATTACTGACATACATTCCCTTCCAAGTATAAGCCTAGCCAATGTTGAAACGCAAATTTCCCTCAAAAAGGGCCTTTGAAAGATATAAGCCCGGGGCTTATTTTCCAAATTTTATGGTATTCCCTTTCTTATACTTTGGAAAGTGGATGGAGTAACAGGGCTTGCCTTTCCTAGTTATGGCTTGCAGTCTGTCACCATTTTCATTATAGCGAAGAACAACCAAAAGTAGTGCTCTCATTCACTGTCATCCTGTTCAAGTTCATCTAAACCTTATCATACACCCTCTTATTGTTTGCTGCCGCAATTTTTTCTCAAGCACATGTTATTTACAGAGTCATTAGCACTGGCACAAGCCAGAGCTAGGCGATGACAAACACAACGAAACAAATTTACCAGCTAATCACAAGTATTTCAAAAAGTTATATAAAGTACGTCCTGTTATCGACTCTTTGCTAGAGAAATGCCAGCAAATTCTCCAAGAGGAACACTACCCAGTGGACGAACAATATTTCCCACCAAAAGTCATACAAGTTTGAGAAAATACGTTCCCAATAAGCCCAACAAGTGGGGGATAAAAGTGTGGGGTCAGTGGAATTCTGTATGACTGAGATTTACACAGGCACTACTTTTTAAAGCTACTTTATAGTTATATTTGTATCTCTATTGTGATGAGCGCAGAATAGGCATGCAAATGGAGTTCTAATAAAGTGTATATATGTACATGCATATATGTAATTTGCAGAATATTTGACAAACCAATCCACTGTTGTAGAAATACTGTGAGAAATGTGTTCTCATTTTGGATGTTTATTCTCTTCTGAATGCAATTGCATGAATGCAACCTCAGCTTACCGTTGAGCAGAAAATTTATCTCATTATTGAACCCATAGTAACAGCCTTTTTAAAACTCTTTCCTATTGCTTTTGCAGACCTGTCCTTCATACGGAGAAATTGCACCATTTGCTCTAAAAAGATGCAAAAAAATGTAAGGAAGACTTAAAGAAATAAACAAAGGACTGGTCCGCGCCCCAATCCTACTATACAGAAACAGAGTATGGAGAAGCAGCTATTTTGAAAACCCACATTTCACTATTATCAGTAGCTGTTTTTCAAGGTTGATGTTTTTCTGTACCCCTAACTATAATTATTTACTATCTGGAGTCTGTTATACTGTTAGCTTTGCTGAACTAGGTCAGGATACCACATTGTTTCCATCAATGCCTATGGCCTTTGTCAAGTCTATGGACTTTATGTCAGTTCCTTGTAATTGCAGCAATTGAGACAATTTTTCAATTAGAACTAGTATGACCCTACTGGTAATACCTTCAGGAAGCAGTTGTCAGCATCCTGATGACTATCAGCACTTATCATACTGTTATTCAAGATATTCTTATATTTGTTTGTTAATTTTCCAATCAGGCTCATGATGTTGCCTTTGTTGCTATAGGCAGATACACTTCATCGGCACAATGGGTATGATGTCGTTGTACTATGCAGACGAAAACTAGTAATGGAACATTGTATTGTCCATATGGCATCTCTGGTCTGGCGCAAAGTTTGGTGTCTGGATCAAGTGAGATCGCCAGCACTTAGATGAAAACGTTCCAGGCATTTAGTGAAGACTAGAACAATGTATCACTGCAGATGGTTTAATGTATGCAATAATAGACTTAATGTAGTAACAGAGAATTTATATCTCAAGAGCCAACAGTGCTACTTTTGCCCTTAGAAGGGATTCAACAGAAACTTCCAAGCTTCGGACTGTGGATCATAAGCAAAAGGCAACCCCTTCCGTGGAGCTGTACATCTCACTTTGTTTGGAACGGGAACTTCTTCATTGTTTTTCTAATCATTTAAAATTGAGATAAATTTTAATATTTCCAGATTTGTGTAATTCAGAATTTTTGTATGCTAAAACAAAAATTGTTTATTCAAATTATCTTAAGCAAAAGTATGAATCATGTCTTCTGGCACTTTACGCTTTTCATCATTTGCAGATAGTGCTATTTCATTCTTTTTCATTGGAAAAATCTCATGATTACAACGTCTTATTATATTCATCTTTCTCATTTGGTCTTTACCTAAAAAAAAGACGCTTTTTATAATCATCAAATGCTATTCCTTTTTTAACATTTTTCTTTATTCCTTTACATTTTTCCCTCTTTTACTTTGTTCAAGTCATCTAATTTATAACTATAAAGTTTGGCTCTAAGACCAACAAAAAGTGTTATTTGTTTTCCACAAGCTTCATCCTCCAATGTTCCAATAACTTTTTTGTTTATTCCTGTTTTAATTTCTGATGGATGGTTTTCTGGATAATCACTTGTATCAAACTTTTTTCTTACATCATTTGATATATACTTATAAAAATGTTCTGTTTCTATTTCATACATTAATGAGTCTGTATCGGTAAATAATAAATCAGCTTTGTGTCCATACTTCTCACAAATATAATTATAGTGAAAATCAAACATTAAAGTTTTTGACAAGTCCAAAATTGCTTGTCCAATATAGCTTGGTTTGTTGAAAGAAACTTCTCTCTTTTTTCATGTGGGCTGCAATTAGATGTTCATCAAATATTGTTCCTCCGTCAGAGTTTGGTTTTGATGACAGTTTGATTGCTTGTTCATGATTATCTATCAATATTACATTTTGTCTCTTTCTGATGTTTTCAATTGTCTTTCCAAATACTGAATTATTCATTAATTTGAAGAAATCCTTCTCAGAACTGTTTGAAGCCAGCTTTCTAAGTTCTCTATTCTTTTTTTTATATGGTTCCATCCACCTTGATTGATAAAATGAGATTCCTCTGTGAACTTTTTTTAGTATCATTCCAAGTTCAAAATATTGTTTTAAATTTCTGTAATGTAATACATGATGACATTTTGGACAAAAGTTTCCAACAAGTTTTTTGGTTGTATCAATCTTCATTTCCTCTGGAGCAAGAGGAAATTGTAGCTTCATTAACGTAACAATATGTAAAGTGTTTTTTGAAAAATTCCTCTTGTACTAAATGTGAAAGGCATTTTCAGCAGAAGTATTGTTTAAGCAATGTATTTTTGCTTACCTGAGAACTACTTAATCTTGAAAAGGTAAAGCTTATTTTCAGACTCAAACTTATATATATCTTGAAGTATTAAGAAAATACTGTTTGGAATGATTTATGAAATTCTTGCTATTTTAAATTATCAAAGAAATGATTCAGGTTGGTATTTTAAGGAAGTATTATGATAAGAAATTTATACTGTTGATTACAAACCAATAAAGAGCCCATCATACATTCAACTTCCGGATTTTATAATGAGAAAAAAAGCCATTCTTAATATAGAAAACAAAATGATAACAATTGTCTTATGTGGTCGATATTAAGATTTCTTCATCCAGTTAACCTTAACAGCACAAGGATAAATGACCTTGAGCAATATGAGGATAACCTCAATTTTTACAAAATAGATTTTCCAGTAAAAGTCTTACATGTAACAAAGTTTGAAAAACAAAATCCAAGTCTCTCAAAAATAAATGTATTTTCGGTCAATGAACAAAATAAAATCTACCCAGTAAGAAAAGATTGCCAAAACACGATTTACTTTTGTTTGAGAAAGATGGAAAGTCTCACTATTCTCTTATCAACAACTTGTTTCTCCATTAAACAAGCCATTATCAATCTAACTTTAATATTTGTATGATTTCTAAGAAACTCTTTTCTTTGCGGCGCTTTTTCCCTAAAGTGCTCAACTGGAATAATTTTTGGGGTTCCTTCAATAACATATTTTTCATGTTTGATTCCAAAATGGTATTCTCTCATTGCTCGTTCAAGAGCTTTTTTGAGATAAGCTGGTGTGCCTTTTGGACTCTTCTTGTTTTTGATACATTCCTGAAAATATTCATCAAATGTTTTTATTTTGTGTTTTGGTTTTTTAGCATTGGATATTGCTTTGGACATCTTTTTTCTTTGCTTTTCTATTCCCTATCAATCAGTTTTTGTTTTACTTATTGCTGTTTATACTCAGTAACCTCTTTTTTCATTTAAATTTTATTCAAATCTTCAATTGATAAGTTATTTAAATCCCCAAAGTTCATACTTTTATTATATACTCCAATTATTTTTTTAAAATTACAATTTCATTTTGTGTGAATCAACTTAAATCTATTAAATTACGCCTGGTGCTAAAATATTATGAAACAATGGTTACAGTCTCTCCGTCATGTGATTTTTCCAACCAAGTAAAAATGATGCAAATCCCTTACACATTTGTGTACGTGGTTTGCGTTTGAGCCAGAGTTTTGCATATTTCGTTTGCATCTGAGATAGAGTTTACCTTCTTCACTTCGCAACTTAAGATGTCACCTTCACTCAAACAACTTTTTGAAAGGATGACCACTGCTTCAAACGCAATTCTCAAACTCATTAATAATTCATAAAGAAAATACAAAGAAAATTAATGTTTAATGAGTGTTTGGAAATCGGATGAAAAACTGCTCAGTATTTGCATCCTTAATTTCTCCTTCAAAAATGATTTTGTTTGAGAAGAAATATCAAACATTCGACACAGTGTTTCATCACCAGATGAAACACCTCGAAGTTCGTCAAAAATACTCCGCTGCGCGTCGTATTTTCAACTCTCTTCTTGGTGTTTCATCTGGTGATGAAACACTGCGTCTCATGTTTGATATATTACTTGAAGATGAAAAAAGATACATTACGGAAACCTTGTTTATATCCATTTCATTCAATACCGAAGATATTTTTAAGGTTTTGCATTCAGCTAATTTGGATGAGATAAAATCATATCTTGCAAAAGTCAAAGAAGGCTTTGACAGAGCTCAAGCCACTTAAAAATATGAAGAGACTTGACGTTATTGGAAGAAAGAAATTGAGTTGAAGCAAAAAGCTGATGAGGAGAAAGAAAAAGAAGACAACAGAAACAGGCAGCAGCTGAAAATTCATGAAGCAAAAAACCATTCCTTGAAAACTCCAACAGCAACGAACTGCAGTGAGTTTTAATTAAACCATAAAAAGATTTAGCTTAATCCCTATTTCACTAGAATATTCTGTAAATCATGAAATATTCAGCATAGTCAAAACAAACTGGCAAGTGTTTGCAAATAGGGATTTTCCTTATTTTCATGTGTTGTGTTTTATCCAATCAAAGAGGTCACTTTGAAATTGCACATTTGTGTTTGAGTAATGAAAAAGAGATTTGCATTTGTGTGTCTTTGTAGTAGTTAAGATATTGTCTGTTCTGCAATGACTCTGAAGTGCTTTTTTCGCTCATTTTTCCAAATTTTTCATGAGTGTAGTGAGCTCGTAAGTTTTTTAAAGACTAGGATGTCAATGTCAACGATTGCTATTTTGTGTAGAGTTTTGTCCTACTTAGCCGCCTTCCTATTTGCTCCAACTTGAGATCAATACAAGCAAAAATTGGCCACTTATCTTTAGGGAGTCTTCACTTCTCGCTTTCTCAACTAGTCTGCCAATATGTTTTCAAGAGCTCAAGTTAATCGAACAATGCATACTTAAAAGGGGTAATCTCGAAAAGCAACACTGTTACTTACGAAAAGTAGATGTTAATTGCAGTGGGAAAGACTTTGATCTGTAAAGAAAATTAATGCTTCATGAAATTAAAAATTCACATTAATTTTAAATACGATAATTAAGACAGGCGTTAATCTCCTATAATAGGGTATACATGAAGATTCTTGAATGTTTAATCACACCCAGTTCCTTTTGCAACAGAGATTATCAATGATGCAGTGACAATAAGTGCTGCACTACAACAAAATTGTGGCCACCATGAAGCAACCCAAGGAAGGGCAGGTGAACCAAGAAACCTGATGTCCAATACCTTTGCTGATAAAGAACAAAGGTCGACCATTAAAAGAGACACTATTTTTTTGCCTTTCCACACCTTGAGAAGATACTATCTCTTGCAAATCTCCAAAGCTTGAGTAGCAAGCCGCTAGCTCGGGCAGAAAGAAGGTTGTGCTTAGAAACAGACGGATCGGTCAACATCTAGAGAAGTTTGAGGCTGCCTACCCCAAGTTGAAAACCGGAGACGGCTTTGAAATATTGAAGAGTGGGATTGGCAACAATTTGGCTTTTGTACAACCACTAGGAACCACCGTTCCTTATCTGAGGCATCAGGTAGGTCTTGGACAGGCCCTGGCCTACCTATGGCCATTGAAAGCGTATGTATGTATGTATGTATGTAATTTATAGAATATTTGACAAACCAGTCTGCTGTTGTACAAATACTGTGAGAAATGCGTTCTTGTTTTGGGTGTTTGTTTTCTTCTCAATGCATTTGCATGAATACTAGCAGTACAAAAATGCACGACATGAGGAAGTCACGATTTGAAAGTTTGGACTTTGCCCGTGTAGAAGCAAACACGGTTTCTGTTTTTGAAAAAAAACAGACGTTGCTGAATTGCCGGAAGAAAAGCAAATCTTTCCCTGTAGATCGGATGGGAAAACAGGAAAAGCCACGTTTATAAAGCATTTACATGCTATCAATGAACATGGCACTCAGCTAATTAAGTGTAGAAGATGCTGTAAACCACAATGACAGGAAATCTAAGATAAGAGGAAACCGTAGATCAATTCAACATGGGAGTTTAAAATCCCCCGTCAAAGGACACAGTGGCAGCAACACTGCAAGAAAGCTACCAGGCTCCGGTTGTTCAAAGAGCATATAAGTCCTATCCAGAGGATAAATCACTATCCAGTGGATAAAATTTATCCACTTGCACCATCTTGTTGTTCAAAAGGTGGATAGCGCCATCCACTCGCTATCCAGTGCATAAATTAAATTTATCCATGGTAAGGTAGGTAGTATAAATTTTTATCCACTGGATAAACAACACAAACATGGCTGGTCAACAGTTGCAACATTTACAGAGCAACTTGTCGCTAAACCGTGTAAACCAACTTCCCAAAAAAAGGACAACTTTTGGCCAGCAGCTCAACCTGTTAATGTCGTACACTGACTCCAAGTTAAGATGTCAATATCATTTTGGGCGAGATGCAATTAACTACATCATTGGACTTGTTGCAGACAACATCATGCCTGAAACAAACAGAAACCATGCCATTTCAGTAGAAATGCAAGTGTTGATTACCTTTAGGTACTTGGTGTTGCATTTGTTTCTCCACATAATCGGAGACACATTTTTAGGCTTCGACAAATCAACTGTCGGCCGAGTTGTACATTGTGTCACACAGGCCTTAACTGCAAAGGTTGGCAATTTCATCAAATTTCCATCAATGAGGGCTTGAAAGAGACAAAATAAAGCAAGGTCTTTTTCGTGTTGGTGGATTTCCGCGTACCATTGGCTGCATTGATGGTACACACCCAAGAATAACAGCCCCTCACAAACTCATGAACTGTAAAGGTTATTACTCGATCAATGTACAGGCAATCTGCAACCATTGAGATAAGCAAATACGTCCATTACTTAAATTATATAGTTAATTATAATAGACAAGGCTTCAGTTAAACCAAGGGCTTCAGTCATGTGAGCAATTGGTTTGATTGCAACATGTAAACGTATACTTTTTCTACTCTATTAATTGGTTTCCTTTTGGGCTTCCTCACCACATTGCTTCTGTGAAATTTCTGTATTTTTTTCTGTGCTGA